>HG992167.1:12788225-13126936 GCA_905220505.1 Laothoe populi | reverse complement strand
GGCCAGCATGATTGTGTTGAGTAGCGGGGGACAGACTGTCTCTCGCTACTTGATACTTTATCTGTACGGCACTGCGCTTACCATCAGGTGCAGTGTGGTCACTTTGCCGCGCCAGAATAAAAAAAATGCATTTTCAGAACAAATTCGATATCCATTAAAAAGGTTATAGTGAGCCAACCGATCCTATCGATATGCTATCCACGACATTTTTTTAGAACTTTTTAAGATGAACAATTCCGTCATACATGATTGTTACGTAACTTTAACCGTTTACGCAGCGCACGCAACGGAAGCTCTCAAAAGGAATATTTTTCCCGTTTTTGCAACATTTGTCATTGCTGCTCCGCTCCTTTTGGTCATAGCGTGATGTTATATAGCCTATAGCGCTCCTCGATAAATGGTCTATCTAACACTAAAAAAATTTTTAACTTCGAACCAGTAGTTCCTGAGATTAGCGCGTTCAAATAAATAAACAAACAAACAAACAAACAAACAAACTCTTCAGCTTTATATATAATTATAGATTATAGATTATAGATTCCGAATTTTTTTTAACATGTTTACAATCGCTTTTTCCGGAGGTATTTCCTGTTAAGTTGGGAACATTCAATAAATACACACACATACACTCACGCCTATAATCCCCAAAGGGGTAGGCAGAGGTGTAACGAGTACACCCACTTTTGCCAAATTTCGGTCCCATGATGTGATAGGGTGCGAGCCTTTCGCCATATCGAAATACAAAATAAAATTACAGTTACAGGCTAACTCCAAGCCATTTTTTTAAAAGCGGCTTGGAGTACACTATATAAGCCCTCTTGACAGTGAGCCAGTCTTTCGCCACTCGAGTAAAGCCTTCAATAAAGCTATAACTGCACGAAATAGCTACGCAGGGATCTCACACATTCCTGATCTCTTTACAGTTTGCCAGGTACCGTGTTCCCTCCTTCTTATGATCCTGGGTCCTTTAGGCGTAGTGTGAAGAAGCTAAACAGCAGGCCGGCATGATTTTGTTGAGTAGCGAGGGATAGACTGTCTATCGATACCTGATACTCTATCTGGACGACAATGCGCTTACCATCAGGTGCAGTGTGGTCATATTGCTGCGACAGAATAAAAAAAGACCTTGTCCCTCTCGGGACCCAGATACATGCGTAGTCGTGAACTAATCGCACACATTCCTGTCTGTCTGCTCCGGACGTGCTGACGTCCCGGAGGTGCCGCAACGTGTCGCCGTGCTGCCAAGGAGCCGACCTGCTGCAGCTCAGCGCACTCCATATGAACGCTGATCCGGCGCATCTACACGTCCACCCTAGGGATCAGCGAGAGGCCAGGCACCAGAGCCTCGCCAGTTTGGCACCCGATCGAGAGTCGGCGAAGAATTGCAAAGTTGTACACCTAATAAGGCATGTTCCCGTACCCGACAATTATTGCCTCACCCCTGAGCCTGGGCTTTCATACTTTTCGGCGCTCTGACCACTGTAAGGGGTCTGAACCCTATAACGCCTTGGGCTCTAAACCCAAAGGCTCCAATTCAATCGTTTACAACTTTACAAGTATTTGTAATACAGGCAATCAAATAAAACACAATATTTAGTACCTACTAAAATTTCGATGATAAAATAACAACACATTTAATATTTATAACCATCAAACATGACACCTTCATAACATTATACAGCATGTAAAGTACGTACGTTACCAAATGTTATTTATACAGTAGCATTTTTACGTATTTGTCAATAGAACTTGCAAACAAACATTTTATCAACATTTCACAATGGTTCTAATTTACATGTTTTATTTAATTCATAGTAATTCCTACTTTACCAAGATATAGATAATTCGTTTGTTAAAAAACTCTAATCGAGTCCTATTTAATGATTATCTGATTCTATTAATTAACGCTGTTAGCGTTAGCGCCACTATCACATTACAAAAGTAATAAATTGCTTCAGAATTGTTCCATATTCAAATCACATTTCAATAGTAGGTCCGTAGATCCGTAACCCTACAAATTCTATTAAAAATGATCTACATCGTCATTAACATTTGTCTTTAATACTAGAACCATAACCCAGAAGTTTCACAAAAACAAAAAGTACAGTCAGGATTATCTTATACACATTTTTAAGTAAATTTAATACACAAAAAATTGTGTAATTATAATTATGACAAATTCAATGCTCCCATGCTCAAAAAGTCATATCAAAAATTTAAATTCAACCAAACTGTGTCACAGAAAAACTTAAAATAGCTCTCTTGTAAAATGGTGCTTTCAACATAAGATGCTTTATATGGCGGTTGTCGATTAGTGCGACAAAAGCAGAGGAAAACGGTTTTCAATTTCAGGGACAGTTTTATTTAACAAAATAAACCTGTCTGACAACTGACTGAAACTGTTTGACAAAATATTTTGAATACCAGAGTGCAGTCTATTTTCACATAATTCAACTTATGCTGAAACACAATGTGGGCGATATTCCGTCTATGTTCCAATAAAGGTAGTTGACGTGCATTCTAGAACACTAGAGAGACTATCCCGCCCACACACCCGCTATTGTAACTGTTTAGCCAAGATCGACATTGGCACGCCTTTTTTCGACACCGAGTAACGAAACTCGGCGAGTCTCTGGGAATGCTTTACTGTCTTAGAACAGTTAGGAACTTAGAACAGTGTGTACAATTTTAAAATTCTCGAAATTTTTATGTTATATTGCAAAACTGGTAGCTTCGCTCCTTATGTGATATTGTTATCGAAATTAATGCTCTCTAAAAAGAAACTTTAAAGTCACCAATGGATCCATAATTCATCTGATGTAAGTGTTCGGATTTGCAACAGACCATGACTAGCTGTAACCGATGCTGTCTATAAATTAATTAAACACGAATTTAAAACTAACAAGCTAAAGCTCCTAATTCAACTTGAACAATTTTCATTTAATCGTTGTCAGTTTTAATGGTCATAAAAGTATCAGCATTGAGGAGGTAAGTATCACATAGGTTTTTATTGTTAAACTCGTCAATAATGTGCGAGTCGAGATGTGAGTTGATGATGGCGGCACAGCGCGTGTCCCGGGTAGCGTGCGCGAGCGGCGCGCTGAGCTCGTGCACGAACACCTCGCCGCTCGTCAGCGCGCTCAGTTGCAGGTGGGGCGAGGTGTGCGGGTTGTGCGGTGTGTGAGGGGAGCGCGCGGAGCGCAGCAGCACCAGCCGCGAGCGCAGTGGGGGCAGTGTCGAGTTGTATCGCCGCGCCTGCACGATCCGACCAAGCGCCGCCTGTAGGAGAGAGCGCGCGTACTGTGCCGAGTGTGACACGCGCCCCGGCAGCGTGCGCACACACGCGTCTACTTTCTCGCTCCATGTGCGACACTTGCACAACACTTTTTCCAGCCCCGTACACTTGTCAGCTGACATCAACTTGAACATGTGCTCCAGCACACCATTTTGCAGCTCCTCTTCGTCCTTGTATTCACTTAATTCTTCTTCGAGTACCTCTTTCAGTTCTTCTGGTTCGGCTCCGACACAGAATACAGTACCGACCATTCCTGATAAAAAAGGGTGTTCTTTAATCTTAGTGACTTTAATTAGGTTGTTACAATGTTCTTAAATAAAATGTTGAAGAAAGGTTGTATACATAACAACACCACTTAAGAGAGTGTTTGACGACCTATCGGTATAGTTGAAAATCTCATTGCTAACCCTGTAGGAGTGGTAGCGCAAGCATTCTATATTTTTATTATTTGATTGGAATACAGATATCGTACAGTGCACCCGTGTTTCTACACCCGTAAACCTCATCTAAGCTAAATAATTTGATTGTAAAATTTGTATGAAATCATACCTCTTATGTTTCATGAAGCCACTAATAGAAGCTAATCAATAGCTTTTGCAGTATCTAAGCATATTTAATGCTTAAATATTCGGTTGAAATTTTGTCTAGAGTTTTAAAAGTCATAATACAATTTTAAGGTTGCGCTACAATAAAGCCATCAAAATTATCAAATTCCAATCATTTTTTTTAACCTACCAATATTTTACGATTCGCCAACTCTTCGTGTGGTTTTTTATTACTACCACCGGTTTTTATTGCATATACGTTCTTAGAATAACTATAAGTTTGAATAAAACATCATCAACGATCATCAGATTGACGTTAACACCAGCGAATATAAGAAAACTAATAGATTTAATCGTTGCAGTAATACTAAATTCACCAATCATTTGTTTGTTATTTGCCTGAATGATGAGATGACCAGGGTACCGAGCAGAAACAACTGCCGAATAAGTATAAGAATCGAGCACACCAGTTAATGATTCAAAATTTCATAAAATTGCTTGTGTTGTCGCTTCAAAAACTTTTTGTAAAGTTGTTCGTGCTCGTTACTCAAATGGCTCGCCTGGTAATTAGCGCCACGCCTGTGGTTAACTAGCAGGAACATAACTCAGAACCCTGACAATTTACCCAGACTAACAAAATACTGCATTACACTGCGCTCTGCACTCTGATACATAAGATTATTTTCGTGTCATTAACGTATTTTTGTTTACCTTGTTCTTCTAAAATAGACGCTACTTCCAATGCTGCGGGAACTCCCCATTCATAACCCAAAATATTAAAGTTGTTTTTAAGTCCAATTTTCTTTAAAAGTACCTGTAAAACAAATATAATTAAATACTTTCTACTACAAGCTGCTGCTGTTTGCTGTCTTGTCTCTCACTATTCGATACTGTAGTTGGACGGCACTGAGCTTACCATCAGGTGAAGTGTGGTCACCTTGCCGTGCCACAAAAAAAAAGCATGAAATAAGTTTATTTGTATACAATATTAAATATCATACTTGTGCATAGTTTTTAGCTGTATCTTGTATGGTTTCCATTGGTCTATCGAGACCAGGCTGTAGCACGAGGGCAGGTAGTTTAAGCCGTTCGCACAGATAGCTGAAACGATTGTGGAGACCTTCAAGTCCTGGCACAATGCACAGGTACCTCTGGGTGACATCGAATTCGTCATCTCTCTATGAAAATTACCATTCATTATATTACTAAGACGAACAGTCAAAGAGACACAGAAATTGTTATACAAACCATAACTTACAATGAAGGAACTACATGTAAGAGTAGGCAAGAACACTAATTCAGTTGTTGCGAGAAGCTCATCAGGATCGACGTGAGTGTAAAACGTCTCCAAACCTTTAACTTCTTTTAATTTCGTTGTTGATATTGTATCCTCTATCTGCCTGATTCTGCAAATTCAAACATAAATATGAATGTGTGGTTAAATTGGTCTCATAGCCACTTCCCCTTTTTCTTCCTAATACCCATTTAAATTTTTTAAGGCATGTAACGTATAATGATTCTTCTGATATTGTGAGAGTCCATTGGCGACGAGGGTCACTTACTGCTAGGTGACGCACTTATATGTTAAACAAAAAAACTGACTGTACATTTCAGGTTTTATAAGAAGTACGACGGCGAAGTTATTTTGTGCCTATTCACCAATCACTACCTCGGGCATTCATTTTGGGTTTTGATTTGGTTTTTATTTTAGATTTTATATACCGTTTATCTCTTTATGTCAGATGTACACTGTGGAAAATTGGTAGAAACTGGGAAATGTTACAATTTATAGGTTACTAAATGTTGCCCGCGGCTCCGCCCAACTATGCTATTCCAGACTATAATCTATCTCTGTGCCAAATTTCAACCAGACGCGTCGAGCCATTGTAGCGTGATTGAGTAACAAACATCCATCCATCCATCCATTCGCATTTATAATATTAGTAGGATAATGACAAGAAAAACAAAACTGCTGAAACAAATACCTGTTAATGGTTAAGGACATGACATCCTCAATCAATGCGACATTATGGAATAACTCCAAATAGTTCCGAATGCTCTCCGAGTTCTCGTTTTGAATTCCAAAACTTTCAAGTGTAGCGTTATTTGGAGGGTTTTCCGGAATAGCAATACCTGTAAATGTTGTTGTTAGTGTAATGGGTTGATACTGAGCTTGCACTGAATTATTCGAAGCTCTGCTCTAGATGCTATCTTTATGTGCTATTACTTTATTAGTATTAGTACTATTGTTACTTATTTAACTTTTTAATATTTTACTATTTCTAAACTTATATGTCTGAATAATAATGTTCAAATTCTGTCGCTGCATAAATATTTCAAACTCAAAATACTGATATATAGATTACTGTTTTTATCTATTGTGTATCCGTTGCTGAGGGTCATCTTATAAATAAATGAATATCCGACCCTGTTACAACATTACGCCACGTAGTCAGTGGGGTCGCCAGACGCATGCGCGCAACAAACTTACCAGCGACGGCGGCGAGCTGTTGCAGCAGCGGCGGCGTGTGAGCGCGGAGCTGGTGCGCGACCAGCACCGGCTGCGCGCAGTGCACCGCGCGCTCCACTACACTCATCACCCCCTGACACTGGGACGCGTTCAGCTCCCCTGACCCCGCACTCACCTCACTCTGTCAAATTGTATACATGCATCATTTCAAATTATTTCAGATTTATTTATTTCACATCAAGATCTATCTTACTTACTGTTTCAGATAAATGCAATTTGAGCAGTGTTGCTGGATGCCCATTATTTACACGATCCAGACATGTATGCATTCCTTTCATATCACTAGAGGTTACAACTGTGAAGTACCTAGTACAAATAATTATAGTGTGTTACTACAAACGTCACACTCGATCTGATTAATTTTAATACGACACTTTGAACTATTAATATTTACCTTAACGAGGGACATAGATTTCTTGAGATTAAATCCAATTGACTGAGTGACGATATACACTTTTCGTCATTTATAGTAGAAGTATCTGTTGTTGCGATGATGTAAATACCACCCACGGTCCCTCGCTTGTTGACATTGTCTATCAGGGCCGATATGCCCTCGTGGTTTAATTCTTCAGAAGAAACTTTCACTTGAACATTTTGTTTTCGCCAACAACTGAAAAATTTGTTATAAAGAGTTACATAAAAAACTGAATAAAAACTGGTTTTTACTTCGACTCTTTATAAAATCAGTTTATTTTGAAGGGAAATATAGTTTAGTTAGTCCAACATGTCTTACCTAAGCTTATAGCGTAGATAATTGGGTGGACAGGTGCAGTGGAAATGTAGTTTTTTTGCTCCACGGCTGATCAGCCTGTCCGCCAGTTGCAAGCCAAGAGAACTTTGGTCCCATAGTATCAAAAAGACTTCATCGGATTTGCACTTAATTCTGAAAAATATTATAAAAATATTATTATATTCTAACTATTTTTAATGTGCAGTTAATGTAACTTCAACAATTATAATTTTTTAAGAATAAATTTGATTTCAGCCTTTGTTCAGCACAAAGTTTTATGAGACAGTTTTCTTAACATGATTTGCTCGTATTTGGAAACAAAGAGTGACACCATTCCCGTATGCGAAGCGAGATAGAACGCGCTATGTAATGTACAGTACCTCGGCAGCACGCTCACGTCGGTGTCGCGCAAGTGCAGCAGCACTCGGCCGCGGTGCGCGCTGGCGGCGAGCAGGCGGAAGGCGCGCGACGCGTCGTGCGGCGCGTACGTGACGCGTGACAGCGGACGCACGTACCCGCGCGCTATGCCTTCACTCATCATAACTTGTAAGATCTGCCCACATATACAAATTCATTTATATTAATACAACCATGTTAGTGTGACTAAAGTGTCCATAAAAACTGTCATGTTTCACAAATAATGTAAATTTGAAATATCAAAAGTAGCTGATCAGGTCTCGTTACATCTGGAGAGGAGGTCCGCCTCGAGCAGTTTGAGCGCCGTTTCTTAAATATCTTGGACGCGCGCTTGAGCGATATATACTCGAGGCTACCTCCAGAGCCCATCATGCGGCCTCCATTGGCCGCTGATAGGGCTAAAACTCCGGCAACGCCAGCCGTTGCTGGGCCATCAAAGGCCCCTCCAGCCGCCACCGGTCCACCGGCCACCCCGAAGGGAAAGGGGCTGGGCAAGGGAAAAAGTAATGCCCAGCCTGCCCCTGTTGAAGTTCCCCCTCCTCTTCTTGCACCTGTCGTAGTTGCTAGGCCGGTGGCACATTCAACATCTGCGGTATCCCCAAATCCCCCTCAGCATAAATCACGAAGAGGGGTAAAGAGGGGAAAATTTAATAAAATGAGGAGCACTCCCGCTGCCCTAATGCCCAGAGAGCCGCGGCCATTACCTCCCGCCCCCGCAAGTATGGACGAGGGGTGGAATGTGGTGGCAAAAAAAGGGCAAGAAGAATCCTCAGCCCGAGTCAATTGCTGCGGTGGCTGCACCAGCGCAGCAGAGCCGGCTGAAGCCGCGAATACACCTACCCCGCAAGGCAGTAGTCACGTTAACAGTGACGCCGGAGAGGTTGGCGCGGGGCATCACTTACGCCCAGGTCCAGCGAGAGGTCCAACGACGCGTGGACCTGACCGGTCTTGGTATTGCTGAGACGCGGACGCGTCTAATGGCGACGGGCGGGTACTTATATGAGGTACTTGGCCCGGTGTCAGAGGCGAGGGCCGATTCCCTCGCTGATTAAGTGAGGGAGGTGTTCCGCGGAACGGACCTTGCGGGTGATGTTCGAGTTTCCCGCCCCTTCAAATCCGCGGAAATGCGAGTGTCCGGGCTAGATGCATCGGCTGACCCGGAGATGGTTGCAGCGGCCTTTGCAAGGGCTGGGGAATGTTTGGCAGACAACTTTAAGGTGATCCGCCCCGACCGGTTGGGTCTTGGTGCGGCATGGGTGCGATGTCCCGCCAAGGTCGCTGACAAAATTTTAAAGTAGGCCGAGTTCTGATCGGCTGGGTCTCGCGCCGCCGCGCGTGTCCATCTCCTTGAGCCGAGGCCCATGCGGTGCTTCCGTTGTCTGTACAAAGGACATGTGCGGGCACGGTGCACTGACGAGTGTGACCGCAGCGAATTATGCTATCGCTGCGGTATTGTGAGCCACAAAACCAAGGAGTGCTCCGCGGAGCCGCACTGCATAGACTGCGCAGGTGTCGGTAAGCCCGCGGGACACCAGGTGGGCGCCAAGGTATGCGTCGCCTCCTCCCGCCCTCGCCGCGTTAATCGTGGTCGGGGGTCGGAGGTTGTGACCCAACCGACAGCGGGCACCGGTGGAGAGCAGATGGAGATCGCCCATTAATATGGCACAACGTTTCCTCCAGGCCAACATTAATCACTGCGCCAGGGCCCAGGACCTTCTAGTTCAGAGCATGGCGCAGTGGTCGATACAAGTGGCTGTGGTCGCCAAGCCTTATTTTGTTCCCCCCAGGGAAGACTGGGCAGGGAACCTTAACGGTTTGGTGGCCGTCATCACTCGGGGCGCCGCCGGTTCCCCACCCTTCGAAAAAGTAGCGAGGGGATCAGGATGAGTGGCGGTTCTGTTGGGGGGGATCTGGATTGTGGGTGTGTATTTCTCACCCAATAGATCCCTGGCCGAGTTCGAGCACTTTCTCACTCGGCTAGGGGCCCTGGTGGTGCAAGGCAGTCAGCCTCGCCACGTTCTCGTTGCCGGCGACTTCAACGCCAAGTCTCTGGCTTGGGGTTCGTCGGTCACCAGTAGGCGCGGCGAGGCCCTGGAGGAATGGGCAATCTCGGCCAACCTGGCCGTCGTGAATCGCGGGTCTGTTAACACGTGCGTGCGGCATAATGGCGGATCGGTGGTGGACCTTACGTTCACCACCTCAGCTATTGCCCGCCGTGTCCGTGACTGGAGAGTTCTGTTGGACGAGGAGACGTTGTCGGATCACTGATATATTTGGTTCGACGTCGCCTTGTCCCCTAACCACCAGTCCAGTGGAGGACCGACTGGCCCGCGGTCGGACGGCCCGCGTTGATCGGTAAAACGCCTCGATGTTGAGGCCCTGAAGGACGCCGCACTGGCCCAGGCGTGGCTCCCTGCACCGGAGGCACCAATGCAGGTCAAGCAGGAGGCGTCGTGGTTCGGGGCAGCGATGTCGCGCGTCTGTGACGCGGCCATGCCCCGAGTCCAACGTCTTTCCGAGAAGCGCTAGGTGTTCTGGTGGTCGGCGCAACTCATGCAGTTACGTGTCTCCTGCGTTGCCGCACTTCGTCGTCTCGCCAGACACCGTCGTCGTTAGATCCGTCTTCCCGGCGACCAGGACCAGGAGCGGCTGCTTCACGGCCTCCACAGGGAGGCTAAGAGAGCGCTGCGCGTGGCAATAGCAAGGGCAAAGCTGCAGCTCAGGAGGAGTTCCGGGGAACTCTCGATAACGACCCCTGGGGGCGTCCATATCGTGTGGCGATGAGACGGTATCGCCCGTGGGCGCCCCACTGACTCAGAGTCTCCGGGGTGATTAAGTTGAAGAGGTCGTCGCGGCTTTGTTCCCTGCCATTGAAGATGTCACTCCCCCACCGATGGCGTCACATCCATCGACGCCATCGTCGTTAAGTTCGGCAAGGGTTATATTCGGCAAGGTTTCGCCCGAGGAATTTAGGGCGGTAGTGCTTCGGCTACGGGGCAAGAAGAAGGCCCCGGGTCTCGACGGTATCCCTGGACGTGCATGGGTGTTAGCCGTCGAGCATCTGGGTACTAGGCTCCGTGGCCTGTTCTACGCGTGTCTGGAGCAGGGCCGTTTTCAGTCTCAGTGGAAAACTGGGAAATTGGTCCTGCTCAAGAAGGAGGGACGGCCCGCAGAGTCGCCATCGGCCTACCGGCCCATCGTGTTGCTTGACGAGGTCTGCAAGCTCTTCGAGCATATTGTTCACGCTCGCCTCGTCGAGCATCTGGAAGGGGTCGTGCCGGACCTGGTACAGTGCCAGTACGGGTTCCGGCAAGGCCGATCGACAATACACGCGATTTTGCGGGTCAAGACACAAGCGGAGGATGCAGTGGCTCGGGGTGAAGTGGTGGTGGCGGTGTCTCTAGACATCGCCAACGCGTTTAATACTTTACCCTGGGCCTGCATAATGGAAGCACTGCGGTACCACGTGGTGCACTCGTATCTCTTAGATAGATACATAGTGTATCCGGGCGCCAACGGTTGGCACCGAAGAGCGATTGCCTGCGGTGTTCCACAGGGCTCAGTCTTGGGCCCTCTCTTGTGGAACATTGGCTTCGATTGGGTGCTCCGTGGTACCAACCTCCGAGTTGTCGCTGTCGTCTGTTACGCGGACGACACACTAGTGACAGCCTCGACCAGGTCTTTCCAGGAGGCCACCCTGCTTGCCTCGTTCGCAACCGAACAGGTGGTGGGCAACTGTTTTTCGGCGACTGGGCCTTAAGGTGTGGCCCTCAACAAAACCGAGGCCCTTTGTTTTCACAGGACTCGGAATCGGCCACCTTTTGGGCCCCACATAAGTGTGGAGGGGGTGCGGATTCCCATCGGCTGTAAAATGAAGTACTTGGGATTGATTCTGGACAGCCGGTGGGATTTCCGTGCCCATTTCAAGGAGTTATTGCCGAAATTGGTGCGGGCGGTAGGCGCGCTCGGACGCCTGCTGCCGAACCTGGAGGGAACTAATAGCCCTTGCCAAAGTTTATACGCTGGAGTCGAGCGGTCAATGGCCCTGCACGGATGTCCCGTATGGGCAGAGTCCCTGAACGCCCGCTGCGTCACCCTGCTGCGCAAACTGCAGCGTTTGGTGGCGCAGCGAATAGTTAGGGGCTACCGCACGGTCTCCCACGAGGCGGCCTGCGTATTGGCCGGCACACTCCCTTGGGAGTTGGACGCCAAACTACTGTCGTCAGCGTTCCTCTGGCGGGAGGAGGCGTCCAGCCGCCGTCAGGAGAGACTGGCCCTGAGGGAGAGGCCCGACTGCGGGCTTGAGGACTGTCGTAGCAGTGCGTCCTGTCCTAAAGAGATGGCTAGACAGGCGCCACGGGGCGCCTACGTTCCGACTGACACAGGTATTAACGGACCATGGGTCTTTCGCTTCGTTCCTGTGTCGGATCGGAAAGGAGGTGTCCGCAGTGTGCCACCACTGTGGCAACTGCCGAGAAGACACGGCCCAACATACGTTGGAGGAGTGCCCAACCTGGGACGAAGAGCGCAGCGCTCTCAGAGCAGTCGTCGGAGGAGACCTCTCGCTGCCGGCCGTGGTTTCGTCCATGGTCGCCAGCTGGAGGTCCTGGCGTGCCGTGGCCCACTTCTGCGAGAACGTCATCTCGCAGAAGGAGAGTGCTGAGAGGGATCGGGAACGATATGATCCCTCCCGCCGCCAGAGAAGACGTAGGAGGCGCCGGGTGGACGACTCCACGGGTCCTGTGGAATTGGGGCGTTTGAATTCCACCACGGTAACCCCTGCCTGTCGTACGAGGCGACTAATAGGGGCCATCGAGGGTCGCGGGCGTGCAGCGGAGGGCTGTACGCCCGTATCGATGCACTCCCAAATTCGGAGCATCGTGCGACCCCAAGATGGATGGCAGCGCGGGTGGTAAGGCCTCGTTCGCTGTCGTTGTTCGGTGCGCGGGGGCTCCTTAGCCTCCCAGGAGATGAGCTGGTACGCGGCACCGCGCAGGGGCGCTTCCGGCTGCAATTCTAGCACTCCTTAGAATACCCCGGGATCGCTCCGTAAGCGCCGAAGAAGGCCACCGTGGGGTTTTAGCTGGTAGTGTCGTGTGGGTTGTATATAGGGGTTTGGGACTCGGCCCAGCGGCAGCACGGATAGCCATCATCCGTGCGAGGGGGATACTGGGTCGTAAGACCGGCTAGTCCAGCATACCAGTTTTATTCTTATTCCGCTTCCCTCCGGTGTGGGCGGCAGTAATAAAACGCTTTCCCAGCGACAACAAAAAAAACAAAAGACAACTTACATAAGGGGGTGTCCCTCAGATCAATTATTATAGAATAATATTGTAACAATAATTGCTCTAAGGGCAGACCAGCTTACAGTTACAAATGTCGGTGAACTTCATATTTCATTCTGCTGAACACGCTCATAATAGAATTAATTAACTTTGCTTTATGATGTGACGGCTGATCAGCGGATTTGGATGCTTGAAGTGTACACCATTTGTGGACCATTGTAAGTGTTCTGTAACTCTTGTCGCTGACTGCACATACAGACAAAATAATGCTACTCTCTATTATATTCTCTTACCTTTACGTCCTCGGAATTCCAGTTTCTTATTATTGAAGATATATCTAAACAAACATACGATCTTTCCCTGGATAAATGTGACATTTGAAACGTGTAATTTTCCTGATAACTAATTTGACACATATCGTAGGTACATCCAGAATCACTGCAACATTGCAGCGACACCTGAAAGCGATAGTTTGTAAGTACGATTTTTATTTGCAGTCAACATTCATAGTAAAAAAATGTGAATCAACAAATAAACACCGGTCGAATTAAAACTTAAAAGTTAAAGGAAACATGCTTATAAAAACCAGGTATTTGTAAATATTTCTTGCATAATTGTTAGCAACATCAACAAAACTATGCAAGATGTATATTTAAAAAGGCACAAATACTATGTTTACCATTTTATTGATTGATTTCATAACACTGTTACACATCTCAGTGCTTAATGTGAACACAACCACATGTGTAGGTATATTTGATTGAGTTGTTCTCTCTGAATAAAATATGACTGTAGTGGTACAGTCACATTTCCCGTTTTAACAACTTTAATCTCATAAGACATTTACATGTTAGATGTAATGACATTAAAATATTTTTTTAAATGCATGTGTTATATATGCATATTTGTTCAATTGAGTTAAGGTAAATAGTTTTTTTTTGTAAATATGTTTGGTATACCTATGCAAATGATAATAAAAAAGGACTTTAGTAACTTTCTTTTGTGTTCTTTGTGACGTCTTTAAGTTTAGACAATGCTCAGATCCTAAGATTTCAACAAGGTATTCAAGATGCGACTTTACTAATGAGTTATATATAACAGGTTGAAGTCGTTTAGGTATATAGTGTGTTATCTTTCGAAGTACTCCTCATACAGATATTAATTTAGATTTAATATGTGGTTTCCACGTTAGTTTATCGTCTACAAGTAAACCTTAATATTATTCATGTTGTGACCTTTTAATAATTTATTTTCGTAGGTTCTAATTCAGGTATTCGTTTATTTTTAGCAGAAAAAATCATATACGATGTTTTACGTGTGTTAATTTTTAACAAATTATCCAGTAACCATTTATTAAGTACATTTAGGTCTTTTTGTGCATCCTTTATAATATCATGGATAGATTGGTCGAAGTAAAACAGGCATGTATCGTCAGCATATAGTGTACGATGTCCGGTTAGTCCTATTTTATCTATATTATTGACGTAAATTAAAAATAAGAACGGACCGAGTACAGACCCCCTTTTTTTACCACGGGGAATCCATTTGCAGATCTTACAGGACCGAGTACAGACCCCCTTTTTTTACCACGGGGAATCCATTTGCAGATCTTACAAGATAGCAAGTATGACGGACTCACCGGCCTAGGCCGTCCTACCGACTAAACCCCGCGTTGTTCCGCTCTCTCCCTTATGACGATAGCTACGGTGTACGCCATTGCATGCAACCGCAGCCACCGCGGGAGTCGGCCCTTATGCAGAGCCAATCACGGTGTAAGGAATAGACCTCCAGACGGAACACTGGGAATGCGTGTGAAACACGCTACCTTCTGAATCAAGGCCTCAATTTGCATAGCGATGGGCCGGTCTATGCAACCGTCGCCTGCAGGCCAGTTTATGGAGGCCGGAGATAATGTCTCCGGCTTCGCGTGCGTCCATTTTGTAAGGGGAGCCTCATACTTCGCTCCATTTCCCTCTCGGCTGTTTCCTTTGCGGGCATGACCTGCTCGCAATATAAGGCAACGGAGTTCCATGCCTCCTCGCTTTTGACCAATTAACTCGCGGCGCGGGGAATCCCATGCGGGACAAGCGACCAATGTATGGTGCGCCGAATCTTCAGCACAACGACAATGATGGCACTCAAGTGTCGGCTCTCTTTTTTTTTTTTTTTACTATAAATAGGCTTGCGTTTGACCACTATTTCGCCTGATGGTAAGTGATGATGTGGTCTACGGTGGAGCACGCTTGCCTAGAAGATACCTATTCACTCTTGACTTAAAGATACCCAGATTATAACTTTCGGGAAATATAGACTCCGGCAAAGAGTTCCACTCTCTAGCGGTGCGCATGATTAATGTACTAGCAAAACGCTTCGTGCGCACTCGTGGAATATCAACCATGTATCGATGACGCTTCGCCGAGTCTCTTGTTGTCCGATGATAGAAAGGGGTTGGGGGAATTAAATTGTGTAATTCCAAGGCACACTCGCCGAAATGTATCCGGTAAAAAACCGATAAACTGGCAACTTTACGTCGATGATCAAGGCTTTGCAGCATTGCCTCGACTATGGATTCGTTGCCTATAAGCCTCTTGGCGCGTCTCTCGATTGCCTCCAACGCCTCAAGCTGGTACTTGGCCGAACCATCCCAAAGATGAGAGCAGTACTCCATGCACGACCGGACTTGCGCTTGATACAGATCGAGCAGCTGTCCCGGCGTAAAGTACCGTCTCACCTTCGCAAGGATAGCCAGCTTTTTGGCAGCCAATTGAGCTTTATGCTCAATGTAGGAGCCAAAACTGAGAGTTGGAAACAAAGTTACGCCCAGAATCTCTAGGTGGTCAGTTATCGGTACGGACACATTTCTGAAAGTAGGAGTCAGTTGGAAGGGACTCCGTTTAGCAGAGAATAGACAAGCCTGGGTTTTAGTGGCATTAAACTTGACCAGATTGGCATCGCCCCAATCGGAGACTGCCTGTAAGGACAAGTTGGGACTGGACTTGGACTCCACTGGTTCGTGCATTAGATATATAACTTTCTACCACTGTGCTGTCGTCTGCGTACCCAAAAGTACCGGGCTTAAGCAGATCATTGATATGCAGCAGGAATAGAGTCGCAGAGAGTACCGACCCCTGAGGTACCCCGGCATTGATCGCCAATAGATCGGAGGAGCAGCCATCAATGACCACTCGAATCAATCGTTCCCTCAAGAAGTCCGATATCCATGCACATAACCCAGTGGGCAAGCCATATGAAGAAAGCTTGCTTAAGAGGCTATCGTGCCACACTCTGTCGAAGGCCTTCGAGATGTCGAGTGAAACGGCAAGCGCTTCCCCATGCCTCTCGACAGCCTCGCTCCAGATGTGAGTGGCATACGCTAGAAGGTCTCCAGTTGACCGGTTTCGGCGAAATCCGTATTATCGGTCACTTAGGAGGTCATTCAAATGTATGTTCATGTATGTTCCCCGATTACTCGAAGACGCCTGGACCGATTCGAGAAATTCTTTTTTTGTTTAAAAGGGTACACTTCCCAGGTGGTCCCATTGGCACCAAGTCAGGATCTGATGATGGGATCTCAGAAAAATCAAGGGCAACCCTAAGATTTAATAGTGACGCATAATTTGTTTTTTATTGAAGTCGGTGTACTTTTTATGAATTAAAAAACTTTTACTTATTAGTTTGATAAATATGAATTTTAATTCTAGTTATTAAGTCTAGGACCAGCTGTAACTGTACTGTATTTTGACGAAAACCATACTGTTTTGGTCTATTTAAATTTGTTTATCAGTTGGGTAGTCGCTAAGTCAATTATATACACAAAAACTACATGGTCTATTATAGTTCTTGATGTGCTTGTCTCTCGTGTACAGTAGTTTGAATCAATTCTGTTTAGTATTTCATATCCTGATCTTGTAGTCTCATTTAAGTATTTCGAGAGATAGTTACCATCTTCGTTGAGCAAATCGATGTTTACAACGCCAAATACTATTGTTCTTTTTCGCTGTTCCAATTTAGATGAATAAATATCTAGAAAATAATTTATGTCAGCATCCCCATCAGGTTTGTATATGACTCTAATATTTAGCAATAATTTGTCTATATGTATCCATAAATAGTGGTTTCCATTTTCAAATAAGTTTTATGTTAATTGAAATTGTTTTGTGTTATTTACGTAAATAGAAACGCCACCGCCTTATTTATATCTTTTTATAATTTTTTTTCGTGATCTACTGGCGCTTATTATCTTATTATCGTTAATCATTATAATATATTTCCACATTTTTATATAAATAGATTTATATTTTAGAATGTGTGTGCTATGTTGTGTCATTTTTATGTTTAAATAACGGTTCCATCTTTTAACGATGCTATTTACAGAATTATCGATTTAATTTGGTAAGTACCTACTAAGTAATTAATAGTTATAAAGAAGTTTTAAAGTTTAAAAACACAATTATATTATTGTGAGCATATATTTTATACTTACATTTTTCAAATCTCCCCTCACATTATTTATAACTATATAACATCCTTTACCGTTGGTGGCATTTAACACCATGTTTCCAAAGCTGTAGTCTCGGGAATTCCCGATATGCTTTTCTGAAACATTAAAGTTTAGAGCAAAATTAACAAGTACGAGTCGTATTCGCGTGGACAGGACAGTACTATTAAGTTTCTTGTGGTTTGCAGACTTAGTATTTTCGTTTTGGTTTTTCTGTGAAACTACGTTTCCTATTCTTAAGAGGAGTTTCACATGTGCGGTTGTTGGTTGGAAAGCTCGGTTTTCGTATATATTTAAATATATTTTTAACTACGTTAAATGTTATCTAAATATTTCTGTTTATCATCACGAACTCATTCGTTTCTTTGATTCGTCACATCAGACATGATGCCTCACAAGAAAAGGTCTATTTTTAATTTTCGAATTTGCGCACCCAAATTAACTTCTAAAATCAGATTCTTTTAATACACACCTTCTTCTTCTTCTTCTTCTTGTTTCAATGGACTATGTGGAGGAACGATTCCACAATTTCGCCAATGTCACGTAATAAAATAAACAAATGTTCGGATCGAGGTAAATTACACAAACTATGGACACTAGTAAAGATAGTAAAATTGTGTTGAGCTAATCATTTGAAACCAAGATGATTTGAAGGATAGAGATGTTAACAATAGAATAACACAGGATAAGAAAAATAAATAGAAAAATATATGTGGAAAAAAAAAATTATATATTATATTATATATATATAATATTTAAAAAATAAAAATAATACGAAAAAGTTATAATTTAATTTTGTTCTTATCTATAAATTTACCTATAAAGTAAACAAATGGCGAAAATGTAAGTGTCAGAAGAGTTTTCATGCATGTGGGACGAGGAATATCTATAGGAAGGATGTCATATAAAGACTGTTGCACAATGGGACAGCTAAAAAAGATGTGGTCAAGATAACCATCATCTAAACCACACTCGCAAAGTGAATGATCACGAACTTTAATTTTGGACAAGTGAACCGGAGTACAAGAATGATTTAATCGAATTCGACATATTATGGAAGAAACAGATTTATTTAATTTTTGAAAAATAAAAAACCAAGGTTTTGGAGGAATTTCTGGTTGAATATCACCAAAGAACTTGCCCTTAATTTCCTTTGTAATTTGCCATTCCTTGTTCCATGCTACCAACATCTGAGAGTGCATGAGAGAACATAAGTCAAGTGGTAAAATCTTAAAATGTTCCAACGAACCTATACTAATGGCCTGTTTTGCACATGAGTCTGCTGTTTCATTCCCGGGTATACCAGAGTGACCAGGAATCCATGCTAGTATTATATCAATACCCATAAGGTGACAATTATATAAAGATTCTTTGATTTTAAAAATAATTGGAGATCTAGATTTAGATTTAAAAGAATTAGATAATATAGATTGAAGACAGCTTTTCGAGTCTGAAAAGATTAGTGTCTTGTTTAATCTGTGGGCTATGACAAATTCAATAGCTTCTAAAACTGCAATGGATTCTCCAGTGAAAACCGATGTAACAGATGGGCATTTAAAACTTAAAATTGTGTTATATGAAGGGATCCATGTGGCAGCACCGACAAGACTGTCATTTGACAATTTGGAAGCATCAGTATAAATTGTTAACCAATCAGGAAACTTTGATGATAATATGAATTTAAATACCTCAGCTGCTACTACAGAGTCTTTATCAACACCAAAATTTAAAATAACTTTTGGCTGAAATATTAGTGCTTCATATGGCAGTGAAAAAGTAATTTTAAAGGGAAATTGAAGAATAGGGTCAGGCAATCGGGAAAATTTAATAAAACTGCGAAGAAGGCAAGGTAAATCAAAAAGAGAATTGTATCCAACTATTTCAACAATGCTCGCTAGGCATCTAAGTTTTTCGAGTAAAGGATGATTGGAGTTTTGGGCAACTTTAAAAAAAAAAATATCTGACAGAAGTTGTCTACGTAAATAAAGAGGGGCATCACCACATTCCACTTGCATGGCATTAATAGGAGAGGATTTCATGGCACCTATAATTATACGAAGGCATTTCGATTGAATTTTTGATAATTTTTCAATTGCTCTTTTATTGCAAGGGTCTAATAGGAAAGATCCATAGTCCAAGTGGCTGCGAATAATGGAATTATATAGTAATTTCTGAGAGAAGGGATGAGCTCCCCACCACACACCAGACAGAGAACGAAGAATGTTTATGTTTTTGTCACATTTACTGGATATATATTCACAATGAGGGGCTCCTGACATTCTAGAATCCAACCACACACCCAAGAATTTCACAGAATTTACCTGAGGAATCATTATATTATCTACGGAAATAACAACAGAAGGAATAATTTTCCTTTTTGTGAATACTACAAATTTGCTCTTTGAAGCAGATAAAGATAAACCATGATTAGCTAGCCAAGTGGAAAGGTTTTTCAGAGCTAAGTTTAAGCGATTACACGCTTCATGAGGGTTGTTGTCAGAAACATATAATGCCAGATCATCCGCATACTGAAGAATAGAGCAGTATTGAGTCACAGACTGATCAAGATCCCTTGTGTAAAGGCTATATAAAAGAGGACTAAGAACAGACCCTTGGGGCAAACCTTTCCAAATAGATCTTGGATGCGTGAAAGATCCTTGGTTTTTAATTTGAATTTTTCTTTCCGTTAAAAGGTTGCAAATGAAATGAGCAAGCTTATATGGGATCTTCAACTGAATTAATTTATTCCTGAGTACTGGAAGTAACACATTATCATAAGCAGAGGCAACGTCAAGAAACAATCCAATCAGGTATTCCTTTTTTCTATATGTTATTTGGACATCGGTAGTAAAAATACCAAGGCTATCAAGTGTACTTGAATCCTTTCTAAAACCAAATTGAGACGCCGATAACAAACCTTTATTTTCTGCATACCATTCTAAACGGTGTTTTATCATATGCTCAACTATTTTCAGCAAGACTGATGATAAAGCTATAGGTCTACAACTATTAGGATCAGTTGGATTTATCCCTGGTTTTAATATTGGAATTATAATTTGTATTTTCCAACAGTCAGGTATGTTATTTGTATTGAAAATTAAATTAATTAATTTTAAAAAATGATTTTTATTTTTTTCAGAGGATTTAGAAATAAAACTATAGGATATACCGTCTAAACCTGGAGAGGAGTCTGATAGACCATCTAGAGCCATTTCCAATTCGACGAAAGAAAATGACGAATCCATTACTGTAGGAGGAGAGTAGGGAATCGAAAGAACAGGGAAAGAATCAAAATTTGGAACATATTGTGGAGCCAATTTATCAGCACACAATAATAATAATACACACCTTTTAACTGTGGAAACAGTTTCAATAGAAACTGTTTCTTGGCGACGTCACTGACGGTCGTGAACACTTCGTAGCCCAGTCCCAACCCGATGGATATTGCAGCCTGACCCAAGGCTCCGGCGCCTCCATGTACTAACAAACTATACTCCTCAGACTTGTTCACTAATCTGGTACGCTAAGAAAAAAAACATTATTAAACTTCGTTACCATATTTCTGTTGGGACACATGGATTAAATTGTATGTGCATTGCACTGTGATTAGCTGTAGTACCTACAATGTGGAACGCAGTATCGAAAATTAAAGCTGGGTAATTTTAGCCGCAAGTGTAAAGTTGAACGTTGAATTCAAAGAATAGCTTTGTATGGCTTTCTATAATACTAATTGTACTAAAGGATTAAATGTAAACTTAAATTTAGAATGACTATATGGCCCCATTGTTTAATGTAATAACTGAATAGACCCATTTTTTTTTCATATTCATAAAAAATAATACTAATATATATTCTTACAACTTTGTTTTGAATGTATATGTATTATGAAACTAATTAATTAAACAACAGAATTCCGATACGTGATAGATGTGTACAGGGCACATATATTTTCCTGTATAGGGCAGGCGCGGGCGGCGGCGTTTCCGCCGTTATAAAGTCGCTTCCGCCCTACGTAAATATAGAGTCTACGAAATACCTACCTAATAGTCTACCGCTTATATAAAGCACAGGTGCGACCGGGAATGGAATTCTGCTCGCACCTCTGGGACGGTTCCGCAAAATACCTTCTCGATGCCTTGGACGGGTTGAAGCGGCGGGCCATCCGCATTGTGAATGATGCAGACGTGAGTAACAGCCTGGAGCCGCTACAGCTGCGTAGGGATATTTCCTCGCTTAGCGTGTTGTACCGTCTGTATCATGGCGAATGCTCTGAAGAATTGTTTGATCTTATCCCATCCTCTCCCTTCCATACCAGAACCACGCGTACTGGATTGCGGAGCCACCGCTTTGTGGTGTCTACTACCCCGGCCCGAACTAAGAGGTTCGCAAACTCGTACTTTTGCCGCACCATCAAGCTGTGGAACAGTTTGCCAGCTACCGTGTTCCCTCCTTCCTATGATCCTGCGTCCTTTAGGCGTAGTGTGAAGAAGCTACACAGCAGGCCGGCATGATTGTATTGAGTAGCGAGGGATAGATTATCACTCGCTACTTGATACTATAACTGGACGGCACTGCACTTACCATCAGGTGCAGTGTGGTCACATTGCCGAGCCACGATAAAAAAAAAAAATACAGCCGCAGTAGTACACCTGTAACTATCGTCATCTCCAAGTCTGTTATAAAACGTTTCTTTTTACTGAAGGCACCGACATTTCCTTTGCTTATATAACAAGAACTTTTTATTGACTTACGACTACTTCGGTGGTGCAGTTATAATTATGCATGCGTTACGAATGTTGTGCGTGAAGGCTCGCCCCCCTAAGGCCCTCACATTATGGGACCGTAATAAATTCAGCGGAAAGTGGGTGTACTGGCTACACCTCTGCCTACACCTTCGGGGATTACAGGTGTGAGTGTCTATGTATATATGAACCTTTTTATTGTTAATAAATTTACATTCTTCAGAATGTGCAAGGCTAACCGGTCAAACGACCTAGCACCCCCTCGCCCAGACAATGGGTGTCCTCCGAGCAGCCGCTGGGCCGAGTTCCTACCCCCTATGTACACCCCACCCGACACTACCAGCTAAAACCCCGCGACAGCCTTCTTCGGCGCTTACGGATCGATCCCAGGGTATTCTAAGGAGTGCTAGAATTGCCTAGTACGACAGGCAGGGGTTACCGTGGTGGAATTCTAACGCCCCCATTCCACAGGGCGGAAGACGCCGGTCAATCGTCCACCCGGTGCCTTCTACGTCTTCTCTGGCGGCGAGAGGGATCATATCATTCCCGATCCCTCTCGACACTCTCCTGAGAGATGATGCTCTCGCAGAAGTGGGCCACCGCAAGCCAAGACCTCCAGCTGGCGACCATGGACGACTCTTCGTCCCAGGCTGGGCACTCCTCAAACGTGTGTCGGGCCGTTGCCACAGCGGTGGCACACGGTGGACACCTCCTTTCCGATCCGACACAGGAACGCACCGAAACACCTATGGTCCGTCAGTACCTGCGTCAGCCGGAACGTTGGTGCACCCTGGAGCCTGTCTAGCCATCTCTGTAGGACAGGACGCATTGCCGCAACAGTCATGTCTCAAGCCCGCACTTGGGCTTTCCAGCCTAGTATGCCACTCCTCCACAGCAGTTCTGCAAAACCGGGCCGCAATCTCCCTCGGAACCAGTCTCTCCTGACGGCACCTGGACGCCTCCTCCCGCCAGGAGAACGCTGACGAGAGGAGTTTTGCGTCCAACTCCCAAGGGAGTGTGCCGGCCAATACGAAGGCCGCCTCGTGGGAGACCGTGCGGTAGCCCCTTACTATTCCCTGCGCCACCAAACGCTGTAGTTTGCGCAGCAGGACGACGCAGCGGGCTTTCAGAGACTCGGCCCATACGGGACATTCGTACAGGGCCATTGCCCGCACGTCTTCTTCTTTTTTAACGCTCTGTGGCTCGTTATTATAGGTAAAAGTATCTAAAAAGATTAACACAATTTTAAATGCTTGAATTGCGCTTGAATATTCCGATATAAGTCTCATAATCCATAATAACCCCACCAGCTATGACGTCTTTCAAACTGGAACACCTCAGTGCGCGTGTACTAGCGGCAGAAATAGACCAAGTAGTGAATCTTCTTAAAAGGATTCTCGCAAATGAGAGAGATATTCAAAAGACTAACGTTAGCAGTATGTAGAAAACAGTAGAAGGCGTTGAGATAGGCGAGCGGCACCGTGGCAGCGTCCTCAAGGCTCCAGTGGTCAGGTACAGGCCACAGCAGCTCCGGCGCCGCGCGCACCTCGCTGCTGCACGCGCCGCGCGGCACCACGCCCATCACGCGGCACCCGCTGCAGAGTGCAAATACAACTTACTTTACTCCAATATAGCATGGCAGTAGTGGATTAAGGGAGCGAGCGAGGCTACCCGCCCCAGCCCTCTGTACCTAGGGATCTCTGACACTTAAAAATATACGGTACAAATTATGAAACACATAACCAATAATCACCTAGTACAAGGCGAACTGTGAGGTCTGGGTGTTGTGAGACCGAAAGTCTCTCGTAGTTCTTTATACTCACGATACAAGACTCGTATCTCAGAGTGGGGTCAGGACTATATGTGTGACGTATCATTTGCAGAACTGCATATATAGCTCATACATTAGTACTACATGAATAAACTTTTGTAAGTAATATCAAGTACCTTTCTGTTATTCCGCTAAAATCCATTCCATAACCACTACCAATGGTCTTGTTTTCATTCACAAACGGAACAAGACCCGACGCATTAAATACATCCACTGTATTAATCCCGGCGTAATGAACCTGAATAATATAGTATACAATTACAACTTTGATATTAAATAATGATCAATAACACCTATAGATATAATCAACTATGTCTATATATATGACTGCCTCGGTGGCGCAGTTGTAATTGCGCATGCGTTACGACTGCTGTGCTGAGGTCTCGGGTTCGATCCCCGGGTCAGGTAAAGTGATATTGGGTTTATCTATCCTTCGAGGATTACAGGCGTGAGTGTATAGGTATGTATATAATCAACTATATCTCATAAAACCGTACCGTCCTCCGTAAACTTCACTTACTGTTATTTTAACACCAACATCTAGAGGCTCAAGAGCTTGGACCCATTGCAGTGAGCCAATATCACCGACACGTGCACTTTGTAGCATTGCCTTTGTCGTACTTTCGTACTGTTCTTGTAAGGGCACATAATACTCTCCACCCCATGCTCCCTAGACAAAAAAATCCATTCAAAGTTTTTATATTTACGTTTTTTTCTTATGCATTAATTTGTTACATACCTTGTTACAAACATTAAAAGCTAAGTCGATATCAGTTTCCATTGGTTCATCAATAGTTGTTGAGTCAATTATTACTAGAGAAATTTGATTGTTGCCAGTATCATTCCTCCAGGAACGTATGAGGTCCGTGAGACCAGGCGGCGGCGGTTGCGGTGCCAGCACCAGTAAGCGAGCTTGCGGCTGCATCGCGGCACGCGTCGCGTTCAACAGAGGAATGTCCGACGCGGTACGCATAGACACAGCTGTTGCCCTTGAAGACACACACGTGGGCCTCCAACGAATCAACTGCAGGCCACCACCGGCGCTCAGCGTACGATACACCGCCGATGGAGCCATGTGTGTTGTCAGATCTTTATCTTGTTCACTTATAACGAACGTGTCCTGCTTCAGTACTTGATACAACAATGGACATATCTGTAGATATATTATGTATTATAATTAATATTTTGTAGCTGAATAGTCACCGCCTCCCCCATATTTCTATACACTATTGAATAGTTTCAGAATTAAGCAAACATACCTCACTTCTACGATTTGCATTTCCGAAAAAGACTATTTTAGTCGAAGATCGCACCGTCCCATAATGCTGTTCATACTATATCGTTAACAGTGGATATATGTTCTGTTGCAGGTTGTTTAGTATTGCCTAAACTGACATCACTATCGCCGTACACCGTTCAGGTTTATGGTAAAATCTTTTAATAATTTGGGATTATCTAACACCCTCACAGAAAACCATAGTGAAAAGCAACAGTTGCTGTTGAATTTCGGAAGTTGAGTGAGATTTCCAAGGATCAATACAAATTATCCTTGTATCCACTGCCTTGGTGGCGCAGTTGTAATTGCGCATACGTTACAACCGCTGTGCTGAGGTCTCGGGTTCGATCCCCGGGTCGGGTAAAGTGATATTGGGTTTTTCTATCTAGAAATTCTCAGTATTAGCCCGGAGTCTGGAACCTGTGCCCGGTATGGCGATAGGCTCGCCCCCTATCACATTATGGGACCGAAATTTGGCGAAAAGTGGGTGTACTGGTTACACCTCTGCCTACCCCTTCGGGGATTATAGGCGTGAGTGTATATGTATATGTATGTATGTATGCAATACAAATTACTTTCCTTACAACAACTTACTCGTGATACTTCTGGTATGTATTCTGGTTATGTGTGTTCAAGTTGGTGGATTTTTATGATCTAGTGACTTGATAGCTATGCAATAAAAACACTTACCATGCATGTAATGGCATGATAAAAAAAATATTATGTAAAATCCGGAAAAACTTACGCCTGTAGAAAGATCCTGAATGACAACGAGATTAATGTAAGTCAAGAGCTTGCTTCTATTTTGAAGCCGTTGTATATTAATTTCTTCGTAGTTTGAATTATTCATGTTATTTAGCACATGTTTCATTCCATTAAAAATCTTAACATCCTTGTTATGATCCACAAGGAAAGCAATGTTAATATTATTTCGCTCCACATTTTCTCCAATTATTTGTAAATAGACGTGCAACGTAGAAATAAACTAAAATATTAATAAAAAAAATTAATAAACACTTTCAAATGTTTTAGATTATGTTAATACATATAAAGGATACCAACATCTAATTTATTATCAAAACGCGGCACGAATTGCAACGTCTTCATAGCGAAACTCTCATCCGACTCCAACGGCAAGTCACGAAGTTTTAAATGTTCTATCAGGATACCTCCACATCTGTAAACATATTGAAGTTTCTTATAACTATAACTCCTATTATGTTACAGCTATTATTATAATAAAGGTTTTTGGTTTACCTAGTGATGTTGTGGACATCGGATACTTTAGCTTTTACGACTGTATCATCATCTAGGTTTATTAGATGCTTAGAATGTTCATTCACGTTTATACAAAGTCTATTAATTTGCTTGGCCACTGACACGCCCTCGTGAGTACACCTCAGTGCGTTTAACTGCAGCAATCCGTCGATGAATGTGACCCAGTTGTCGTGCCATAGTACTAAAGCCTCCGTCATTGATAAGTTAACACCGTGAATGCTGCGAAAGTCTCCACTAACAAAACATCAAAAAATTTACTCATTTAAGTACAGATTATATAAATAAAATTTAAGTTATTTTTGGTGATACTGTACATAATTTACTCACCTGTATGAATAATGTTTGTTATTTAAAAATGTGTAGATATCTTCAGTCTTAAGATCAATAAAATCTATAACGTTACTTGTTTTGGATTTTGCGATTGCTTTCCATTCATTATTTAAAATAAAGCCTGTAGCAACTTTAGAAACGTCATCCAGAACCTAATAAACAAAATTAAGAACTATTGTTATATTTTACCGAGCTACTTAACTCTCACCTTTGCTTCTTTCACTGTTACTATCTTGTGTTTATATATGTGATTACCTCGAACCGGCCGCTCCCTCTGTGCAATGAGACGCTGAGTCTGAGCTGGCGCTGGTCGTGGAGCACAGGTTGCGTGTACAAGTGCACGTCGCGGAACTCCACTGACACTCGTTTCCTTGGAATGTTCATGGACATAGCGAGGGTGTCCCACACGGCTACAAGGGATGCAGCGAAAGGGAACACCGTTTTCCCTGCGCAGAAGACACAAATAAGTTTCAGGTGTGCTACATTTATTTAAGATGATACATTAAACTTTCAACCTTTTTCTATATACCTCTTAAAACATGACCTTGTAAGTAACTATATTCCTCATCGTGGACACTTAACACAAACTTGCACGATGCAGCCATTTTTCTGTGAGCTGATACGTATAATGGCAAAGGCCTGCAAAAACACAACATTGGCTTATCAAATTCTATTCGAGCTTTTAAATAAATTTAGTTAACAGTGGTGTACCATTTTTCGTCATGTGCCCATTCAACCGTATGAGATAACATTGGCGTAGCAGAAGAAACGGGAAATTCAACCTTAGGATAGAGCGCTTCAACAATGGGCGTGTATCCTTCCATATACAAACTGAAAATATTAATTATATTCGTTTAGCCACAGTAGCATCTTTTATAAAATAATGTATGTTCATAGAATTGTAAACATTTAGGTCGGACCAGGACGGACCTCTTGACACTCTATTCCAATTTAAAATTGGGATTGGGTTCGAAAACTGTACAATTGGCTCTTGAACGCCACACCAGCGTAAGATTTAACGGAATACGGCGGAATTTTTAGTAACTAAATGAAATAGAGTATTTACGATCGCTAGTACGTAAATATTCTATTTCATTTAGTTGAGTGAGTTAGAGTTCCAATATCTTCTAGATTGGAATTAAAACTGAATCGAGTTTGAGATTGGAATTGATTTCAAGAGTAGGCCTGCAGGACTGTTCAACAGGTAATCCGAATTCATAGTAAACTGGTCTCAGTTCTTATTGGAAATATGCACAGGACTACTGATAAAGTGAACGTTGAGTGATTTCGCTGTTAAAACAAAATTACGGACTTTTTAAAAACTAAAATCAATGCTCGCGATACAGGTGATCCAGATATTGATTTTGATTACCTTATAACGATAAAATAAAAGAACAAAGGGTTATGATTTCAACTCATTGAATTTCATCATGAAAGATACAGTACCTTACTTACACCCAATAAACCCTAGGGCTTGAGAGGTATATCGAAAGCATTGTATGCCATGATTATTTTTAGCGTGATTCAAAATATGTTGTTAATTCTTTCTATAAAAACAACACACCTTGAGGGATAATTTAAAAATACACTGTAATCATCCTTGGCGTTTAAGCTAAGCTAAACATCATCTATACAAGTTCTGTAGTTTAGCGGTTTAAACGGAACGAAAATACACTATTAATTTTTACCATAATATATATAGAGCACTAAATTAGATATTAACTTTCCAATAGCTTCTAGCACCAAATACGCATTATCGGGATGTCCACGTCTGGTAAGTGGTATGTTACAGCAACTCGCAGGCAGCGAGCGTTTCAGAATGGCTTGTAACAGTCCATGAGGTGCGATCTCCACTAACACAGCGTTCGACGGTATCAGAGCAGCTGTCTCTTCAAACAGTACGGGGCTCTGAATATCAGATTGATTATATCAATTTATATAATATAATATAGTTGCTAAGACATCATATATCATAGGTTATTTCATTATGTTTATATCCTTACCAGCAAGTTATTGGTGTGGTATTCAGCTGAAGATAATTTAGCTATTGGTTCGTTCCACCTGTCCTGCGGTACAGATGTTGAAACCCATCGCTCACTACGAGGTCTAGGAGTTTTAATGACTTCTCTTAAGTGTTTCAGTAGTCCAGGACCTATGATATTTAGTATTTTTAATTCATGATTCAAACGAACTCCCTAAATATCGTATCGGAAGATGTATTACCTGCTTTTGCAATATATCGCGAGTGATAAGCGATATTGGAGCATGGTACTTCTTTTGCGAATATGCCTTTCGCAGTCAACTGTCCGACAAATTCCTGCATTATGTCAGCTGGGCCTGATATTGTGCTAGATTCAGGTCCGTTATGACACGCCACCTCGATCTCAGGCGGGCACATCTTCGAAATCTAAACAGATGTTATAAATAGTGATAGATTACTTTAAAATCATACATATTAACATATGTATAATAGTAGTTAGGTGAAGTAAGTACTTGTTGATATCCCACGGCCACGGCCGCCATAGAGCCACGTATGAAAGGAGTCTGCACGGACACCAAACCCCGACTGTACGCCGAAAGTATCATCTCCTCGGCCGTGAGACAACCATCCGCGTACGCACACCCGAGTTCTCCCACACTGTGACCTACATACATATGCGATTTATTCGTACTAATTACAATATAGAAACATTGTTAAAATAATTTCAGCTGTTAGTTTTTACATATCATTTTTCTTCTTACTTGTTTTTTTATTATTTTTTTATTATGTTTTATTTATTCTGGTACGGTAAAGTGACCAAAATGCACCTGAACGTAAGTGCAGTGCCGTCCAATTAGAATATCGAGTAGCGAGAGACAATCCAACGCCCGCTACTCAACACAATAATGCCGGCTTGCTTTTTCAAATTACGCTATGGGCAAGAAGGTGAAGAAGCGGTCGAGCGTCTAGTGTCAGAGTACTCAGAAGGCCGCAAAACGGCCAAACATCGTACCCCAACTCTAAACCCCGACAAAAACCGCATGTACACTGGCTGATCCCGCCGATGGCCGACACACTTACGTGTGCGTGTCTATGGCGTGTTTTACACCCTGTGTACGGTGGTCGATATCCAGGCGGATATGAATATCCTACCACCAGCAAAATTGTAACAAGGAGCCTAAAATATTGTTATTTGGGTGGTACATACCGATAATGTTGTCAGGTTTGATGCCCAGTTCATTTAAAATATCAGTAAGTCCAATCTGGACGGCAGCGATTCCCACAAACGAGTGCTGAATATTGTCGAAGGTGGACTTGTCGGCCGACGTTATTATATCCACTATGTTTATTCCTTTGGGCGCTAACACTTTATGGCATCTAGAACCAAACATTATTTTAGAAATATTTATAATAATATAACAAAACATAAATTATTTCTTTTTAAATAAAAATAAAACAGTCTTCAAAAAAACCCGGACACAACTAAAAAAAGAGTATTTACCGAATGGGACCAGCTATTTATAACAAACTTAGTCCAGATATTAAAGATATAGCAAATGTAAATTTAAACAAAAATAAACTCAAAGATTTCCTCATCGGTAGATGCTTTTATTCAATTGAAGAATTCTTCCAGTCCTAATATATACAATGTAATGCATTTAATGAAATGTATTTAATGTAATAAATATTAGGAAAGTAAGGTATGTAACGTAGAATATGGTTTAATTAGAAAATATTTTGTATACTTTTTAAGTAAAATGTAGAGAACTAGCCTTAAACATAACACCTATTGTACATTTACAAATAAATGATTTGATTTGATTTGATTTGAAAAAACATAAAATAATTGGTTACATTTATATCAATTAATTACATACAATTTAAATCAATTATTTTTGGAGTCGGTGCCGGTGTCGTTTTCTTTGCTTTTAGATTCATAAAAACCAAGTATGGATCTATTTTATATTTTTTTGTATGCCTGATTATTCTGTATTTTCCATGTTTTGGCTGGCATTGATTTCAATTATATGTAATTAATTGATGTAAATGTAACCATTTTTTTTTGCTTTTTAGTTGTTTCTGGGTTTTTTTGAAGGCGGTTTTAAATTAAAAATTACGTTACGTATGTACGTGTTCGTAAATTACTGAGTTCTGATGTAACAAACATAAAAAACACGTCGAATTGAGAACCTCCTCCTTTTCTTTGAAGTCGGCTAATAACATATACGCATGCCTGTGACCTCGAAAGGATAGACAGAAAGGTCTACTAGTACACCCACGGTTCGCCGACTTTATTTCCGTCTCATAATTTATGATATATGGTGTGTCTACCTCTATATCAATGGCGCCATTCATTTATTCCGTATGATGATTTTCGATCATGTCTTATTGTTTCTTACAAGAGGATGGGAGGGAGTCTTGAAAGTTCTTACGTAAGATCATAAAAATGCGATCCTTCGCTCATGTTTCCCGCCTCACAGGAATTAAAGCATCTGATCACTTTGCATCTTTGTTTGTACGTTAATCATTAAACATGGACGTTGAGGCCCCATTCAAGACTTTGCTTTACGATTTTTACTATCCATTAATACAAGATGCGCTCATAAAAAAAGTTAGTTTAGTATGCTCTAAATACTTTGCTTCGAAAAAGGCAGCGCAATTTCACAAAAAACTTGGCCGTATTTTAAAGTATTGAAAAAGAATATTTAGCCATATATTCAGGGTGAGGTAAAGAAGTTTTGTGCCGCACCTGGATTGATGTGGAATGGGTGGATCTTGACCACGTCAAAAGCCTGAATAACCAACTAGAAGAAACACCTATTATTATACATGTTCTAGTGGCAGATCCACTTTCCGAGTGGGTTTTGAGCCCCTGTACTAAAATTGTTTTGGGGGTAAAGATAACTGACTAAAACCAAAACTTATTACTATCTTAATAGTACCTTTGCAGGTACAAATAAACATTCCTAAAAATTCTTAGTTAATAAAATAACATTAAAACAAACCAAACGTGTATTATGTCAAAGACTAGTAAAAATAGTCTTACATAATAATTGAATGGCGCCAATGCACAAATTCCTATTGTTTCTCCTCAACCTAGGATTTGAAACCAGGACCTCGCTGATTTTTCATTGTAAGTACGCTGCTACCACAACAAAAATAACTACTAAAAATGAACCAAAATAAAAATCCCTAAATATTGTAATTGTACCGTTCAATAGCCGCTGCGAAGATCGGTATGCGCATGAGTTGCACGCCCATGCCCGCCCACTGTGAGCCCATTCCGCTGTACACGAACCATAGGGGCCGCTTCGCATCATCAAAATAGTCTATTTTCTCGCATAAACTCCTGGTGTTCTGATTCGTTTTACTGTCTACGTGAAACAAAAATTCAAGATATATAATTTTGTCTTATATCGCATATTGATAGCCTCCGTGGCGCAGCGGGTAGCCGGCTGAACGAGAGGCCGTGGGTTCGATTCCCGCACCGAGACAAATGTTTGTGTGACAGACAGATATTTGTTTCGGGTCGGGGTGTTGTGGGACCGTAGTCCCTCGTGGTTCTTGATACCCACCATACAGGTGTTACCTAGTGCGGGGACAGAACTATGTGTTGGCTATTGGGTGTATATAATTATGTATTTATTAAATCTTATAAACCTGAAAATATTACTTGTTTGAATGTGCTAACCCGTGGAATACAGGTCTTACTAGCTTTTTCTCGCGGCACAACCTGCGTAAAATTTTTATACCGAATGAGATATTGTTTTGTTGCTCCGTTCTCTGGTTTCAGTCCAAATATTCGACAGGAAATGTTTTGATGGTTACAAATGGGGTAGAAAACATAACGGCAGACACTAGCTTTAGCACCGAATTTATTCTTCGGATCTACGGGCTGTCTCAGAGATCTATTTTGAACTCAAGCAGTCTTAGAACAATGTGGCTTATATTACATTTAAGATTACATTCGACAAAAGTGCTTTATGAAATGCGTATTTTGGCATGTTTTAAAATTCACATCATAATCACTTGCAAAACTCGTATGTCTACGCGATAAACATTGTTGGGAAGGTATGCATTTAATATTCTTTGATCTTAATAATACAAGCCCTGTATTAAACATCCTACTGCTGGGCACGGGCTTCCTCTACTAATGAGAGGGGTTAGGCCGTAGTCCACCACGCTGGCCTAATGCGGGTTGGCAGAATTCTCATACCTTCGAAAAATTCTCAGATATGCAGGTTTCCTCACGATGTTTTCCTTCACCGTTAAAGCAAGCGATAATTAACATTTTAATACACACATAACTTTAGAAAAGTTAGAGGTGTATGCCACCTGGGTTTCGAACCTACGACTTTCGTCTTGACAGTCCGTACCGCAATCAACTAGGCTATCGCTGCTTATCTTAGGCTTATCTTTGATCTTATTTGGATAAAATTTGATGTAAATGTCTTTTGAAAAGGAAAAATAATGTGCTTCTATTTATCCCAGAAGATTTTAACACGCGGAGTGACGAGTTAAAGATAGTATGTTATAATTTGTCTCAAATATTTACGTATGTGTTTACCTAGGATTACAAATCCTCTGGCCATGTGGCCTGATATTTTTGTTTTGTATACGTTATACAACAACGCTAATTCTTCAGGATCTATGGACCGAACTTTTAAATCCTCGACAATTCTTTTCACTGCAGACTCGTGGCGACCAGACACTGTAACTAGTCGCGGGAAATCACACGTGTAACGGCTGAGATCCTAAAAAAATAGTTAAATATTAGCGTTTCTGTTAAGTAATCAGTTCAATTTGGCTTAATATGGATATTTAAAATGTTAGTAGTAACCTTGGGTTTATAGCGACCATGCATGAGAACGTGCGCGTTCACTCCAGTGACAGCTATCCCGTTGACAGCAGTGTACGAGCGGCCAAAGCTAGTGTGGTCGGTGATGATCCGGAGACGGCCCTCACGTATTGCTTGCACATCTTGTCTTGGCGTTTCACAATGCAAGTTGCCTGCCAACATTCCTTTGTGATAACCTAACAAAACCTATTAAAAAATTAAGAGTAAAAATTTCAATCTGCACTGAACAGTTAATTTCTCATATTTTTTGAGTATTTCAATAACCTTTGTTATTCCTGATATTCCTGAAGCAGCTTCGGTGTAGCCTATGTTAGACATTACGCTTCCAACCAAAAGTGAATGTTCTTTTTCTTTACAAAAAATTTCATCAATAGCTTCTAACTCAACTTTATCGGCATCTGACACGGCTGTGGGAAATAAAACAAGATTTATCTTACTTGCCAATTTTTTTATAATTTTGAATGTGAAACATTTTATATTGAAATTACCTGAACCAAAAGCTTCAACGTATTCCACAGCATGAGGAGTTACACCAGATTCGTCATAAAACGACTTTAAGAAGTTAGCCATAATCTTTGGATCCCTATAAAATCCATATCGTGGTCCTGTTTCTGTTTGCGTTATTGCAGTAAATTCAGTTTTAATATGAATCACTTCTGCATATATTCTACGGAATAAGTAATTTTAAATAAATCGATAATTAGACAGTAAAAAATTTGTAAAAAATATTTACCTTAAAGCATCTTTAGCTTTTTGAAGAAATAGTACATTGATGGCCTCAGACTTTGCACATCCATCTGCATTCTGATCGAAGGACTTTGTCTTACCATCTGCACATAACTTCATGATTCTGAAATATGAAAAAATATATTGATGATACCAACGAACTTCCTTAGAATAGGTTTATAAATTTCATGGCAGAACTGAAGTAAGTGATAGTCAAACAAATTACCGTGAATAATGTAGCGAGGACTGTGGATGTAAGCACAGGTTGGTCCCGCCGACCACAGCCGCCTCGCATTCTCCTCTCTTGATGGCCGAGCATGCTTGCTCCAAGGCTGCGAGCGAACTACAACACGCATCGTCGATCGCCACCGAAGGGCCTTTTGCGTTAAGCCAAAATGATATTCGATTTGCAAACATTGATTTATTGCATCTACAAAAAATAAATGAATTCTTTGACATTTTGTTAAAGCCTTTTTAAATATAATGAAAAATACTTTATATTGCAAAAACAATATCTGTCCATAGTGGTAGAGCCACGCTGTAGACATATTTCTCTACAGCATGAATGGGCCGGCTCGACCAGGGTAGTACCACTGTCTCACAGAAAACCAACGTATAGTGACAGTTCACTGTCGCGTTTCGTATGGTAAGTGAGATATCCGGAGGCCCAGATTCCCCCTTCGCTTCCCTAATCCCTATTCCTGTCTTTTAAGGCCGACAGCGCATACGTAATACTTTCGGTATTGTGGATGTTCATGGGCGGTGGAGATCACTTAACATCAGGTGACCCACTGGCTCGTTTATCGGACTATGATATATAAAAAAAAGGTCTCATAATTTTAATATTCAAGTCTTTTACATTTTTTAACTGTCGTGTAACGAACGAAACATCTTACACCTACAATTATCTTAAATAAATCAAAACTATTTTCATTTTTTTACTCACCCCGCAATACCAAACCCCATTCTTGAACTTGCGACATAGAAACAGGCTTTTTCCGTTTCGGAGAAGCATGAACCAACGTAAACTCCCACTTTTCTTCCTGACAGTTGTTCTGGACTAACACCTAGATAATGTCGTCATCCATAGTTAATATGTTTGTTATATTAGTCATTTAATTTGCTTACATTTCAACTAAATGAATCAATTGGTATAATTAAATATATATATTCTTATAATCATGGTTAAGAATGTAACGTCGGTTTTTTTAAAATAATGACTATGCAAATAAGCATAATGGAGTATACAAACTACTTAGAATAAGTGGTGCATAAAAGTTCATCGCCATATAGAAAGGAAGAAAGAAAAACGATTTATTCTTTCTTTATTTTTTTCTTTCCTTCTTTCTTTCTTTCTTTCACCAAAGCCAAAGATAGTCGTGAAGCGAATCACGATGTCAGTTGTTATTAAGTTGTAAAACAATCTTGATGTTTAAAATACCTTACAGAAGCTTATGAAAATGTATGTATATATTATCATAAAACAGGTTTTAAATAATGTAAAATGTCTAATTAGACATTGTTTTCAATTATAAACAAAATACAAAAATCTTGGCATGTTGAAATTGGTATCCGTAGATCCGCCGGAGGACAGATTTAGCATGCAAATCAGGCGGAGAAGTATAGAGACAATATTAGGATATCGTTCAGTTTCGACTCTTAACTGACATTAGTTTTAGCGACAAATATAGTTTTCACTGAATTAAGTAAGTATATTATTAATAATCTTCTGTATATATAAAAGAAGAAACTGACTGACTGACTGATCGATCAACGCACAGCCTAAACGGCTGGGGTTAGAGACTTGAAATTTTGACAGTAGGTACCTTTTATCACGGAGGCATCCACTAAGGAAGGGTTTTTGGAAATACCACCCCTAAGGGGGTAAAATAGGGGATGATAGTTTGTATGAAAATCTGTCATCTGAAGTTAAAGGCACGAAAATTGGTATTTGGTCTTTCAATTAAAAATAAAAAATACATGTTTCAGGATTTTTGGAAATTTGGTATTTTCTAAGGTAAGGTTTTTTACCCAAACATGACCTCCACGCGGGCGGAGCTGCGAGCAACAGCTAGTATTATATAAAAACTACATGTCACGATGTTCGTACTCGCTTAATATCCAAAACCATCCAACCGATACAATGAAATTTTGTGAATGTTTATGGTTGCTAAGATGGCATAGTTTCATACCCGATAAGATAGCGTTGTTCTCGGCATAATATACATTTTAATTTTTTTAGCAAAAAACAGTCTACATAAGGCAGCCTGTGTTAGGACGTCTACGCGTTCTTATATTTTATATATTGTAAGTGTTTGCTTACCAGCGTCATAAATAGCTTGATAAGTTTGTTCGAGAACTTTCCGTGCCATGGGGTCCATGTTGTTACAGAGACGATAATGCACCTTGAAGAACTGCGCGTCGAAGCGGTCCAGGTCTGGCACCATGCCGGTGCACTGCGCCACTTCTGGGTGACTGTACTTCCATCGTGTGCCATTTGGTTTTATTGGGTTTACCTATTGACCAAAAAAATGTGTGTCAACATATTAATCAGCAGACAGAAGCCATCGTAAATTATATATATTAAGACGCTAGTGTTAGTCGAAATAACAGTGCAATTTACAAACGCACCAGTTTGAAGAAACTCTTATTATAAATTATATCCATAAATGATTCTACAATATGTTGGTATCAAGTGATGTAGTATAGGTTGGTGGCTTACTTCAATACATTTTCTCATAGTTTCGAAATATTACTGTTGTGTCTTTCCACGGAAAATGTAGGGGAGATTTTTATCCTGCCACGGCACTTGAACACACTGCACCTAATGGTAAGCGCAGTGCCGTGATGAAAAATCCAATATGCTAATATTATAAAACATAATTGATATCCATACTAATCCTATAATTGCGAAAGTAACTCTGTTTGTTTGTTACGACTCTCTTCACGACTAAACGGCTGAACGGATTGTAATGAAATTTGGTAAGGGAATAGATTATATCTTGGAGAAGGACATTGGCTATCTTTTTTTCTCAAAAAAACAACCTTGAAAGGGGTCAAATAGGAGTTCAAAATTTGTATGGGAAATCCATAATTCCTCGACTTAGGGATCTGTAAATTCATATTTAGGCTTTTGGTAGGAAATAAAGCAATACGTGTTTCAACGTTTTTGAAAAATCATCCCTAAAATGGGCAAAGTGAGGTTAAACTTATGGGGTATTCTTTAGATGCAATCTCAAGATTCCGGCACAACACCTGAGAGGCTGGCCAATCGCTACAGGTGCCTCAGTGCAGAAGACAACTCCTTGGATTGTATACTTCTGCTGCCGAATATAACCTCCACGCAGGCGGAGCCGCGAGCAACAGCTAGTTAAAAATATTGCAGAGATGTGTCAAACGTATGACAATTATATGCTACATCTTGTTCTTGTTAACCATTAACACACGAACCTTTGTTTGACTGTATTTACTTGACGAGTGTCAGAATGGATTTTTAGTGTAGTTTACAAAAGACTGGTCATGTGTCGTGGATATTGAAGACTTATGAACAATAAAGAATGCCATCCATTGCCGAATAGCTGAAGTATACCTTGTTGTACAATAAATCCGAGAGCTCCTTGACAGAGTGGGACTGTGGATAGAGCCCTGACATGCCAGAGATCACCACACTGTCACCGTCTAGCATTCGTTCCTTCTCCACTTCAGGCATTTCTTGAGGTACGGGCGTCATTATTCCTGTTTTTAATAAAATAAAATTTCATATTAAATTACAAATAACTACTATTTTAACCAATCTATTTGTTAAATCTTAAAAAAATGTCTTTTTATTTTTCTGAACTGAATGGAGAGCAATTATTATTGCGATTTCTAGCCTCTAACGTGGTCATAATTTTGCATTGGTTTTGATATGCATGAAGATGTAACGCCCCTCCCATTTTATATCAAAGCTTCAATTATGTAAGAAAAGACTAAAGAATACAGACAGAGACCTCCGTGGCGCAGCGGGCTAGTAGCCGGCTGTGAAACGAGAGGCCATGGGTTCGATTCCCGCACCGAGATGAATGTTTGTGTGACAGACAGATATTTGTTTCGGGTCTGGGTTTTGTGGGATCGTAGTCCCTCGTAGTTCTTGATTCCCTCGATACAGGTTTTACCTAGTGTAGGTTTAAAACTATGTGTGTGACTGTTGGGTGTATTTATTTATCTTAGATCATATTGTGAAGTCTCTCAGCGTTACACTTTTCAAAGATGTAATTATGACCTGACTAAGTATGATAAGCACTAAATGTAGCGACAGGATCAAAAACTTACCGACAGGTGTCACGACTGGCTGGAAATCACAATGCATTCATTTCGTTGCATTACATACTTATATACAACATTTGTGGTTAGGGGAAAGGTGTACAAGGTGATCCGTTGAGGAAAGATTATCCTTTTCGTTTGTAATAAAACTATAAACGCCATTAAGGTGTTTATTACCGTAGCTCCTGACGCCAGTCAGGAGACATTAGGAAAAAAAAATAGTGTCTTGTTCATCGTAGGTCAAAAATCGACTTTAAAGCTTGAGTAAATTTCATTATACATTGTTTTTTTTTAGTGCCTCGATAGGCAGACAAGCAGACGGGCCACCTGATGGTAAGTGGTTACCGCACCCATAGACTTCTGCAATACCAGGACACAGCAATCCGCTGCCTACCGTTGCATATTACGTTTATTGTTAGCTGTAATAAGGGTTACATTTGAGAATTTCCATAGTTTGTTATTTATAGACGTGGTGATTGAAGCTCAACAATTTATGAAATTGCTTAAAAGCAAAATTTAGGTTTCGGATAAGATGATTTCGAAGCAGGTTTAAAAGGTGATCTGTGTGTGATGTCTTACATTGTTCACGTAATTGAACTTATAATGTCCCGAAACGACATTTGTTAATTAAAATCTCACATAGAGGTAGCGATACGGATTATATAGTCATCAAATTACGATATTTTGCACGCATTGATCAATCACTACGTTTTTAATTACAATTACCATACAATACATTGAAAACTTTAAACGTGAGAGTAACGTAAGCTCAGAAAGGTCTTAATTTCTTTCATCACTAAGAAAACTTAAGTCAATAATATTCTAGAGAATATCTTTTCCATATATAGAGGATCATCATCATCTTATATAATGTTTAAAAAAAATGTAATATTATAATGAAGTATTTATTAATTTAATATTTAGAGTATGGTAGCACCTAGACACATCAGTTTTAACATTTATATTTGTTCAAAAACATCATTAAAACATAGGGGATCATCATGTACACCTTTCCCCTAATACTAACGAACACATTTCATTATATTATGATAATTCGTTTTGTCGTCTCTGATAAACTGTTACTGCATATTTTATGCACTATAGTGTTGTTACGACACTAATGCGAAATTGAATTACTTTCATTGCATTTATACTTTATTGATTAGGCTAGGCCGTGTTACTTATTCCGGCTGCAATTCTAGCACTCCTTAGAATACCCCGGGATCGCTCCGCAAGCGCCGAAGAAGGCCACCGCGGGGTTTTAGCTGGTAGTGTCGGGTGGGGTGTACATAGGGGTTAGGACCTCGGCTCAGCGGCAGCACGGATAGCCATCATCCGTGCGAGGGGGATGCTGGGTCGTAAGACCGGCTAGTCCAGCATACCCGTTTTATTCTTAATCCGCTTCCCTCCGGAGCGGGCGGCAGTAATAAAACGCTTTCCCCGCGACAACAAAAAAAAAAAAAAAAGGCCGTGTTACTTAGTCTTGGTTATGGGAGTGATAAATGATATGCAAATATGCCACAATTGCGAATGAAAAAAAAATGGTATAAAAAATGTACACGACATACAACAGTATGTGTATCAAATCCAAGGTAACAAGCAATCAATTCAAACTCTTCATATGTATAATTTTTCTGCACGTCTGTTTGTCACCGGCGGTAACGGCTGGACCGATTTGGATGAAACTTTTTGTGTGTGCCGGGACCCCTAGTATACATACATACATATACACTCACGCCTATAATCTCCGAATGGGTAGGCAGAGGTGTAACCGGTACCCACTTTTCTCCGAATTTCGGTCCCATAATGTGATACGGGGCGAGCCTATCGCCATACCGTGCACAGGTTCCAGACTCCGGGCTAATACTAAGATTTTCTAGATAGAAAAACCCAATATCACTTTACCGGGGATCAAACCCGAGACCTCAGCACAGCAGTCGTAACGCATGCGCAATTACAACTGGGCCAACGAGGCAGTCCGCCCGCTAGTATATCGTATATTATTTATTATAACACTTTAAGGTAACGTGAGGTATTTTTTTTTTTTTTTATTGCATAGTCCGACAAACGAGCATGTGGGTCACCTGATGTTAAGTTATCTCCACCGCCCATGAACATCCACAATACCGAAAGTATCATGTATGCGCTGTCGGCCTTAAAGGACAGGAATAGGGATTAGGGAAGGGAAGGGGGAATCTGGGCCTCCGGACATCTCACTTACCATACGAAACGCGACAGTAAACTGTCACTTTAACGTTAGTCATTTTATGGTATGTGGGGTCTTATGGTATGTAACTTTAACTACGAAAATACAAACAATTCACTTTCACTTTAGACTCTAATATGTCAACTCTAATAGGTTTATTTATGAATTACTAGCTGTTGCTCGCGGCTCCGCCCGCGTGAAGGTCATGTTTGGGAGAAGAAGTATACAACTCAAAATACCGATTTTCATGCAAACTATCATCCCCTATTTTGCCCCCTTATGGATGGTATTTCCAAAAACCCTTCCTTAGTGGATGCCTGCGTCATAAAAGGTACCTACTGTTAAAATTTCAAGTCTCTCACCCCAGCCGTTTTGGCTGTGCGTTGATCGATCAGTCAGTCAGTTTCTTCTTTTATATATACAGATGGCTCTAGGTGTTTAAGAGTTGTTTGTTAGACTATCAACTTAGAAAGTATTTATGTTTTATTTTTAGGCGTGTATTGAAATGATTCGGGTAATATTGGATCGATTTTCTTTTTTAAACTACTTTAACGCAATTTTTATGTGTGTGGATATTATTTTCTTTTTAGTTTCATCTTTTATTATAAAACGAAATGTCCTAAATATAAAATACACTGTGCCCATCACTATTGAAAACAAACCATTTAATTTTGTGACATTGTAAAATTTAAATTCTAATGAAAATAAATAATTATAATATGGTAATGTAAATAATATATTAATACTACTTAGATCCTTGAATTACGATTTACAAAATACTGCACAGGACTGCACTGCCCTCATCATATGATTGAAGGTTTTTATTGCTAAATAATTCCACTGTCCATAATACCCTCCACTCTAAACATGTTAATGGGAAGGTAAAGGGAATGGTGTTTTATATTTTATCTTCAACCGTTAAACAAATCGAAAAACGAACTTCCAATTTATATTATCTTTTAAATATTCATTATTAATCTTTTTCGTTATACTTTCAGAAGAATATAGTAAGTATGAGTATTATTTGGTTTATCTTTACCTTAGTCCACATAACGATAACTCTTTTGAAAATTAGTATATTATCTTCCCTTGAGAACCCTTATTAAGAGCTTTTTGCACAATATATTTAAAAAAAATGCAATTATAAATTCAATTAGGTTTGTTTCATTGTTCATTTTTAGTATAATTTTGTAACTAGTAGAAATTGTAAGATTACCATAAATATAAATAAGTGATACCACGTCCATTCAAAAAACTACTTTAACCTTATCTAGACAAAACAGATCCTGTACCAAAATTAAATGTATATATATAAAGCAGGTATCATATTATATATCATTCTTATGTACGTGTGCTTGTCAACTAACTCCCCTTAAACGGCTGGACCAATTTGAATGAAACTTTGTGTGTATATTTCAATGGGTTCCTGGATAGTTTGAAAACACAATTTGACCTGGTAGGTGGCGCTACTGTCGGTATGTCACCAAATTTAATTTGCTGCGAGAAATGACAAAGGTTGTGATTTTTTAAATATCATATTTAATGCGCTGCTTTTTCGGACAGGACGTCGTCTGCCAGGCCCTCTAGTATTGTATACAATCGTTCCGTCATAAGAAGCCATAATTATGCGTTTTAAAGAAGTATGGATTAAAAACTGAAACTCAGTGTCAGTGACGTTCAAATCTGAAACTTAACACGATCTTTGTAAGTATTGCTATAAAATCAAAACGATAGTAGAGGTAAAAACATTGTATACTGCATAACAAATTATAAATACAAGAGATTTTATCAATCCTTTTATTAACACTTCAATAAATTACTTAAAATAATGTATTATTTACAATAAGATAACAATGTTCTGATTTATATACTACTCCACTCAGCCTCTCAAGACACAGGCTCGCCTAGTTCGAGAGTCATTGATTTTGTATTTTATGTGTACTATGGTCCTATGCTTAAATAAATAAATAATAAATTATTACAAATTAACAATTGCGTTATACTTGATGATACTGTGGAGGTATCTCTGGTGGTTTTGGATAAACCATCGTCGGGTAGCTTGGAATGGAGGGACTAAGATGTGGATAAGGGGTCGGCAAACTGTGGTAGGGAGGTGGAGGTGACGGCACAGGAGGGAGATACGTCGGTGGTGGTGAAGCCACAGGAGGGAAGTACGGCGGGGGAGGCGACATTGGAGGGTATCCTGGCACTGGCGGGTATACTGGTGCAGGATATTCAGGGTAATAACTATATTCATGAGGTTTTACCGGCGGATATGGATACGGAGGATAGGCGACTGGAGAGTAAGGAGGAGGGGGGTAATTGGTATATAAATACGGTGACGGACAAACTGATCGAGGGAAGACATTAGATGACGGATATGTGTAATCTATGGGCTGTAAGGTAGATTCCGTGTTCCATGGCATATGTGTCGCAGTAGGCATTGGGGGAGACGGCATGTATATCACTTGCGGAGCTACTGCAGGAGCAGGGTATGGTGATGGATAAGTATATGGTGTCGACTCGGCGTAAGTTGTACTTGCCGGCGCCTCCGTGGATGAAGGCGTTGAAGAGCTTGATGGCTGTGATTTCGGTAGGAACGCTAGGACAAAACGTTAAAAATACAAAATAAATAGTACAACTAGAAAACAAGATTTTATAGCCAAGAGTTTATTTAAGAATGAAATTAAAAAGAGCTTTTGACTATGCGTAGTTTTGGCATTTTTGCCGTCCAACAAAAACTGTCAAATCTATCTACATACACAACTCAATGCATAGCAACTAGTGTTCTTGCATATGAGTGAGAGTTTTGTTTTAGTTTAAATTTAAAGTAGGTACCTATTATTTAATCTGATTATCAATTTTATAGGAAAATATTTTAAAGTTTAAATACAATGTGGTAAGCTAATGTATCATTGTGTTTTTATTATTTTTTAATATTATAAAGAGCCAACTGACAGTTTCATTTTGATTAATTATTCAAAAAAGAAAGTTAAGTAGGTACCTTAGTGTATTCACCGACATACGTCACTTGTTTTCTTAATTTTTGTTTAAAAAGGTTTTTTTTTAATTTTGGCATTTTTATAAGATATAATATGCTGCTTATCAAAATATATGTTATAATATTTAAGTACTTACGTGGTGTGTATATGGAACTCAGCATTTGGTTTATTCTTTCATTGATAGACGCCACCTAAATTATAAATAAAATTTTAGTAAAATCCATAGTCGCTTACATTTTGAATTAATTAATATTCTAAGTGATATAAACTGACTTGTCATAAGAGCTATATTGCTTACATCTTTCTTTCTTTTAACAGCCTCCTGGGTGCAGTTGGCGAGTAGCCGGCTGTATAACAAGAGGCGTGGGTTCGATTCCCACACCGGGACAAATGTTTGTGTGACGGACAGATATTTGTGTCCGGGGTCTGGGTGTTGTGAAACTGAAAGTATCTCGTAGTCTGATACCCACAACACAATACTCGTATCTTAGTATAGGATCGGGCTATGTGTGTGACTATTGGGTGTTTTTTAAATTTAATTATATTTCATAATGATGCTGATATTCAAGATTCCGTAGTATTCAGAATCTCCAGACAGAGCTATATAGGCTTGCATCCGCCAAGTAATATCAAGTACATTTAAAGATGTAATTATATCACCTCATATTTGATCTTAGTATCATAATCTTTTTACTCCATATATTATTTGTTTATTCGGCAACAAACATAGTAATATCAGAAATGCGATTTTGGAGCCTTTTATTAAGTATTAAGATACTTGTGCCAGACTCCGCTTCTCCATATAAAAAAAAACATTTGCACAGAGTAGGTAGAACTAAAACTTAAACAAACAAAATAAAATAAAACATCAGGAAAATTAAACAGAAAAAAAGGAAATATGGGTGTGTGTCTGAGGGAGTGTGCGTGTGTGTGTGTGTGTGTTTTGTATGATAATCTCTATTCTATAATTTTTGAATTGACTTGGTTTCATGGTAGTCCATGTTAACCATTTAATTATTGTATTAATAATTTAATGGTTAATTATTTTTGTTACTTCCATTTGATCGCATAAAACGGGGTGCTACACGAATCTTCGATAGCCAGGTTCTTTTCAACCAGTGAAACTTACTGGTACTGCGAAGACATATAGCGTCTCTTTGCATTTAGTATCAAATATATCACGGAGAGTGATCTGAGAAACCTGTCACCGCACAACGCGCTATAAATTGATATTCCATTCCATCCATCAAGCTATGGAACAGTTTGCCAGCTACAGGTGTTCTCTCCTTCCTATGATCCTGGGTCCTTTAGGCGTTGTGTGAAGAAGCTAAACAGCAGGCTGGCATGATTGTGTTGAGTAGCGAGGTATAGACTGTCCCTCGCTACTTGATAGCTGCAGTGTGGTCTCTAAGACGCGCCAGAGTAAACTAATAAAAAAAACTAAATCTAGAATGATGCGAGCTTCGACGGTGTAACTTCACGGAGTTCCGTTCTCCGTATTGTTCCCTCGTGGAATCTTATTTCACTTGCGGCATTTCCAGACTGATCCAACTCAGGATCCTAAGCGAAGGAAAAACCGTGCAAATCGTATCGTTCAGGCAGCCATCAGAAAAGAGCCTATCTTTTCTCAAAGACGGCGATGATCACTGACAATAAGGTGACCGGCTTAGTAATTTGGGCTCTCTCTTGATAAAACAATTCTGATCCACTTAAATATACTGAGGGTACATCCTCTTAAACTCTGTCCTTACCTGAGATTGTTGCATTTTCTGGCAATTAGAAGTGGCATAACTCAAACCCATTGATAGTGCACTCAAACGAATTATTAACTTCAACATTTTATAGAATTATATCAGCGTGTACGTTCACCATAACTGATCTTATTTCAGATGTTTAAGATATTGCTTTTCTATTTTTCCATCGTTGATATTTATTCGTAATTTCTAATCAAGTCTAAACGCGATTCGGAGATAACGAGATCGTTTTTCGATAAATAGTGATAAGAAAATAATTGATAACGATGCAATTGTTCGTGAGGATAAGTGAATAAAATTATCACGTAGAATATAGACGTTAATACGGACAATGAGCTAATGAGGAAAATAAAGACGTGTAGTTGTGAGATATTTGTTTGAAACAAGAGAATTGCGAAATATTATAATTATTGATTACCATAGTTCTATGTAAAAATTTGGTATTAACATTTTTTTTATCCTGGCACGGCAAAGTGACCACACTTCACCTGATGTTAAGCGCAGTGCCGTCCAATTAGAATATCGAGTAGTGAGGGACAATCTATCCTCCGCTACTCAACACAATCATGCCGGCCTACTTCTTCACACTACGCCATGGGCAAGAAGGTGAAGAAGAGATCGAGGGTCTAGCGTCAGAGTACTCAGAAGGCCGCAAAACGGCCAAACAACGTACCCCAACTCTAGACCCCCGACAAAAACCGTCGGGATCAGCCAGTGTCGATGTACACTGGCTGATCCCGGAACACGACATACTTGCGTGTGCCACTATGGCGGGTTTTACACCATATGTACGGTAGTCACTATCCTACCACCAGTAAATAAGAGTAAAATAAAGTAAGTAGTAAGTAAAGTAGAGCATTAGAAGAAAATAAATATAAGAAATAAAGTTAACAAATATTAAAAAAAATATCTATTTATTAATTTATTTATTATCATTCTTCCTATTTTTTTAATTTAATGAATACATATCATAATATATTTATATTGTCACATACAAGACAGATTCATAATCCATTCTATTCATTGCAACAAACTTTTTACTCTCTATATTTGTAATTGAGATTCAACACTTTGTAGGCTGAGGGCTGAGTTTTCCTTCCCCATTTGTGTTTTCCCTTTCTTCCATTTATAAACAGCAATTTCTAATCCAAGTAAAATCAGCGATGATAAAGCACCAGATATTGTCAACATCATAAGGGGTGCCACGTCTCCGAATTTCACTCTTTCAGCGAGTAAAGCGGCTCTGCAGGCGGGCTGGAGGGCTCGTAGGCGGGTCATCAAGCGTCTTCCCAAACCAACTTCTAAGATCCAGTCGCTTGAAGATTTAAACACATCCGTCCACTGTCCCTTTACGGTTGTTGTTATATAGCTCATTGACTATGAAATAGAAGAAGAGTTTTAGCTAAATTATAAAAAAAAAGTTAAAGCAATATAAAATAAGCAATATATAATTTCGAAGGTATGTGAAGTCTACCAACCCGCATTAGGCCAGCGTGGTGGACTAAGGCTTATCCCCTTTCATTAGTAGAGGAGGCCCGTGCTCAGCAGTGGGACAATGTTTAATACAGGCCTAGTATTATTTTATATATTATTATTAATATAAAATAAAATAAATTACGTACAAGTAATTGCTTTTGAACTTTCATAAATGACTATGTACTACAATTTAAATTAACCAGAAAACTTATGTGGGTTATCAATATGAGGTGTTTTTTTTTTATTATTATTTGGATCCAGAGTGCTTTTTACTACCAAAAACCAAAAAATTCAACACGCTCTAGAAAACATAAACAAAATGGTCTTAGAAAATTTGTATGACAAAGTACCTCAGGTATTGTGTCCAAGTATTGTAACTTGCAAATTTGATCATCGCTAAATGTTCGAAAGTAGGGGAATATTTGGTTAAACTCGCCGTGGAAGGCCGTGTCTCCACGCTGAATAAGTTTTACACCACGTTCGACATTTTGATAAAATTTCGTTGTCATTTTTTTCTTTTTCAAATACTCCAAATCTTCCCAATTTGTTTTTACCTAAAATATAACGAACATTGTGTATGAGACCTCTTGTCTGTCTTATTACAGATGGATAATCCAATTTATTTATTTGTAGAGTTAATATTTTTACCCAAAGTATTCAAGCATAAATGTAAACATTTCACTTCGCCACCCATCCTTCCGATTATACAAATCAGAGTACTTTAAGTTTTAGTATTTCTGAAAGGAGGAGTAGTATTCCTGGAGGCGTAGGGTCGCCCTCTATTAGGCGATAGGCTCGCCCCCTATCACATTATGGGACCGAAATTCGGCGAAAAGTTTTTTTTTTTGTGCCTGGATAGGCAGACGAGCAGACGGGCCACCTGATGGTAAGTAGTCACCGCCGCACATAGACTTCTGCAATGCCAGAGCACAGCAGAGCCGCTGCCTACCGTAAGTGGGTGTACTGGTTACACCTCTGCCTACCCCTTCGGGAATTACAGCCGTAAGTGTATATATATATATCTGCAAGTTAATGTCTAAACTTACATCGAAAAATAAATACCGCATATAGTCATAATCCTCGGATGCTATAGCATACCCTGAATCAGCTAGAGCCCTTAGCGAATCAATCCCGCTCCTGCCGGTGCTCATCAGTGCCGAGACTATAGCCGACGTGTAATACGCATGAACTAGCATCGAAGAAATCGACAGCACAATGAATGTCCACCGGCCTGATATACCTTCTGGTACTGCACTTGCATCTGATGACAGGAAATATGTACAGGCTGTCCTGGAACTCAACGTCCAACGGGTATGAAGCAAGAGGGTCGGGAGGTCATACCAGTACTGAGAATAAACTTATGACATATTGGCAACCATGTCGAACCAAGACCAACATGTCATATTGGCATACTTTAGAAAATATTGAAGATTGATACAATAGATTTTTATTTTCTCAGAAGTGGTATGACCCTCCATCTCGCTCCGTGCCTGGTTAACATTGAGATCCAGGACAGTGTATGTATTTTGTGAAGTGTAAACTGCTGTGTTAGGAATGGTTATAAAAGATAGAGTACGATAAGTCATTTTGAAGCATAAGTTGTAGTTTTTTTTTTCTATATTTGTCTATCCCTCGCTACTCAACACAATCATGCCGGCCTGCTGTTTAGCTTCTTCACACTACGACTAAAGGACCCAGGATCATGGGAAGGAGGGAACACAGTACCAGGCAAACTGCTCCACAGCTCGATGGTGCGGCAAAAATACGAATTCGCGAACCTCTTGGTTCGGGCCGTGATAGTAGACATCACGAAGCTGCAGCTCCACAAGCCAGCACGCATGGTTCTGGTGTAGATTTGCTACGATACAGACGGTAGAACACGCTAAGCGCGGAAGTATCCCTTCGCAGCTATAGCCGTTCCAGGCCGTTGGTCGCGACTGCATCATTCAGAATGCGGATGGCCCGCCGCTGCAACCCATCCAAGGCATCGAGTAGGTACTTAGCGGAACCGTCCCAGAGGTGAGAGCAGTATTCCATTCCCGGCCGCATCTGTGATTTATATAAGCGGTAGAGCTGACCGGGCGTGTAAAACCGCCGCAGCCTGTTTAGGATTCCGACCCTGCGTAAAGTAGCGGATATTACGCCCACGATGTGAGTCCTTGGATTAAGATTGCAGTGGATATCCATACCTAGGACACTAACGTCATTCCGCATTGCGAGTGGAACACCCTGAAGAACGGGGATGGGAGAAAACGGAGACTTCTTGCACGAGAACGCTCACACCTGGGTTTTCTTGGCATTAAACTCAACCCGATTCCTAGTACCCCATGATGATATAAGATCCAAGGTCTGGTCGAGCTCAATGACAAGATGCTTTAATCATATTTAATTATCTGTAGGTACCTATTTAATGCAAGTGGAAAATTATCTTATTAAAATGATCATATAAAATTTTACTGTTATTAAATGAAACTAATTTGGAATGAAGAACCATTGCAGAGAGATGATTTTTCAAATACACATTACCTTGCTGAAGAAATGTAGCTAGAACTGTAACACAAGCTCCATCTTTCTCCATGCGAGTTCTAGAAGTTGCTCTTTGTGCGAGAGCCAAAACAAATCCAATTCCAAGACAAGTCCACCAAACTCCTTTTGCAAATGGTTCAACAAACATGTTGCTGCTACTCTCACGCTCGGCTAAATACGAGAAGCCCACACTGCAAAAATATCTTTTTTCACTTAACGAAGGGTTAATTTTTGTAATAAAATCAGTGAATGTAACCAAAGATAAGCAACAAAAAATTATGATGTACCTTTTAAAAGACTTACTAACAAAGGAAGAATTACTAAAAACTAAACCAAAAAAATAAAACTTGTCAACATGTTTGTAGAAAGTCTATAGCGAATGTTGAAAAAATTCACGATTTTATAATTCACTAGCTGTTGCTCGCTGCTCCGCCCGCGTGGAGGTCATGTTTGGGAGAAAAGTATACAATACAAAATACCAATATTCATGCGTTTAACTTAAAAATGACGGATTTTCATACAAACTTTCATTCCCTATTTTACCCCCTTAGGGGCGGAATTTCCAAAAATCCTGAAACATATATTTTTTATTTTTAACTAAAATGCCAAATACTAATTTTCGTGAATTTAACTTAAAAAATGACGGATTTTCATACAAACTTTCATCCTCTATTTAACCCCCTTAAGGGTGGTATTTCCAAAAACCCTTCCTTAGATTTGGATGCCTACGTGATAAAAGGTACCTACTGTCAAAATTTCAAGTCTCTAACCCCAGCCGTTTAGGCTGTGCGTTGATCGATCAGTCAGTCAGTCATTCAGTCAGTCAGTTTCTTATTTTATATATACAGATAACTGTAGTTGTTTTGATAATGAACATCATAAAACTACTGAGGGATAGTTAATAATTTACTTGCCGGAAAGGCCATATCGGTAACACATAATCCACTCGATTTATCCGGTTTAATAATATTCTGAGGACGCCACCAGCCAACTCAGCATCACCGTTTTCTAGCTTTACAAGCATACTATTATTATGTAATTCTGTACTCCATAATAATGTAGGAACCAGAACATAACTGGAATAAGAAATCATATTAGAAGTGTTAGAGCCACGCTGTAGACATATTTGTCTACAGCATGAATGGGCCGGCTCGACCGGGGTAGTAGCACTGTCTCACAGAAAACCAACGTAAAGTGACAGTTCACTGTCGCGTCTCGTATGGTAAGTGAGATATTCGGAGGCCCAGATTCCCCCTTCTCTTCCCTAATCCCTATTCCTGTCCTTTAAGGCCGACAGCACATACATTACACTTTCGGTATTGTGGATGTCCATGGGCGGTGGAAATCATTTAACATCAGGTGACCCACTGGCCAGTTTGTCGGCCGATGCTATAAAAAAAAAATTGTTTTGGCATTTGATATTTATATTGTTTTAAAGTGAACTGAACATTATATTTTGTTCTTTTTGCACTTACGTAGCATTTAGTTTATCGATAATAAGTGCTGAACCCTCATGCCCACATCGTATTCCGGAGTCCATTTGTAACAACATTTCATCAGCGAGATATTGTGAAAAAGTGCCTCGATACGTCTCCTCGGAGTATGAACCGATCTGAAAAATCATTATAGTTGCGTAACTTGTGTTTACTGAAATTATATTTAGAGTAAAATCATAAAAACTACCAAATACCTAGTTAACTATGTAAATAAAACTGTAAAAGAAGTAGTAGTATACACTATACATTAAGGAAACGGAAAAGAAACTGTTCAAGAAGTGGTTAATATTATTTAAATATATATAAATTGCTGGTAAAAAAAATTTGATGTTGCTCGCGGCTCCGCCCACGTGGATCTTATAATCTTTATAAAATATTTTTTTTTCTTGCTATTTAAATAGCCTATATTAATCAGTGAGAATGTAGCATTCAAATGGTGAAAGCATTTTTAAAATCGGTCCAGTACTTTTTGAGCCAATTCGTTACAAACATACTTACATACAAATCTTTCCTCTTTATTAACCGACTTCAAAAAAAGGAGAAGGTTCTCAATTCGACGTGTATTTTTTTATGTTTGTTATTCAGAACTCCGTCATTTATTGACCGATTTGGAAAATTCTTCTATTATTACAGAGAATATGCTTCCAGATTGGTCCCATAAAATTTTTATGAAAATCGGTTTAGTAGTTTGGTTTTAAAACCAAAATAACTTGAAAAAATAAGTTGTCCGAATATACGAAACTACGAATTTTGCTTTTCTGTGACTTTTTTAGTTGTGTTTTCTTTTAGTACTCTATCCAACGTACCTATTTTATATTTGTACCACTAAACAGCTAAAAATAAATTATTACTTTTTAAATAAAAATAAAACCGTCTTCAAAAATACCCAGACACAACTAAAAAGCAAAAAATAATTGGTTACATTTACATCAATTAATTACATAGGTACAATTTAAAACAATTATTTGGAGTCGGTGCCAGCCAAAACATGGAAAAAACAAATATCCATTCAATAATCCATTCTTGGTTTTTATGAATATAAAAGTAAAGAAAACAACACCGACACCGACTCCAAAAATAATTGATTTAAATTGTACCTATGTAATTAATTGATGTAAATGTGACCAATTATTTTTTGCTTTTTAGTTGTGTGTGGGTTTTTTTGAAGACGGTTTTATTTTTATTTAAAAAGTAATAATTTATAATATTGTAGTATAGACGAAACCAAGTGATTGCAGTTTATTCTATGTAAATAAAGCAGTACTAGTAATAAAATAGTTGCAAGTACAAGCAAGGACTGCAACAACGAAACTCTCAGATTCGAACCTGCTCGAATCGGGCTTTGCGAAGTTACGTGTCTATTAAATGTTAATCGTCGATTGCTTTAATGGTAAAGAACAACATTGTGAGGAACCTGCATACCAGAAAATTCTAAATAATATTTTTCAATGTTTGCTAAGTTAACCAAACTGCATAAGCCAGCGTGGTGAACTAAGACCTACTCTTCTCAGTAGAATGTTTAGAAGTAGATGGTTTGTGCCCTGCGGTAGTACTGTGTAGGTATTCAATGCGTACGTACAGGTGTGGCAATCCTCATTGGATAACCCTTCAGGTCTTGTCTTCGCAAAATCTTTTCCCGATCATGTGTCACCATTAATGTAGTTTTTGTCCAATATGCCCAAGGATGAATGGAAACTCCAGCATGAGGATGAAAATACACATCTTCAAAATAGACCACAATGCCTTCGGACTCTGTGAATTATATAGTATATAATTTTAGCAATTTAAAGTGAAGAGTTAAAAAAAGAATATAATTTAATAGCAGTGTCACCATAAGAAATCTTTTGGAAGTAAAAATCACGGACGCTACAAGCCACCGAGGCAACAGGCAGTTTTAGTGCAATTACAATGATTGCACAATTTTACTCCACCTTTGTTTGGATGTGACACGTGGAATTTCCTGTTGACGAATGTGACATCGGCGTCGTATCGGACATCGCGTAAATAGTCTGGAAATTCTTCCCCAACTATAAGCCATTTATATTGTAGTGTAAAATGTTCTCGTTTTACCTGATACAATAATATTAATGTTATATCTCACTCAGTTTAGAAGTCATAACATTAGGAATATCAGAGTACGGCTAATACAAAAACGACATTTTTACTAGTTCCGAGCAGCGATAGCTACTAAGCTATCGCCAACTATGGTTGCGGTACGGATTGTCAAAATGAAAGTCGTATTTTCGAAACTCAAATGTTTATATTATTCGTTTATATTAATTGCACATTAACTTAACACTTTAACACAACAGAACAGCTTCCTTTTAATATCTAAAGTGAAATAAGGTAATTTGAGAGATATCTTTAATTTTGTAATAATTATACACTTTAATAATGTACATTTCGTCAATAAAAATTACTTAAATTATAAATAATGTTCTTTATTTTCACCAAAATAGTATATTTTTCTGCTAGAGCAATAGTGATCTCCAACTCATGAACACCTATTATAATAGAAGAATCATCAATGTGTTGCCGATCTTAAACAAAAAGTAAGGGTATGGTAGTCAAGAGATTTGGATCTAAGAAGTCTTTATTATATATATCACATACCAAGGCCATCTTGGTATACCACATACTAACATGGCCATATAATACTTATAGTGTACAATAACAAAATTACAGATTATTATAGTCAAATATAACGAACCTGATTTAAAAATCTGTTGCCATGTTGATGTATGTAAAGAACTCCTTGGATTTTTTGCTGAACGCTGTCAAGTTTGAGAGGATCACATATACATGTACACAGCATTCCATGACGAGAGACTTGCCGGTGAAGTTTCACACGCTCTGTAAACCGATAGTCCGTATATAGGGAAATTCTTTACATGAACGCCTGATTAAAAAAAAGTCAAAGATAAAAGCGAAAGTCTTTCATAGTTCCTGATAGGCATAACTCAAGGATAGGACGCAACTATTGTGTGACTGTTGGGTGTTAATAAAGAATTATTTACTTTACTCGTAAAGCTTTTTCCTTTAAAAGTAACACAAGCAAATGTTATATATATAATATACTAGCTGTTGCTCGCGGCTCCGCCCCCGTGGAGGTTATTTTCGGGAGCAGAAGTATCAATGCAAGGAGTTGTCTTCTGCACTGAGACACCTATAGCGATCGTCCTGGATCTCAGGTGTTGGGACTGTCTAGATGGCTAGACAGGCACAACTCCTAACTTAAACTTCTAGCACTCCTTATAATACCCCGGGATCACTCCGTAAGTGTCGAAGAAGGCCACCGCGGGGTTTTAGCTGGTAGTGTCCGGTTGGGTGTACATAAGTAGTAGGGACTCGGCCCAGCCGCAGCCCGGATAGCCATCATCCGGGCGAGGGGGTGCTGGGTCGTAAGGCCGGCTAGTCCAGCATAACCGTTTTATTCTCATTCCGCTTCCCCCCGACGCGGACGGCAGTAAAAAAATGCTTTCCCCGCGACAAAAAAAAACAATGTGCCTGAAGCTTGAGATTACATTTAAAGAATACCTCATAAGTTAACTCCTCACTTCGCCCTTTAAGGGATGATTTTGTAAAAACGTTGAAACACGTATTTCTTTATTTTTTACCAAAAGCCTAAATATGAATTTTCAGATCCCTAAGTTGAAGTATTACGGATTGCCCATACAAACTTTTAACCTCTATTTCACCCCTTTCAAGATAATTTTTTGAGACAAAAGATACCCTATGTCCTTCCCTAGGATATAATCTATCCCTCTACTGAATTTCATTAGGATTCGTTCACCCGTTTAGAAGGTAAGAAACAGGCATACAAACAACAATATTAATTTTGGTGCGGAGATATTTTAAAACTGTTATATCTCCTAAGAAATTCATTGAAATTAAATGACGTAAAGGGCAACTTTGTTCAAAATTAAATACTTGTGATGAATAAAGTATTTATTTGGATAAGGATTAATACCATGTTTATAAAAACCCCTTTCCAAATAATGCATTGTTTCAGAACAAATTCGATAACCATTAAAAAGGTTATAGTGAGCCAACCGAAATAGATAGACACATGCTATCATGGACTTTTTTTTAGAACTTTTTAAGAGGAACAATTTCGTCGTACATGATTGTTATGTAACTTTAACCGTTAACGCAGCGTACACAACGGAAGCTCTCAATAGGAATCAATTTTCCCCGTTTTTGCCACATTTTTCATTGCCGCTCCGCTCCTATTGGTCATAGCGTGATGTTATATAGCCTATAGCGCTCCTCGATAAATGGGCTATCCAACACTAAAAGATTTTTTCTATTCGAACCAGTAGTTCCTGAGATTAGCCCGTTCAAATAAACAAACAAACAAACTCTTCAGCTTTATATAATAGTATAGATATAATACACAAAAAAATTCTCTACCTATCTCCGTTATAGACTTTGAAACAACTCAACCGATTTCAATTAAATTTTCTGTATGTGTGTGGTCCAACTTAAATGATAGGATAGTTTTAGCTCCGATAGGTGGTGCTGTTCTCGAGATCGAAATTTCTTATTTGTCAACGAAAATTCTGTCCACAGAGAAGGCGGTTTATGGCAGGACAACGTCTGCCCAAGACCACTAGTAGAGTATAAAGAAAGAGTTTTCAAGTTACGTAGAGCCATTTTAGAAATTATTTAACACTAGTCTTTGACCGCATTAGAAGACTAAAATCCCATTGAAAAGCACTTTCACTTATTAACTTTCCTATTTACATTGGCAACTATAAAAAAAATTCTTGCCTTAAAAAACTAATTCGGACTATAACAAAAGTTTAAGAAGATAACAAAACCTATTCGCTCGTTTTCCAGAGCTGTGCTTACCAACAAACACCATTTGTTTTTATTGATCTAGTTGTCTGTGTATTCAAGTACTTTGTAAATTATAAAAAAACTTTTATAAAAATTCTCAAATTCACTTTCTACATTTCATCATTTGTAAAACTACGAAACAAGAATCATATTTTTTATTAAGTTGAGTCTTACACAACCATATTTATCTATAAACTTGGTAACTGTAATGTAATATATAACATATGTTATCTGTTATATATTATATACAGGTGCAGATCTCCTCTCCTCAGTTGCAGATGAACTGCCTGATTAATGCACAAAAGAATTAATTAAATATACAGCTTTCCACTTCAAACAGTTCTGCTTACCAGCTGGTGGCAGACATGCTAACACAATAATACTGCCAACAACTTTATACTTAAAGAAAGCTACAATAGCTGGTGCAAACATGATTCATAACAATATAAAATTCACATTAATTCGTCAAATATCACTTGAATAGTGTTTCACACTTGATGCTAACCAAGTAGACTATAGCAAAATGAAGTGGGGTTATATAGTGCGATGGAGTCTATTGGATGGACAGTCGAATGCAAAGTTGGTTATTGCATAGACTTTATTCCATTTTTTTGAAGATTTTTTATCCTGCCACAGCAATGTGACCATACTGCATCTGATGCTAAGCGTACTGTCATCCATTACGTATCAAGCAACGAGAGACAAATTTATACTCAACACAATTTCCAACTTCTCCCTATGTACGTTGCGGGATAAAATACAGTTAAGCATTACCAGAGACTCACCGAGCAACATTACTCAGTGTCGAAAAAATGCGCGCCATTGTCAATCCTAGCTAAACAGAAGTTACAATGGCGGGTGTGAGGGCGGAATAGTCTTCAGTCTCTACTCAAAATAATCATGCGGGCCTGCTGAGTAGCTACTTCACACTACGCCTAAAGCACCCAGGATCACAGGAAGGAGGGAACACAACTGACAAACTGTTCCACAGCTTAATGGTGTGGCAAAGATACAAAACTTCTTGGTTCGTGCCGGGGTAGAAGACACCACGAAGCTATGGCTTCGCAAGCCACTACGCGTGGTTCTGGTGCGGCAACGAAATTATGGGATAAGATTAAATAATTCTTCGACGAAGAGTATGCTCAAAAGCCTTAACGAAAGTTTTTAGTTTACTTTCATAAACTATGCTACGCTGCTATACGTATGCTATTTGGACTTGATTCATATGAGGTAGATCAATCTAGAATCAAACAACAGACCTCGGTCTTAATGCATCCTATCGGTCGCAGGATACAACTCTCAAAAAGTTCCCCAAAAGCCCGTTTCTGGATATTTTTATAACGCTGGTAAGTATGTCATCATCATCATTATCATCATATCAGCCGAATAATGTCCACTGCTGGACATAGGCCTCCCCCAAAGAGTGCCACAATGACCGATCCTGCGCCACCCGCATCCAGCGGACTCCCGCGACCTTTACCAGGTCATCAGTCCACCTTGTGGGGCGTCTACCCACGCTGCGCCTTCCGGTACGTGGTCGCCATTCGCGAACCTTTCCGCCCCAACGGCCATCGGTTCTACGCGCAATGTGCCCCGCCCACTGCCACTTAAGTTTAGCGATTCGGAGGGCTATATCGGTTACTTTGGTTCTGCTGCAGATGGCCTCATTTCTGATGCGATCACGCAGAGAGACTCCCAGCATAGCCCTCTCCATTGCCCTTTGGGTGACTTTGAGCCTTCTTATGAGGCCCATAGGTCAGTCAGTATGTAACGAAGTTTAAATAACACCAATTTACTTGTTATACAGATGATTGCGTCACAAGAAGTATATTAATACACATCATGTCACAGGGATAACAAACCCAGACACACCAGTTCAAAAATAAAGTTATAATAGTAAAACACACATTTAAAATATACTGTGATGAAAATAAGTATTGTTTACGTATTTGAAACTATTATATGTAAAAACCTTTATTTCCCCCCACACAAAGTTCATATTATTTGATAACGGATTTCGTTTGTTTTGACTGTTTTATGATGGTCACAGGTAGTTACTTAGTTGTAATTATATTTCAGAAAAATACTAGCCATTTTCAAATTTAATCAAATCGTTTCAGTAGCATTTTCCTCACACACTATCTTCAGGGTGTGCGTTTATTATATTACATCTTGTATAAGTTTTCAGGTAATTAAGGTATCAACAAAATTCAGGTAACCTGAATATTATACACAGCTTTTCAATAAAGATTTTCTTCTGTATTGTGAATAACTCTTTTTATGTTTTATATGCTTTAAATTGGTTAATGAAACACAAATTTAAGTGTACAAATTTGGTTTTAAAATACATAATTTTATGTCATACTCAATAATACTTTTCGTGTTGATTATACAACCTGAATAATGTAGTTCGGTTGAAATGGTTTAGGCGTACCCGTACTGGATCAAATAACAGGTTTCCATAAAATTGCTTTTGTCGTCACATATTATGGACTTCTATATAATTTGAAATAAAATCTTTGTGTGTAAAATATGGGATACACGCAAACATAGAATTACAATAAATGATATGAGACTCGACAGTAACTAAGAATAATGTATAAATGAAATTAATTAAGATTAAAGATATTTAATGCTACATAAACCAAACATACAATGGTTATAATCGTGATTATAAATATTAATGATATATATAAATATGTTTTAATAAGTTAAATTAAAAATATAATTTATAATTAATCAAATTAATTTAACTTAATAATAACATGGTGCACATGGGCATGGGGGAGGCAGCTCTAGCGGCTTCGGCTCCAATGTGATCGGCACTGGTGGAGGTACCATATACGCCGTCATGGGTAAACCTGGTGGCGGCGGCGGAAGACAGGGATGCGGGGGCGGCGGGGGTACCAATGAAATTACTATTGGAGCTGGTGGAGGTGGTGGCAATGCAAAAGGTGGAGGCGCTGGTAAATATAATGGTGCTGGGGGAGCAGGTAAGAAAGCTGGGGGTGGTGCAGGTAGCATTAGTGGTGCTGGAGGTGGCGCAGCTAAAACGAACGGCGGCGGTGGTGCGGGTAGACATAACGGTGCCGGTGGAGGTGCAGGTAGAAATAATGGCATTGGGGGTGGAGGTAAACATAGCGGTGCTGGAGGAGGAGCTGGGATTATAATCGGAGGTGGCGGTGCTGTATGTAGTAGACAAGGCGGCGGAGGTGGTGCCAGCATAAATGGTGGCGGTGGCGGCAAACAAGGTGGCGGCAGACACGGCGGGGCTGGAGGAACCGCTGGCATCAACACAATCGTCGGCGGTGGCAACGGTGGTTTCAGCTTTTCTTTCTCTATAAATTTTAAGACGTTGATCAAGACCACTATTCACCTATTTGTAACTAGTAAACTTTCAATTAAACTATGAGCTTACCTAGCAGTTTAGTCGCTAATAGCGGTTTTAATAACCTGAAAAAAGGAAAGCATCTCAATGTCACATAAAAATAACGTCAAAAATAAGAAAATATTAAGTGAACTCACGTAGCTAGAAAGGCCTTTTTACATTCCTTTAGCTCTTTCAATGCCTCCAGCTGGAAATAACAGTTTATAATTATTTCAAATACAATTTAATTAAATGTACCTATGCTTCTAATTTACGCCAATAATAATGGCATCTATATATTTTATACTCTTGTATATAAGACATTATAGTGTTTCTCTATTAGGGTAACAAACTTTATTAAAATACGTATCATTTTGAATATTGTCAGAAATACAAAAGAGTGAAAGACTACGGTAGTTATTAAGCATCTTGATTTAAAATACATACCAAGCAGAGTCCTTTCTCGTTACACGCGACTACATAATAAGAAGACGTGAACACCAGGATGCAAACGGAGGACCAAAAATATTTTGGACCCCCCATTTTTCCTCATCAGCACACGCGACCAATCTATTTATGCGTAAATAATTAAAAACGTTTTCGTATTTAAATAGTGTTGGCAATTAATGTGCATTTTATACGTGATTTACATTTGAAGTATTAATCTTTGCTGATAAAAATGAAACTTATTCCTAGAATTTAGATAGCTTTGAGACGATAAGACGATACGTGGAGATAAAATATGTTATAATATTGTTGATGTTACAACATTTTCTCACTTTAAGCCTATTGTAATGACGCCGTGTTCAGAAATTGTTTAATTTCTTTCTTCTCTTCCCTTTTAGTTTTTGAGGCACTATTTTTATTTTTACAATGTTCGGACCAATCTTCCGAAACCGCATCATGTAAATAAACATTGATGAAATGTTTATTAAAGTCAATTAAATAATCATTACACTTTATTTATAATAATCAATAAATACAAATAATAAGTTTTCATAGGTTCATGCGGAATATTATGATACGTAATGATAAAATAGCTCTCAGGTTTTGAATTCATCTCAAAATTACATTTTATTGCATTCGCAGTACACAAATTGCGTTTGATAACTAAATAACAATATATGTAACGTGTTTAATCTGAAGATCACAAGATAATGAGCCATTATCTTTCAAAACAATAGGATTTATAAAAGGTGCTTGAATGACTGGCCGGGGGTTTCAAACTTGGCAACAAAGCAGAATGGCCGTGTCGAAAGTGCCAAATTTTACCAGTACGGGGATTGCTGTGGTGTGTGTTATTCTGGTGTCAGTGGTAGGTAATAAAATTTCACATTCATCTTTTTTTTTTAGTGCCTCGATAGGCAGACGAGCGGACGGGACACCCGATGGTAAATAGTCACCGCCGCCCATAGACATCTGCAATGCCAGGGTACAGCAAAACCGCTGCATACCGTTTATTTCAAATATATGTACGTATATAAATAAAAGTAAATGCTGTCCGTTGGTTAGCGCATCGCCTAAGAACAGCTGGACAAAAATAGTAAATTTTTTCAATGTTTTCATAGTCCTGATACAGACGACTTGTAACTGCAAGTCAAATGGCGCGAATTAGGTAAGGCATGTCTATATGGTTGAACTTGGCATGTTATGAGGGGTTGCCACGTGAGTATCAAGAGGAAAGAAAAAAAAACTTTTTTTGGGTAAAACTTAAAGTGTTGTTTTGAGTTTGAGTTTCGCTGTGGCTGTGGTGATGCTGAAAGCACATTACATCGAAATGTCATGATTTTAAGGTTTAGTTTAAATTCCAGCAGGCAGAGGAAATTTACAGCGTTTACTATGTTATGCATATCCGATTTTTGTAAGAAAGGGATACTTCTTAAATCACAGCGGCTTAGTCACGCTGTAGCCAAAATTGGCTTCAGTTAGTCTACCACTTAAAGAGCAAAGTAGCCTCTATTGGTATAAAGTGTGGTCATTACAAGCGTCATTTCAATTGAAAGTTCTTTTAAAAGATGAAACAAATATAAACTATGACGACCGATCGCGTATAAAATATAAAACAATAAATTGGCAATTAATATGCGACAGGTCATCATCTACTAGAAATATGAACCGGACCAAAAACAAGCCCGCTGAGTTTGATTGCTGGATTGTCTCAGGACTGGGTCGCGCCGCGTAGTATCCAGCGGTAATGTAAGCCCGCTGAGTTTGTTTCGCCGGGTCTTCTCAGGCTGGGTCGCGTTTGGATCCGGTGGTAGCTTTTAAAAACGTGCGACGTCTATGAAATATCCATGGTCCATATCAAACCCATTTAAAAATATGTATATTTGACTGGTATTTCTTTGAATAATATAAAAAATGTAAATTATAAATACCTTACAAATGAATAAAGTAAATGCTAGTGTATTGATGATGCTATGTATACATTAGCTGATATCCCTTTTCTTAAATTTCTTTATGTTTTTTTTATATACTGACTTGTCATAAATATGTAATTGCCTACATGATCAATAAACTATTTCATTTCATTTCATTACTAAAATATAGAATTTATCTCGGTTAATCATTGCCCGCGTATATTAATGGCGTAGTTGCAATACTTTGAAAACATTACATTTGCATTAAAGTATTAATTGTGGTTTTAGTATATTATATCAATTACTATACCGATAAGCAGCGATAGCCTAGTTGGTTTCGGTACGGACCGTCAAAACGAAAGTCGTATGTTCGAAACCCAAATGGCATACACCTCTGACTTTTCTAAAGTAATGTGTGTATTCATTCATTGTGAATTATCGCTTGTTTTAACGGTGAAGCAAAACTTCGTGAGGAAACCTGCAAGCCTGAGAATTCTCATAAGAATTTCGTAGGTATGTGAATTCTACCAACCCGCATTAGGCCAGCGTGGTGGACTAAGGCCTAACCCATTTCATAAGTACAGGAGGCCCGTGCCCAGCATTGGGACAGTGTTTAATAGAAGGCTAGTGCTAGTATTATTATTAAATACCGATAATTAGAAATGATTAATGAATATAATCCATTTTCAGGGGGACCAGTCGAAAGGCCTGAATCTCGGCCTCTTCGCTGGCGACAACAAGAAACACTCAAATCCGTTGTTTATCAAGAAAGTATCACGACTGTCTCCAGTGTTCATCAACATTAACTCTGGTCTTCCGCGGCTTGCAAAACCCAATTTATCCCTACCTATACACCCCCTCAAACCACCTCCACTTAAATTAGTAAAACCTAAACTACCAAAACTGAAAAGTCTCAGTCGTAAATTACCACGATCGTTACTACCTATGATTCTACCTCCAATTCTGCCTAAATTACCAATTTTACCACCCATTATTCCCAAAGTACCGATTCTACCTATCATTCCTCCTCTTCTACCACCTTTATTACCACGACTGTCAATTTTGCCTATTACGCTATTGCCTCCATTATCGCCTATTCCCAAAGTGCCTAAACCTATGAAAGTACCAATTTTAGGTAAAACTCCATTGCAAAAAGCATTAGGTTCGGAATTGAAGACTGTAGTTGTTCCTTTAGTGCATTCTGTTGCTGCTGCAGTTGACAAAAAAGTTTTAGATAAACTATTAGAATTAAAGAAGAAAGGTTCAATAACCACTGCTGAATTTATTCGTTTCAAGCAAATGTTGTTGAAAAAGCATTAATTAAATAAGACTTAATAATAAGACGACCTCGTAAAGGTCGCAGGAACCCGCTGGATGCAGGCCACTTCTGACAGGTTGGTCTGGAAATCTTTAGGGGAGGCCTATGTTCCGCAGTGGACGTCCAAAGGCTGAAGAAGAAGAAGAAGAAGAAATAAGACTTAATATTATCAAAGTTTTGCTACTTTTAAAATTAAAGTAAACTAGCTCTTTGCTTTTCACCACTTCTCTCCTTAAGAATAGAATTTTAAAAATCCTCAAAATATCAAATTTATTGTGTTGTAGAGTATACTTAGGAAATTTAACCAGAGTAATCTTGTTTTCCATAAAAGTATTTCAGCCCCTTTTCTTCCTTTTAAGGATGGAATATAAACCTATTTAAGGGTATGTAAGTTATTATAGGAACACGCCTCAAATTTTTTTTAGATACATCCGACAGTTACACCCATTGTTCTGACCCTACACTAGGTACAAACTGTATTGTATGGGCCAAGAACTACGAGGGACTAGGTACGATCCCATAACACCCAGACCCGAAACAAATATGTGTATGTCACAAAAACATTTGTCTCGTACGGGAATCGAGCCCACAGCCTTTCATTTCTCAACCGGCTACTCGCCCCCTGCGCCACGAAAGCTGTCAAAACAATATTTAAAGTTAGTGTATTTTTATCGTAAGTTTATTTAATTTAACTTACATTATAAGAATATATCGAGGGCCCTTGGACTAGTAAAGGAGACCAATACGGTGGGACAGTGTATAAAACATTGCTGTTTAAATAATATAGATATATTTTTACTAAATTGTTGTAAATATTAAATTTAGGATAATTTCAGTATGTGATAGTCAATATAATAAAACGTAGATATTACAAAATAATTTGTTTTTCTGAATATATACATTGTCGTTGTGATATCCTTAAATTATAATTAATTAATTATTTTATACCATAAAATAATAGAGTCGTACGTATGAAGTAAAACGCCTGAACACATTTTGATGTAGATTTTTAAAACAAGAATATACATAATATAGATTATAACAAAATTAATATGTAAATATAACATTACTTTGCAGCCGGAATATTTAAATATACCCCGTGGCTTTGTATTTAAAACAATGTTATTTATACGATGAATAACAAATCCGCCAACGTATATTTTACCATAAGCAAAGTTAAACTTAAAAAGAATTTGCGGCGGCAGGTGAGCAGACCTTTTTTGTCGCGGGGAAAGCATGTTATTACTACCGCCCGCTCCGGAGGGAAGCGGAATGAGAATAAAACGGTTATGCTGGACTAGCCAGTCTTACAACCCAGCACCCCATCCCCCGGATGATGGCTATTGGCACTATGTTGGGATAGCGTCAGGTTGAAAGAAATAATGCATGCTATCTACACTTATATTACAATAAGGAGAGATTTTGGAACGAAGTTCCTTACGGCAGGCTTGGAGAGATAGGGATTTTGCGGCGCGACCGAACTGAAAAATATGTGATAGTAAAAAGCGTGGAAAAAAGTGCGTGGTATAAAAGCGTTAAATGAGACAATCGCATACACAATTAGTTCCTGGGATTTTGCTGCGCGACAATAGTGACGTCCAGTTAGAGTAGCAAGTAATGATATCCAGTTAGAGTAGCAAGTAGTGACGTCCAGTTAGAGTGGCAAGTAGTGACGTCCAGTTAGAGTGGCAAGTAGTGACGTCCAGTTAGAGTAGCAAGTGATGACGTCCAGTTAGAGTAGCAAGTAGTGACGTCCAGTTAGAGTAGCAAGTAGTGACGTCCAGTTAGAGTGGCAAGTAGTGACGTCCAGTTAAAGTGGCAAGTAGTGACGTCCAGTTAGAGTGGCAAGTAGTGACGTCCAGTTAGAGTAGCAAGTAGTGACGTCCAGTTAGAGTGGCAAGTAGTGACGTCCAGTTAGAGTGGCAAGTAGTGACGTCCAGTTAGAGTGGCAAGTAGTGACGTCCAGTTAGAGTGGCAAGTAGTGACGTCCAGTTACAGTAGCAAGTGATGACGTCCAGTTAGAGTGGCAAGTAGTGACGTCCAGTTAGAGAGCCAAGTAGTGACGTCCAGTTAGAGTAGCAAGTGATGACATCCATTTAGAGTAGCAAGTAGTGACGTCCAGTTAGAGTGGCAAGTAGTGACGTCCAGTTAGAGTGGCAAGTAGTGACGTCCAGTTAGAGTAGCAAGTGATGACGTCCAGGTAGAGTAGCAAGTAGTGACGTCCAGTTAGAGTGGCAAGTAGTGATGTCCAAATTGAGCACGATTTTTTTTTGCAATTTGTGTCGATTCTTCATTAACCGAAGGAACTTCGTTCCTACCTGGTGTCCCACGACACCATTTAGTTTTTATTGTTTGTGTGTAATGGATAAACTCAAATAAAAAGGGAAAGGAAAGGAAATTTTTATCGTGATAGACGGGCGAAACGGGAAAAATATATTTTTTGAAAGTGCTGGTCCATTCAGTATTTAGAAATATATTAAAAACGGCTTGGGGACAAAAAATTTATGTCAATATAATTCCTATAATTTTCTGGAATAATTTATAAAAATTAACTAATTGGAACCGATTTTGAAAGCATCTTGCCTGGAAAAGTACGAAGTCTATTGACACGTATCCTATACTAACATACATGTGATGACTTAAAAACCGATCTATTTTTTTTATCCTGGCACTGGAAAGTGACCACACTGCACCTGATGGTAAGCGCAGTGCCGTCCAATTAGAGTATCAGTAGCGAGAGACAATCTATCCCCCGCTACTCAACACAATCATGCCGGCCTACTTCTTCACACTACGCCATGGGCAATAAGTTGAAGAAGCGGTCGAGTGTCCAGTGTCAGAGTACTCAGAAGGCCGCAAAACTGGTTTACTTACACAAAATTATACATTCAATGGATTCTCCTGAATTACTCTCATTAATTGCGTTTAATACGAGCTCCAGAATGCGTAATCCCAACATTTTTGTGCTTCGAGTTTGTGTTAACAATACCTCATACTATAATCCTATTATAAGAATGTGTCGCTTGTATAATGATTTGGCAAAAAAACATGAACACATTGACGTCGTGGATAATAGCTCGGCGAAGTTTATAAAATCTATAAAGAAAGTTTTATTTTAATTTTACATTTTTCTTTTCAACTTTGTTTGTTTAAAGGTAGGCAGTTTAATTGTTTAAGGTGTAATCTTTGCGTACGTACATAATATTTTATACTCACGATTTGGGCATACATTTTGAAGTGCAATCTTGATCATAATCACTAACTCTGTTTATTTTATTTTTTCTGTGATTGTATTCTGTAATGTGTCGTTAATAAATATAAAAAAACGGCCAAACATCGTACCCCAACTCTAGATTCCCGACAAAAACCGGATGTGCACTGGCTGATCCCGGAACGCGACACACTTGAGTGTGTCACTATGGCGGGTTTTACACCCTGTGTACGGTGGTCGCTATCCAGGTGGATATAATATCGTACCACCAGCAAAATCTAGCTATATTTCCAACTTTACCCACCTGACGCCATCTGTGGGTTGTCGACGGTTTTTTTGACAACGCAACTATTATTGTTTGGGTATGAGAATATAGGGCGGTAAAGAACGTATCATTAGGTGACCCGCTTTCTCGTTTATCAGCTTATGCTTTATTTTTTTTTCAATTAATATCTATTTTTCCTTTTTATTAAAAAAGAAAATGCAACGATACTCCACCACACAGCCTTGTTTGTCGTTAGTTAATTCAAATCCGGGTTAAAATTGATAAACGAGAGTCAAAGCCACGATAAATAGCTATAGCCATATCTGTAGTTTTTTCCATTCAAAACGCTTAAGCCACGTCTGTAATAGATTATCTACTTATAATATGTCATCAGTAGGAGACATTGATCCCATATTTCTTATTTTATCCGATATAAAAAATTACGGCGATAAACCATTACATAATTTTAACGGTAGGCAGCGGCTTTGCTGTGCCCTGGCATTGCAGAAGTCTATGGACGGTGGTGACTACTTACCATCAGGTGGCCCGTCTGTTCGTCTGCCTACCAAGGCACTAAAAAAAACACAAATAGAATTTCATTAATCATTTACTATAAAAAAGTACAAAATAAACCGAATATAAAAATTACTTATACAATATCACAAGTAATTTTATAAATCCATTCTTTAATGCTCATAGCTTAATAATTTGTAAATTCAGTCAAAAGACGTAAGTTCTATCACGAACTTGACCTTGGCCGTCAACTTATAAGTATATACAATTGATTGAACATTGTTACAGCTTAGAATCTAATTTATATTGTTTAGTACTATCCAGCAGAACGTTGAATCCTCGTACAAACATGTCCTTGACCTTGGCCAGGTAGCCGATTAGCGAGTACGCGTAGGGTCGGTCTTCGGCTCGACATGAGAAGCACGGCTCCGGTATACGCGGTCGCAGTAACGACTGCTTCAGTAACATACTGCTCTGAAATAAATAATTCAGGTTTATTAAATTTGGGAGAGGCTTACGTCCAACAGTGGACTGACACCGGCTGATGATGATGATGAAATGTGTGTATTTTATTTCATTCAAAATTCAAAAGTGTTTGATTTATTATCTATTTATATCAATTATAAATCCATAAAATATAGGTAGATTCTATTTGTTTCTAGTTTACCTATCGTCATGCGAGTTCGACATGCTATCTGCCAAGAGATAAAGGGTAAAAAAAATAAACGGAGTTGATTTCACAGCTGGTTTGCAAACAATATATACGTATATAATACAATTTATTTAATTTATACGTCAACCTATTTCGTGCAATATTAAATATATAAATAGCAGTCTAGTTGGGAGTGGTAGATTAAAGTCGTAGGTTCGAAACCAGACCAAACGGCACATACTTGTGACTTTTCTAAAGTTAATTAAAAAACATCGTGCGGAAACCTGCATACATGAGAATTCTCATAAGAATTTCTATGGTATGTGAACATGTATGTACACTAGGTAAAACCTGAATCATGAGTATCAAGAACTATGAGGGACTACGGTCCAACAACATCCAGATCCGAAACAAATATCTATCTGTCACACAAACATTTATATCGGTGCGGGAATCGAACCCACGGCTTCTCGTGTAGCAGCCAGCTGCGCTACAGGGGCTGTCAATAAAAAACACTAATCAGGCACTCGCAAGAGAACATAGTAATTGAAAAATGCATACATACATATACACTTACACCTGTAATCCCCGAAGGGGTAGACAGAGGTGTAACCAGTATGTTCACCCACTTTTCGAATTTCAGTCCCATAATGTGATAGGGGGCGAGCCTATCGCAGAGGCACAGATTCCAGACTCCGGGCTAATACTTAGAATTTCTAGATAGAAAAACCCAATATCACTAAACCCGACCCGGGGATCGAACCCGAGACCTCAGCACAGTAGTTATAACGTATGCGCAATTACAACTGCGCCACCGAGGCAGTCAGGCATATTTGAAAAATGTTATAGCAATTTTCAAATGACATTTAAAATAATTGAGAAAGACTACTACTCCCTCTCCAATATCGTACCTCGACAGCAATCACGGCAGCGGCAGCCAGCACCACCCACACTATCAGCCTTCTTAAATTCATTTTGATAGTAAAATTTGGCCACCAAATACAACAAGACACTCGCAGTATAAAAACTACCGACCAGCCACTGCATTATGTACCCTTATAGATCATACACGACACAGAACTTGTAGATGAACACGTATGTGCATAGATAAGATGCGACTGATTAGTATTAAACGGTCTTATTGTGTAATACTAACCTTGCAGACGGTTGGTTCCGTGTCGGACATTTTTGCTGACTGTCGCATTTTTCATGTATCGACAATGTAGAGAAAGTGTACAGTAGAGCGATTTTAAAACTGCATTTACTTATTGCTTAGTAGTCATTTGCACAACACGTTTTCGATGTTTGGCCGTTTTACGGCCTTCTGGGTGCTCTGACACTAGGTGTCAGAGTACTAGACCTGTCAGAGACCCACGACCGCTTTTTCACCATCTTGCCCGTGGCGTAGTGTGAAGAAGCAGGCTGGCATGATTGTGTTGAGTAGCGGGAGATACATTGTCTCTCGCTACTTGATACTCTAATTGGATGGCACCGCGCTTACCATCAGGTGCAGTGTGGTCACTTTGCTGTGCCAAGATTAAAAATACTTGCAGGTTGCTCTCTTTGTGCTACTGCTACTATTTTAATAGTTTGTTTAAACTTCAATGTATCATTTGTTATACACGTGGAAATTTATACAGTTCACATTTAAACACTTGCGGCTTCCGTGGCAGAGTCGACGAGTAGCCGTCTATGAAACCAGAGGCCGCGGGTCCCCGCAGCGAGACAAATATTTTTTTGATTCATACATCTTTGTTTCTGATCTGATTATTATGGGTCCGTAGTCCCTCGTTTTTGTTAATACCCACGGTCTATGACCTACTGTGTCTGGACAAAAATATGTGTGTTATTATTAGGTAAGAAAAAATATAGGCGTATGTTTGAATCCCCGAAGTAGTAAACAGTGGTGAACATACAACTTACCGAGTTTATTTTCACCCAATGATATGATACGATAAGTGACGAGTATATCGCGTATAAAATCCTAGAGTGTCTGGAGATCAAACCTCAATAATTATAAAACTTAATTTTTTTATGAAAAATGATTGAATAAAAAAATATAATAAATCTAAATAACCTATACGCATACATAACCCAACAAACTTTCAGTTTAAATCAGATATTGTGAAATTTATCAAAACAATAAAAAAAAATGGGTGCGTGTACTTATGTACGCGCGTGAGAAGTTATACTTATAAAAGTCGTCAAATTGACTAGGTTTGTATATAAATTATTTTAATAAACGATGAAGAATATTGAAGAATTGCTTTTATATTTATATAATATAAAATCGAATATTCTAAACAGCAAAAGTAAACACAGTTTGGTTAAAATCTAAAAACAAAAATATAGAAAAACGTTTTATAATCATATTTATAACAATAACGAGGTACTTATCATAATATCACAAGTGGACACATGACACCTCGGTTCTGATTTAAGTCACTAGAAATAAAACGGTATCAAATCTCCTTACATTACTATTACAGCCTGGTACTTACAGTGAATGATGACAGTGACGTAGGATGACGTACCCAAGAAGTATCTAGGAACAAACAAACCTTGCATTTTTATTACCTAGAAGTCACTGGAAATGAAACGATATCAAATCTCCTAACATTTTATGCCAGCCTGGTACTTAGGGCAACTTCAGAGTGTTACTTTTGTGTGACGGTATGCGCGCGCATCTTAAAATTTCACTCTCATCATTTTTTTCATAACGCGCCTAAAGAAGTATAACTTCAAAAATATCTGTAAACATTGAAGAGTCAATAATTAAAGTACTGGTTCTTTAGTGTGTCATGTTATTAGTTCTACGTGATTGATGGCAGTTTATGTCGAGCGGTGAAAAATGTCGCGAGTGTATTGAGCAGAGAACGGAAAATGTATCGGTACGTGGCGATAACATTGTTACTTGTGGTTCGTATCCGTTATCTTTGGAACAGTGCAGTGGTTACACTGGTTTGATAATAGGGTAGTTTTCTATGATTAATTTGACACATAATTCGATATGCAACCGCATATAAAATCCTTCTGCGAAAACAGAATCAAAATTGCTTGAAAAATGAGGTCACAATATTTATTTTAAATATTGGTATGAGCTAACACGGTTGCGTAGTGGGAACATCGCTCTATCTCCCTCGCACGACGGCATAGTAATAGCCATTCTGAGAGGTGACGTCACGGCTCATCATGCATACTTTTACTGTCGTTTGACAATTACCCCTTCCAGATTTGAATGGAGTCTATTTTACTTATTTTTGTTCGGATTTATAAAATTCTTTCGATAATAGGTTTTATATTATTATGTTTTTTTTTCTCGGGGATCTAGAGTTAAGGTACAATGTTTAGCCATTTTGCGGCCTTCTGAGTACTCTGACAATAGATCCTCGACCGCTTCTTCACCTTCTTGCCCATGGCGTAGTGTGAAGAAGCAGGCCGGCATGATTGTGTTGAGTAGCGGCGGATAGATCGTCTCTCAATACTCGATACTCTAATTAGACCGCACTGCGCTTACCATCAGGTGCAGTGCGGTCACTTTGCCGTGCCAGGATAAAAATATACATGAATGATCTATTCCATTATATATATATAATGGAACTTGTTGAAAAAATCATGTCAACTACCCTATTCACAAAACTGTGGATTTATGAAGTACATAATCTATTATCACCATTCCTTTTGACCTTCGGTTGATATTCCTATTTTATATATGACCTAATTAAATTAACTTCTTTGTTAAGGGTGCCTACATTCAAAAGTTTGAGCGGTTAAATATTAGGTATTTAAATTGCAGTTTTAAACATTTATATATTCAATGTATTTTTTGTATGTTAATTTATCAACGAAATAAATTATAGCATTCAGTTGATTCGTTATTCAAGAGATGTGTATACTTTAAAATAAAACAATAGCCTATTAAGCCGTTGGAAAATTTTAATATAATTTTAAACATATATTCAAATTATTTAGATTTTTTTTATTTGATAATTATTTTGTTTTTTTTTTGTAGCTGACACGTAACAGTGAGAGCGTGCCCTCGCCTCTTCGAGTCACGATAGACTGCAGTGGATCAGATGAAAAGGTAAGAGGCAGCATATATATGCATAGTTGGAAAGCATGCTTTAAATAGCACTAGTATATTGTAGACAAAAAGCATGCGACGTGATCAGGTAAATCTTAACACCCTAATGGTTGACAGCCTGACATCTCCATACATATACACTCATGCCTTAGTCCCTGAAGAGGTAGGCAGATGTGTAACCAGTACACCCCACTTTTCGCCGAATTCATTACGGTTCCAAAATGTGGTAGGCCTATCGCCATTCCCGGCACAATTCCAGACTCTAGGCTAATACTGAGTATTTCTAAATAGAAAAGCCAATACCACTTTACCCGACCCGGGAATCGAGCCCGAGACCTCAGCACAACAGTCTTAACGCATGCGCAATTACAACTGCGCCACCGAGGCAGTCGATCCGATATGCATTATATCAGAATTGGATTAGATATAACATTAATAATAATAATATGTGAAAAAATAGTTTTTAAGTGTAATCATACTCTTTAAAAGAAAAATTATCAAACTCAGTTCAGTAGTTTTTGCCGAACACTCATATAAATAATATACATAATAAATTAACAAAATGTAACTGCCTCAAACAAATTTAAACATTTAAAAGGATCAAGGCCATGTCACTTCTATGAATAATTCCCTCACAGCTCTGACTTCTTACACTCTTATTTCACTATCCAATCAATACTTCTCTGGAATTCGCTCCCTCTCGATATCAGATCGTGCACCAGCCGGTCGACTTTTAAGCTGAGAGTTCGCCAATTATTGCTGAATGGAGTGGCAGAATCATCTCACAATTAATGTATATCATATATTATATATATTTATATACATAAGTATATATGTAGTTGAAATATATTTTATATTTATGTCTATATATGTATACATATGTTATGTATTTGGATTTATTTATGTATGTATTTACATATTATTGTGTTAATTAGTTTTTTTTGTTTACCATTTTCCTCTATATCTTATGCACCTACCTTGTTCATCTCTGCATCACCCTAAGGTTGACTGGGAGAGAATGCCTCTGGCATTAAGTCCGCCTATATATCTTGTATATGAAGTGTATAAATAAATAAATAAATAATAAAAATTACTCCTTCAATTAGAGGAGACCACAGCATGTAAATTTAAAATATTTACACTGTATATTTGAATATAATTTACACCTAAATTTAAAACACTCAGAAGGAAAGTACGGAACAATAGATAGTAGTTACTGTAAACTAATCATGTGGATAAGTATTTTCTTATCCTTATATTTTATATCCTGGCACGACACAGTGATCACACTGCACCTAATGGTAAGCACATACATATACACTCACGCCTGTAATCCCCGAAGGGGTAGGCAGAGGTGTAGCCACAGTACACCCACTTTTTGTCGAATTTCGGTCCCATAATGTTATAGGGGGCAAGCCTATCGCTATGGTAAGCACAGTGCCGTCCAATTAGAGTATCGAGTAGTTGGAGATAGTCTATCCCCCGCTACTCAACACAATCATGCCAGCCTGCTTCTTCACACTACGCCATGGGCAAGAAGATGAAACAGCAGTCGAGGGTCTAGTGTCAGAGTTACACTTGCGTGTGCCATGGCGAGTTTTACACCCTGTGCACGGTGGTTGCTATCTGAGCGGATATAAATATACTGCCAGAAGCAGCTGCATAATATTTGCCAAATTTGTTTCTTGATCTTAACACCATGAACACTTCTAGTTCATGGTGTTAAGATCATGTATTTTTGAAAGATTGTTATGCCTACAGAGTATATCATTCAAACATAATATTACTGTTATATTGCTATTTCCATCCCATCAGTAATCTATATTTCTTTCAGTCTACGTTTGGAGGGAGTGGTCTACGAGCATCCTCAGATACATTCAGTAATAGACGATTTGACGTCAACTCTTTCTGTAATCTCATCCATAATGCCATACCAAAAGCAGTACAAAATGGAAAGTTTATTCTTTTAGAATCTGATATGGATCAGAGTGGATTGAGTGATACACAAGTGCCTATATCAGTAGCTCCTCCAGAAGGATTCATTCCAAAACTAACGCTGTCCAAGTGGAAACGGCCGAAATTGAATATTCCGACAATAAAAGTGCCAAAACTAATGCCTCAACAGAATACATTTTTCACCAAACCCAGATTAGGATCAACTATATCTTTGCCAGTGCTTGGAGATAGTGGCGAAGAGTCAAGCGCTGAGAAAATGGAGAAGGTTAAAAAAGGTATACAGAAGTTACTTCACCTTGTCAAAGTGCTTGGTCAAATCGACCAATATTTATCCGAAAGAACGCGCATCATGGTTGACAAAATATCTAAGACTTTGGCTGAATAAAATTTTCAATAAATTTGTTTTTCTTTTTTTCATAACAACCACTCTAAGGAAGCTAATTATATGGAATTAAAATTTCCCGGTACATTTAGTTTTATTGTCATTACACAAGATTGTTCTCAAAATTAGTTTTGGCAGCTTGGTATTAATAACTGTTTAGGACTAGCTCTGATATGAATATTTAAACCAATTACCTTGGCCGTGCCAGGATAAAAAAAATGGTAAAAAATTAGATTCCTTTGATCGTTTTCCATAATTATGTTCCATATTTAAATATTGAAACTAATAGTGGATAATTATTGTAAAATGTTTGTGTCCGCCAGAGATATTACAAACTTGTAATACAAAAAAATGAAATACTAAGAAACTAGCGATGCAATTATTTTAGCGAAGTTTCTGGTTTAAAATAATATAACTAGCTAATGAGCCAATGCCAAAGTTACTCAATATTTTGTAGTAACCAAATTATCAGGTCAAATTTAGTGTACGATTCTGTATTATTTTAAAGTTTCATGGACATATTGAATTATATTGTCCAAAAAATAAAACGAGTATTATGCGTTCATTTATTAATTTGTACTTATATGTTGTTTGTATGACTTGTAATTGGTTTATGTAATTGTTCAATGGTCAATAACATCCCATTGATCTATTTGCCGCCTAGTTTGATTGAAAGATAAGTGAAATTCCGTAGTTACATGTGACATTTTTCTGTTTCTGTTGCCGGTTCGGTAAACCACGCATGCGCTGTTCCAGATTGGAGTTTCTACTGGACTGCGATAGACTTGCTAGTCGCTACCATATCTTGGATTGCTATGTTCAGCAGACCGTGGCTACACTCGTTACACGTCTGGTTAACTTTCGTAGATATTAGTCTAAGCTTATGTATGTTTATCTGACGCAAGTTTTCAAACTTGGAACAGGTTCATCAACGTGCTCCTTCCTATCATACTGGGTACTTTTAAAAGTAGTGTGAAGAAGTTACTCAGCAGGCCAGCATGATTGTGTTGAGTAGCGATGGTTCTCTCTCACTACTTGATACTAAGTAGACGGCACTGCGCTTACCATCAAATGCAGTGTGGTCTCTTTACCATGTCAGGATGAAAGAACTTTCAGTAAACATAAAAGTTTTAAAATGACTAAAATTCATTATCCCAGATCAAGACTTTCACCGGAGTGGAGTCGCGAGCAAAAACTAGTGGACAATAAGTCGTGTCAGCCGGCCTCAGCTCATATACCTATATTTCTCGGAATGCTTGCTGCATATTTTGTTCATATTCAATGTGTTTAGCTTGTACATATAAATTTGAAATTTAAATGTAGATCAATTTTGATTCTTTGTTTATTTAAAAGGTGAGCGCCACGTCTGCCTATATGCAGTAGTAACCACACTTAGATTGTTACATCAAACAGTAAGCCATGCACTCTACCATGGTCCATTACTTGTCAAGTCTGATCGTCGGGCATATCGTTAAAATTGCTTCGAGATCCAATAAATTCCTGAGAAGTCGACTGAGAAACACTCGCTATATAAGAATATGTGTTAAATATGGCTTCATTCCGAAACTTTTCTTAATAATAATTAATAAGTACATAAAAACAAACAACTCTTAAAATTTAAAGGCTACATATAAGTACACAAGAAAAGTCCCCCGGCACACCTGCGCCCCAGCCATCCGTGTCCGAAGCATGACCCAAAGGCCACAGGCTCAGGATTCGCAGGATTTCCTTCTATGAAATCTGTGGGTACTCTATGACCCATTTTCTATTTTGAATTACGAACCATTGAACTTTTGTCAGTTTGTAAGGGAATTGATAAATAAATTCTGTTAAGACCTAACTAACCTAACCTATTAATCAATTCTATTAACTGTTACAACATTGAGGTTTATTACGTAATAAGAGAAAAGGCACGATTTTTAGTCAATTTGTAGGGGAATTGATACTTCCTTGACTATAAACACTTAACCCCGGTTATATTTAACAATGATCTATTCCTCTACTTCCATCATCTTGGAATGTCAAGTAAAAAATTATTGTGATGTAAATGTACGTCTATTATATTTTAAAACTAAATTAAGGTTTATTATTCATCATAAACCAATTTTGATGATCATTTTTTTGTTGTTGTTTTGACAATTGTCATGTAGTTTAATAAATAACAAGCAACGATAGCTCAGTTGGGAGTGGTACGATCTGTCTAAATCATCGCCGCATGATCGAAACCAAAATAACATATGTTTCTTGTTAGGTATCTTCCAAATCAAACAACAGTGCCCCTCCATCTTTTTAACCACAAGCCACCCACATCCTTACCTCTGTTTTATAATCCTACTAATATTATAAATGCCAATGTTTGGATGGATGGATGTTAGTTACTCAATCACGCTACAACGGCTGAAATTCTAATTCATGTAATTGGTCTCTTCCAGCCATCCAGTCGTTTCAGCGACAAAGCCATGTGAGCGACAGCAGTTAATACTTTCAAAATGGCCAAGAGTCCATAAATGTTTTCGGCCATAGGACAGAGTGGGGATTGGTATGAAAAAAAAACAAACAACAACTCCACCTTTTTATATCCGCTACCAATTCATAACCATATACAATTATAAAAAAACGGTGCATAAGTTAGGACTCTGCAAATCTAATTCTGTAATCCTCGAAATATAAGTCACACCAATTTTGCTCTTCAAATTCTTTAATAATATCAGGCGATAAATAGCTATTGATTAAAGATGAGCAACGCATATCTTCCAGTGCTCTTGAGAAAGGGGCTTTAAGTTCGTGAACGGCAATTGGTTGGAACTCATGACTAATGGGAGATACTGAGTTTGAAGATGACATTATTATGACTCGAGATTTCAACGGTTTTGCTGAAAAGTTGTAACGATACGCTTCTCTGAGGCGCCCATAAGCTGCTTCAATGACTGCTTTTGCATACAGCACTGAGTACTTAATACGCCCTTGAAGTAAATTCAAACAAGCTTCCACTTTATCTTCCCAAGTTGTTTTATCACGCAGTGCCTTATGCAATATTGCAATGTCTACATTTGTCATCAGTGTAAACATGTGCTGTATAATTGCATCTTCCAATTCTGTTTCTGTCCCATATTTATTTAATTCGTTTTCCACAACCGATCTTACGTGCTCTGGTGCACAGCCGACGCAAAATACAGTACCATCTATACCTACAAAAAAAGTACATTTGAACATGGCACTAATGTTATAAAGTAATTTGTATATTGTCATATGGTAATACCATACCATGTGTTTCAAGTATTGCCACCATTTCCAACGCTACTAAAATTCCAATCTCGTAACCCAACAGGTAAAAATGAGTCTTCAATCCATTTCTTTCAAGGAGAACCTATAAAATATACATTTTATTTAAAACTGCAAACAAAACGTGCTAGGCGGACCTTCATCGTATTGTCTATTCCTGCCCCAAGTGTTCAAGTACTGTGATAGTGATTTAAATGACATCAAACCAATTTAAATTAGTTAACATTTTCAGTAGTATTATAATGCTCTTTGGTTAGCATAATGATATCTTATATCTCGGGATGACAACTGCAGTGCAGTGAGATGTAGTGGATATTTTGTAATACGAAGATATGGGTATTGTTGCTTCCATTTTGATTTTTCATCAGTATGACGTTTATCATCAGGCGTGCGACTAGCCGTATATAGTATAATACTCTTTGCGACTAGCTAATCTAGTACCTAATTGGTGTAGAGCCAAACTGTGAGTACGAATAGTCCGCGCATCATGTTCTTTGGGAGTGCAGTCTCTGGCAAAATGTGCGCAACATTATGCTAGACGGTATGCAAATAACATCTGCCGTTGTATACTATATGGATCTTGTGGAGACTAGGAGGAATTCCCGTGCTTTCCGGCGGTTTTGCCATACCTATTATTGGAATCAAGCTTAACAACACGCATGATAGGACCCATTAAGTAACTTCTGTGGTGCTTTACGTCTGACTTCTCCAGACGTAAATGTCCTTTATTGGTTACATAGAACCAAAGATCGGGTTCAATGGTGAACCTTGAGGGAGGCCTATGTTCAGCAGTGGACTGCGATAGGCTGATGATGAAGCATTCCCAGAGACTCGCCGAGTTTCATTACTCAGTGTCGAATAAATGCGTGCCATTGTCGATCGATCCTCTAAACAGGAGTTACAATGGCGGGTGGCGGTGTTAGTCTTTTTTTCCTGTTACGGCAAATTGACCACACTGCACCTGATGGTAAGCGCAGTGCCATCCAATTAGAGTATTGAGTAGCGAGTGAAAATGTATCTCCCGCTACTCAACACTATCATGCCGGCCTGCTTCCTCACACTACGCCATGGGCAAGAAAGTGAAGAAGGAGTCGAGGGTCTAGTGTCAGAGTATTCAGAAGGCCGCAGAACGGTCAATCATCGTACCCCAACTCAATAATACCCCCGACAAAAACCGGATGTACACTGGCTGATCCCGGAACGTGACACACTTGCGTGTGCCACTATGGCGGGTTTTACACCCTGTATAGTCGCTATCCGGGCGGATATGAATATTCTACCAGTCACTAACTAATCTCGTCATTGATTGTGATTGAAGAAATTAATTTGAAATGAAAAGTGACTTAAAAAAGCACCTTAGCAAATCTTTTTGCTGTATCTTGTATAGTTTCATAAGGTTTATCGAGCCCAGGCTGCAGGACCATCGCAGGCAGCTTCAAACGTTCACAGAGGCCACGGAATCTTGCACTGTTACCTTCCAACCCTGGGATTATGCACAAGTATGCGTTGATATCGTCAACATCGTCAGCGTTCTGAAAAGGTTAAATGAGTTTGTAGCCGGTGTAATATTGTATTGAAAATGAAGCGCTATATTAACACTAATCACTAATTATATTTAGAGTATACAAAAATAAAATCACTTTCTACTAGATTTGTTATTATTAAACGTTGTATACATCTGTAATTGTTACATTGTTTTGTCTCGCTGTCGAGTGACATTTCACGACAAAAGAAGCAAGACTTAGATACTTTATAACTATGAATAGATGTTATAAAGCCCTTATATCACAGCAGAAAGGATTGTTGGTACGGCTACACTGCAGTGCATCTGGTGAGCTTAGTTTGATTATAGCTCCTCATTAAAATTTCTGATAGTAGGTCGTCTTCTTTATATAATCAATCTGTCTACTACAATTAGAATCAGCGTAGCGTACCGCAAAATCTTCTAAAAAAATGGTCCGATTCCTTCCGTGGAACACATGAACCCCTAACTAAAGTCCCAACAAATAGGTTAGTTATAGGCTACATATATTGTTATGGAATATTACATTTCAATAATGAATTTAACTCACTGTTACGATAGGCATAGCTCTTGTTGGTAAAAACACAGTTTCCATAGAAGTTAAAAGGTCGTCTGGTTCGACGCGTGGAAAGAATTTTGCCAGTCCCTTAACTTCGTCAAAAATACGTTCTTCTAATGTGAGTTCCATTTCACGAAGTCTAAAAGAAAGTAAATAGTCTAAGATTTTTAAGACATAGTCACGTAGTGACAAAACCCCCTTATCAAAAATAAAGAAAAAAAAAAAAAGATTTTTGAGAAAAACTACACAAAATAAGTAAAAGTTATTTAATTCACAAAAAGTACACCGACTTCAATAAAAAACAAATTATGCGTCGCTATAAAATTTTAGGGTTGCCCTTGATTTTTCTGAGATCCCATCATCAGATCCTGACTTGGTTCCAATGGGACCACCTGGGAAGTATACCCATTTAAACAAGTAATCGGGGAACATACACAAAAAAATTCCGACGAATTGTTAACCTCCTCCTTTTTTGAAGTCGGTTAAAAAATGTTTACATACTATTATAAAGTTGTATCTTACTTTTGCTTGTCTAAGCGCAAGACTTCGTCTTCTGATAGTGAAGTATTATATACATGAAGTAGATGAGAACGTATAGCTTTAGCGTCCGCTTCATGCAATCCCATGTCTTTTAAAGTCATATCATCTCTGTTCTCATGGAGAATATCTATACCTGGAATTTTATCAGTCAGTATATATATATTTGTTGAATCCATAAAATGTTATAGAATATTTAGATTCCGTTAATCTTTTTACCCGACTACGGCGAAGGAAAAGGGAGGGGTTATGTTTTTACTCTGCCGTCAATTCGGTGTAAAAGTTCATGAATCAAAAGAGTTGCTTTTTTAAAAACTGTTTCTTTTTAGAATATTTGGACTACATTCAAAAAGATTAAATTTAAATTGGATTACATTAGATTAGAGCAGCTCAATGTATGTTCATTAAGTTTTCTTATTGTAATTTCGTGAAAAAATAAATTGCAAAATCTATATCCGTACATGACATTCATACGGCGATCCTCAAAAAGGGTGATCGGTCAGACCATATATATATGGAGCGAATAATAAATAGCCCATTGAATGAATTGAGATAGGTGCGTCCTATAAAATATAGCCTAGAATTTGCCCGATCGAATTTATTTATTTTATAGAAGACTAACAGGTTTAACTAAGCTAGAATAATAACAGTATACGAAACAAACAACCAATTACAAGTCTTCACTTATAGTAACGGTTTAAAACAAAATAAAAGTGAACAACTTTAGTATGTTGTTAAATTTACTAGACTATAAACCTACACTGAATAATATATAATATTAATAATATTAAAGTTTCTGATTAAAGAAATCAAGGCTCAAATTTCTCCTCGCCGAGGTAAAACTGGTCAAAAAAGGGTCCAAATCGTGCTGTTTACAAATCTTATTAAAGTTTGTGCTCGCTCGCACAATAAAACTATTTTGCCTATAGTTTGTGGATGTATGTGGAATAAATAAGGGTGGATTATAACGGAGTGTTTTACACGGTACATTAAAACAAATTTTTGAAAGAAGTTCAGGGGAATCAATATCTCCATTAATTATTTTTAATAAAAAAAGAATATCCGCTATCCCTCTTCGTTTTATAAGTGGCAATAACTGGAATTTTTGGCAAATTTTCGAATCGTTTTTTGAACTGTAAGGATTTTTTTGATGATAACAAAGATACCTTATAAAGCGCTTTTGGACATTTTCAATACGATCCGTATACTTGTAATAGCGCGGAAAAAATAATCTAACTGTATTTAAAATTTCAGGATGATTGGTCAAGCCTTTTTGGCAAAAAAACCAAAACCGGACATAAAGCAGACAAGAAATGTATAAATTGCAGAATTGGGATCAATGAGCCATATAATGAATATTTCACGCAAAATCGGGTAAATTAATCAGATGTACAGACAGACGCTATAGATTTATATTTTAGTGGAGGTAAAGGTTAATATGTTTTAAAATGTACACTGACCTGATAAGCAGGCAATGTCCTGCATTACAGTAGTTTCTTGTGATGGTAGTTCTTGAGCGACCAGTACGCCATGTCTGCTATTGACGGCACGCTCCAGCGTATCTATGACACTTTGACACCATGATTCTAAATGAGTTTGTGGTACTCCCTGAAGATAAATTAGTTGTAATTTGTTATTGTTTCAGTTAAAATGTCGCATAATAGTAAATAAAAATGATTGAGGCAAATTAATAAATCTGGATAACAACTGTTAATAAATCATTGTTCAAGATGACACTGTGCAATTCGGGCACGTTCTCAAGCGGCAAATATTTGTACATTTCTCATTAAAGTGTAGTGTGTTGTCAGATTAGTCAGTTCACAGTGGTGTGACGACAGCAACAAGCCAATGATAGCAGTAGATATTCAATTCTAGGCTTATTCCATGGTCTTATTTTATGTGGCACACGCATCCGCCGCGTCTCGGCTCCCACTTTTTAAGCACTTATTCGGACTAGTTAAGTTTCATTATGCGATTCATAAAATTAAAAGCGCCGAATGGGTCTGAATATTAAACTCACAGTTCCAGAAACAGATATATTTAGATATATTGTCGGTATGTGATCTTTTACTTCAACAACACGTGTCATCGGTTCTATGGAGAATTCGGTAGTCAATACGGCAATATACCTGAAAACACAGAACAGAACAATCGATCTAAATTATAAGAAAATATCCATATTCTTTTACTGTCTACCGAGTGAAACGACTATATAAAAAATCTGTAACACGCAGTGGGATTATTAAAAACCAATTCAATAATCCTAAATAACAAATCACTAGATTTTCCGGCCATGGGAATATTAAAAAGATCAGGCTCGATGTCTTAGAAAAAAACCCACGCTATAGACGGAGTAGTATATACACCATGAAGGTAATTATCTCGACCAAGTTATTACCGCTGTTTTATTAAATATCAATGTGAAGTAACAGATTGCTGTTGCGCTTTGTACAATGAGTGAGATTTCCGGAAGCCCAAAATCCCCTTTCCTTCCAAAACGCCATTCCTTTCCTTAAAGGCCAACAACGCACTCATGATTCTTCTGGTATTGCGAGTGTTTGTGGATGCTGGAGATCACTTACCTTGATGTGAAATACTTGTTCGTTTGCTGTACTTTCGTCGATTACATAATGTACTCACTTTGCTAGCGGACAGATTGATTTCGACGCCTCATCGATATCAGTCGCAAGATATGTTAATTCTTGATTTGTGATGGTTTCAATATGATCTGTTGCGACTACGTATATTCCTTCTATGTGGCCCAATTTATTTGCATTGTTTAGTAATTTATGTACACCGTCCTTATCATTTAATATTCCAGAAGAAAATTCAACATGGACTCCAATACTTTTCCAAAATCTAAATAAAATAAAATAAATAAAAGTCACTTAGCTTATCATTAAGTTAAACCTAAAGCCTAAATCGAATATAATCAGTATATTTGAGAAACGTTGTTGTCTTTCCCATATACAAATAAGTTCTCCCTGTGCTTTCTCCAGAAGCGTAATGTAAGGCTAAATGGAGTAAAAAGGAATAATGAAGTAAATGGTATGACGACATCAAAGAATGCACTGCATAAAGATATTCCCAATTAATAAGAACAGCTGAAGAATGCGAAAATTTTTACAAGTTGACTTCAAATTGAAGATGGCGCCGCATACTGATCATGATATCCAGTCACTGAAGACTGTCTATAGCTTTTGACTGATATGTATCTGATCTAAATATTACGTTCTGTAGAAGTATTTTTAATGCAATATAAATAACACCCAACAGGCACACACATCGCTCCAACCCCACACTAAGATACCAATCTTGTGTTGTGGGTATCAGGGACTACGAGAGTATTTCGATCTCACAACACCCAGACCCCGGACTCAAATATCTGTCTGTCACATAAACATTTGTCCCGTTGTGGGAATCGAACCCACGGAATCTCGTTTCACAACCGGCTACTCGCCAACTGAGCCACGGAGGATGAAATAAAAAGAAGTTATGTTGAAATTTACCGCATATTGATTTTGCTGATTGCTGTTGAGTTAAGAGTAGAGATGTAAAGCTTCTTTGCACCCCGCTGGATTAAGCGATTAGCTAAATGTACACTTAGAGCACTACCGTCGCAGATCAATACATTGCAGCGATCAGGAGAGCATGTAATCCTGAGGACGAAAATAATAATTTGTTTATCACTGTTATTGCAATTGTCTAAAAGCATTAGAGATTGAAAAACAGTTAGGTTTTAGGTTCAAATAACAATTTGTGTTCGAATTTTTGATTCAAAGTTCACATTTGAGTTGGCTGAATTTGAACACATACCCGCGCGCTATACAACATGTAACATGATTAACGCACACTCTGAGAGTAGTTTGTTCAGAATAAGCGACTGAATCGATATCAACAATTTTTTAATAGACGTTTTGGATTTCCAAAAATAATTAAGACTCAGGTAAATAATAGTCACCCTTTAATTCAACGTTCAATACAAACGAAAATGAAACATAGCTCGATGCGATAAAGTCTTTTCTAAATGCAATAATAAACGAACACTTTAAAAAATCAAATAATTAAAATTACGAAGTTCGAGTCAGCTGTGTACTCGTGTGACCTTCACCTACCTATGCGGCTGGGGCTGTCCGGGTGCACGCGCGGCTGTGTCATTCACCTTTTCGTCGAGTGCCCATAATATGCGCGCAAAATTAGTACAAAAAATTCCATAAAAAACAATATTTATATTCATCACAGTCTAATTCCAATACATGAATTATGATTGTAATAATAATTTTAAATTGGGGTGTCTGAGGATGTGCGTTAATCCCGTTACACGTAGTATAATATACAGTACCTCGGTAGCACGCGCACGTCGGTGTCGCGCAATTGCAGCAGCACTCGGCCGCGGTGCGCGCTGGCGGCGAGCAGGCGGAAGGCGCGCGGCGCGTCGTGCGGCGCGTACGTGACGCGCGAAAGCGGACGCACGTACCCGCGCGCTATGCCCTCACTCATCATATCTTGTAACTTCTAAACACATATTGACATTGATATATAATATTATTGATACAACCATAGTACATCACATGTCTGGCATTATTTAAATTTCTTACCTTTGTATCCTCGGAATGACAGTTTCTTATTATCGAAGATGTATCTAAACAAACATACGATCTTTCCCCGGATAAATGTGACATTCGAAAGGTGTAATCTTCCTGATAACTAATTTGACACATATCGTAGGTTGAGCCAAAATCACTACAGCATTGCAGTGAAAACTGAAAAGGATTGTTGAATGTACAATTTTATTGCAACGACAATAACAGTCAAATTGTAATTAACTCTCTTTTCAAACTAAATATAAGTAAATAAATCTTATTAGCGTCTATGTATATTGTTAAAGGAAAAGGTCCTATCCTATCTACTCGTACAACCGATCACCACAATAAATTGTATTTGAGAATGGAAAATGTTATTCTCATTGTTGTAACTTAACAATGTTTTAGAAGACGATATATGTATATTTTATTCATATACATATCTATACATATAATATGTTTGTAACTGATCGCTGACTGTACATATCGGTCACTCATAAAAACTATATTGGTTTCTAGCAAAACCATAGCGCGATGTATTTCGATTGTTGCGCCATCTATCGGCATGTTTAGAAATCTATACATATAATATATTTGAGATATGAGAAAAACTATGTTTGGGGGTCTTTATTAACGCAATAGAACTCAAATCAATGATTTTTAGAATTTTGGTCTGTTTATCTGTTTGTCGGTGCTTGTTGTTCGGTCGTTGTTCACGCTAATCTCAGAAACGGCTGAACCGATTTGGGTGTGGTTTTTTTATTGTATTGTGGTAAGCTTCACTTAGGTCTTGGGGTATTTTTTATTCGAATCGGTTCATAAATAAAAAAGTTATATCAATTTAAAGAGTCACAGCCGAAAATTTTTTCGAAAAGGATTTTTTTTTTGAAAAAAATGCTATAATTTGTGTAAGATAAGATTGTACATATACGCTCACGCCTGTAATCCCGGAAGGGGTAGGCAGAGGTGTAACCAGTACACCCACTTTTCGCCGAATTTCGGTCCCATAATGTGATAGCGGGCGAGCCTATCGCCATACCGGGCACAGGTTCCAGACTCCGGGCTAACACTGAGAATTTCTAGATAGAAAAACCCAAAATCACTTTACCCGACCCGGGGATCGAACCCGAGACCTCAGCACCGCAGTCGTAGTACATGCGCAATTACAATTTCGCCACGGAGGCAGTCGAAGATTGTCTCGGTAGCTCAGTTGTATCTGCATACGCGGTATGACTTCTGTGCGTGAGGTCACGGGTTCGATACCACAGTCGGGTAAAATTACACATATACATACACTCACGCCTGTAATCCCCGAAGGGGTAGGCAGAGGTGTAACCAGTACACCCACTTTTCGCCGAATTTCAGTCCCATAATGTGTGTGTGTCCCACTTGCCAGGTGCCAGGATAACAAAAATCTAAATCGACATGTCAAGATTCTCCGCGAGTTCATATAATCATCTAATTTACGGCCGGGAATGGAATACTGCTCGCACCTCTGGGATGGTATCGCAAGGTACCTTCTCGATGCCTTGGATGTGTTGCAGCGGCGGGCCATCCGCATTGTGAATGATGCGACGTGAGTAACAGCCTGGAGCCGCTACAGCTGCGTAGGGATATTTCCTCGCTTAGCGTGTTCTACCGCCTGTATACTGGCGAATGCTCTGAAGAATTGTTTGATCTTATCCCATCCTCTCCCTTCCATACCAGAACCACGCGTACTGGCTTACGGAGCCACGGCTTCGTGGTGTCTACTACCCCGGCCCAAACCAAGAGGTTCGCAAATTCGTATTTTTGCCGCACCATCAAGCTGTGGAACAGTCTGCCAGCTACCGTGTTCCCTCCCTCCTATGATCCTGGGTCCTTTAGGCGTAATGTGAAGAAGCTAAACAGCAGGCTGGCATGATTGTGTTGAGTAGCGGAGGATAGGCTATCTCTCGCTACTTGATACTCTATCTCGACGGCACTGCGCTTACCATCAGGTGCAGTGTGGTCACTTTACCGCGCCAGAATAAAAAAAACATGTTAAGCGAGGAAATGTCCCTGGGCTGCCGTAGCAGCTCTAAGCTATTGGTCACGTCTGCATCATTCATAATGCAGATGGCCCGTCGCTGCAATACATATCAACCATCGAGCAAGTAAGTATCGGAACCATAACAGAGGTGGAAGCAGTATTCCATTCTCGGCTGTACCTGCGCTTTATATTAGCAGCTAATATACGCTGACCGGGCGTTAGAAATCGCCGCCGCAATAATAAATCCGATATTTACACCTAAGATCCTAACATCATTCTGCATTGTCATTGGAACACCCTGAAAGTGGAGACTGGAGAAAAGGGGGATTTGTGGCATGAAAATGCACACACCTATGTTTTCTTGGCACTGAATTCAATCCTATTCCTGATATCCTGCGAAAATATGAGATCTAGGGACTGGTTGAGCTCAAATACAAGATCCTCGCGTCTCCGCATAGTGCCCGCCCGGCATCCGGCTACTAGGCAGATGCTAGAGGGATGTAATAGCGTAATATGCCTCCATGGATAGTATGCCTTTTCTCTCAAAAACAACTTCCACGCGGGCGGAGCTGCGGGCAAAAGCTAGTATAATAATAATACTAATCCTGTATTAAACACTGCCCTACTGCAGGGTACGGGCCTCCTCTACTAATGAGAGGGGTTACGCCTTTGTCCACCACGCTGGCCTAATGCTCGTGAGAAGACTGGCCGCGAGGGAAATTGCGTCCCGGTTTCGCAGAACCGCCATGGAGGAATGTCATTCCAGGCTGGACAGCCCGAGTGCGGGCTTGAGGACTGTCGCGGCAGTGCGTCCTGTCCTAAAGAGATAGATAGACATACGCTACGATGCGCCCACGTTCCGGCTGACGCAGGTGCTTACGGACCACGGGTTTTTGGTTAGATCCTGTGTCGGATCGGAAAGGAGATGTCTGCAGTGTACCACCATTGTGGCAACTGCCGCGAAGACACGGCCCAACACACGTTGGAGTTGTGCCCAGCCTGGGACGAAGAGCGCAGCGCTCGCATAGCAGTTGTCGGAGGAGACCTCTCGCCAGCCGGAGGTCCTGGCCCACTTCTGCAAGAGCGTCATCTCGTAGAAGGAGAGTGCTGAGAGGGATCAAGAACGATATGATCAATCCCGCCGTCAGAGAAGACATAGGAGACGCCGGGTCGAAGACTGACCGCCTTGTGGATTAGGGGCATTTGAATTCCACCACGGTTACTCCTACCTGTCGTAACAGGAGACTAATTGGGTCCATCAGGGGACGGGGGCGCGCAGCGGGGGGCTGTTCGTCCGTATCGATGCACACTCATTTTCAGAGCAACGTGCGACCCCGAGATGGACGGCAGGCAGGTGGTAAGGCCTCGTTCGTTGTCATTGTTCGGTGCGCGGGGGCTCCTAAGCCCCTCATGGAGATGGGCTGTTACGCGGCACCGCGCAGGGTTGGTTCCGGCAGCAATTCTAGCACTCCTTAGAATACCCCGGATAGCTCCGTAAGTGCCGAAGAAGGCCACCGCGGGGTTTTAGCTGGTAGTTTCGGGTGGGGTGTACATGGGGGGAAGGGACTCGGTCCAGCGGCAGCACGGATAGCCATCATCCGGGCGAGGGGTTGCTGGGTCGTAAGACCGGCTAGTCCAGGATAACTGTTTGAATCTCATTCCGTTTCCTCCCGGTTTAAAAAATGCTTTCCCCGAGACAAAAAAAGCTTGGTAGACTTCACATACGTTTGAAATTCCTATGAGAATTCTCAGGTATGCAGGTTTCCTCGCGATGTTTTCCTTCGCCGTTAAAGCTAGCGATAATTAACAATTAATATACACGTAACTTTAGAATAGTCAGATGTGTACTTATGCCATTTGGGCTGGTATCGAACTTTCATCTTGATAGACCGTACCGAAGACCGCAACCAACTAGGCAATCGCTGCTTTTTATTTATATACGTGGGAATTATTCGTTTGAAAAGTTTATGGATAATTTTTTTATTTCAATATTTTTTACATGACATGAATAATTTTACATGCACGAAAAGATTTGCCGTGTTTTGCTAGTAGCAATGTATTATACACAATCAGTTTTTTTATGTGTACTCTTTTCTACTGGTCAATCTCTTTCATTTAATACCCATATTGAGGGAGTTGTGAAAAAATATGTTATTCGCCATTTTGTGGCGGCAGCCATCTTGGATTTACAATGATACTGAATATATAGAAATTGTATCGTCATCAAAACTAAAGGTGTGTACCAAATATCAGTTTAATCTGTCAACAGGAAGGGGGTAACATTTTAATTAGTAAAGACTTAAAAAAACAATCAGGGCAAGATAAATAAAACCGTTAAAAATGAATGTCTCTTTGTTTGTTTGGTATTTATTTTCCATTTTTATACTTATTTACCGTGGCGGTCGGCAATATCCTAAATTTGGTATAGTTATATTTGTGCTATCTGTCACCTCTAACTTACACGCGGGCGGAGCCACAGTGAACAGCTAGTCTAAAAGAATACTACTCAGAGTAATACAGTTGTCAGCGCTATAACTATTGATTAGTACTAGTTAACATGGTTAAAATAAATAATAATGTAAAAAAAAACACATATAAATTATGACAATCCTTACGTTTTTTAAATCTTCTTTGACATTATTTATAACTATATAACATCCTTTACCGTTGGTACCATGTAACACCATATCTCTGAAGCTACAGTCTCGGGAATTTCCGATGTTCTTTTCTGAAATATATATACATAGTATACCGTAAAAGAATAAGTTTGAATCGATTTCCCACAGATGGAAATAGACTCTTTTATGTTTTACCGTAAACTTCGAGTGAATCAATCGGAGTAACATGACCACTATTTTTTTTTCTAACTAAACAGTAATTTCCCCGGCGGAAACCCCTTATCCATTAACTAGTGACATGATAAATTTATTATACTATTTCAGTAAGGACCGACTGCTTTAAGAAATCGATTTTTTTATCACTATCACGACGGTCATGTGTGGCACTAGGTCTTGTAATGAGTTCTATTTCACAATATTTCAATAAGGCAACTTAACATACATTGAGCTGCTCTAATCTAAGGTAATTAAACTTAAATCGTATATATTATATGACCTATGATTATAATTATATGACCAAATATTGTTAACCGATGTGAAAAGAGCAACGCTATAGTTTCTTGCCCGTTCTTCTCTAGCGAGACTGCATTCCGAACTGGCGGTAGAGTGAAAAAAATGACTGAATCTAAATGATGTATAACATTTTATGGATTCAATAAATATTTGATTTGATTTGATTTGATTTATTACACTATAAGGGACATGACGTCTGACAGACTACACAATTTCAAAGTAAATTTTTGTTATAAAAATATGTATGATGAATGAAAGTGAAGAAAAAATATGGGATGTACAAGCAGTATTTAGATGAGGAATGGGTTGCACTGATCAAGTCTTTTCCATAAGGTGCATTGTAGAAAAAGACTTAGCTAAGTCTAAAAAGGTGTACTGTGTCTTCGTAGACTTGGAAAAGGCTTATGATCGTGTGCCGAGGGATAAACTGTGGTCAACACTGTCACTGACATATGGGATTGAGAGCCGCCTAGTGAGTGCTTTGAGGTCCTTGTACAAGGACTCAAAAGCCTGTATACGAGTAAATGAAGCGCACTCAGCCTGGTTTAACATTTCTAGAGGTGTTGGGCAGGGATGTGTTGCGTCTCCATGCCTCTTTAATCTTTATATGGACAGCTGTTTGACAGTTTTGAAAGATATGGAATGTGGACTGGGAATGAATGAGTTGCATGTTAAGTGTCTCCTCTACGCCGATGACCAGGTATTGCTTGCGTCATCGGTGGGGGAGCTACAGGACTTGTTAAATGTAGTGAATGAGTCATTTAAAGAGAAGGGAATGAAAATAAATGGAAGTAAGACGAAAGTTATGGTGATAAAAATAGAGGAAGATGCTACCGAATGTAGCATAACTATAGATGATGAGAGAGTGGAACAATTGAAAGAGTTTGTGTATTTGGGAAGCGTGATAACGAGAGATGGGAAATATGAGGGGGATATTGAAAGGAGAGTGATGGCAGGTAATAAAGTGAATGGTGCCTTGCACGCGATAATGAACAGCCAGGCGGTGTCACAAAAGGCGCGAATGGCTGTTCATAATGGTGTGCTGGTACCGACACTTATGTATGGAAGTGAAATTTGGATGTGGCAGAAGAAGCATGAAAGTCGAGTAAATGTAGTGGAGATGCGTTCCCTACGGACTATGTGTGGAGTCACCCTTGCTGATCGTATGAGGAATAGCGTGATAAGAGATCGTTGTGAGTTGAAGAATGATGTGGTGACTAAGATAGAAAGAGGTATGCTGAGATGGTTTGGCCATATGGAGAGGATGGATGAAAGGCGATTTACGAAAGGTATTTATCGTGCGAATGTGACTGGAAGAGTGGGTAGAGGGCGCCCGAGGAGAACTTATTCCAATCAAATAAACGATCTTCTCCTAAAAGGGCAAATCAGTACCTCCAACCGTCGAAAATGTATGAATGTGGAAGAGGCGAAAGAAGTGTGTCAGGATCGTAGCTTGTGGCAGTCAATAGTCTCTGCCTACCCCCATGGGATACGGGCGTGAGTGTACATGTATGTATGTAAAAATATGTATGGATGTATCAAAATTCTGTTGTTATTTAACCATTGGTATGTAATAGAAATAATATACGTAAAATTAATCAACTTTAGTTATCAAATACTAAAAAAAAACGAGAATAAACACATAGAGTTACTTTTCAACCTTATTTAACATGATATCAGTTTGTACGATTTTAATGAACCTTAATATGATGAACATAACAAATAATATGATGAATTTAACACATTTTACTGAAAATCTAATGAATAAAGAAACAAAAAAATATAATAACTGCTTATAAAAACAAAAAATTAAAATACTGACAACAACAAAATTTTGGTAAATTATTTACAATTTTTACACAAGGGGCGAGGACATTGCAAGAGTATTCTGTGCAATTTAGGTGTACAAATACTGCATGCTCGTTCTTTGATCGTTTTACTGCTAAAACTAAAGCTACTAAGAGGCGGGGGTGCGGCAAGCGCCGGGAAGTGGTAAATTGAAAAAAAATTAAAAACGCACGACGCCTGTGATACTCCAGTTAATGGTTAACACTGTTTTGTCACACCAGAGTGAACGTAGGACTTTCCTAACCCTCACTGATCACAGCAGTATGAGGTTAGGAAACAGTTCTCCTAACGTTAACACTTAACAGTACAGTTATATTATATTAACCGTAAGTGAATCATCACTTCCTATTTTAACAGTAGTATGAAAGTATGGAATGTTTCTGAAATTTACTAATACTATATTCATTCTTTTTCAATTAGTAAAGATACATTATAAACAGTTTTGTATAATGAGAGATGACCTGTTAGCAATATGACTACTCACAGAAAACGTGCGCGAAGACTTCGTCTCACCTAAAGAAGGTTTACTTCAAACAGTAAAGAAATAATGTCTGAACTATTAATCAATTCATCCAAAGCATTCAGGTGATATGAGTCCATCAGTATGGGGGTCATGATACCTCAAGCTCAACCTCGAGCAACTTTTTCATTGATTGATCAGTAAGAAAAACTATTCAGTTATGCAGTATATAGTTCTATAAGTGGTTCAGTTATTATAATCTTAAAATACGCACCTTTTAACAGTGGGAATAGTTTCAATAGAAACTGTTTCTTGGCGACGTCACTGACTGTCGTGAACACTTCGTAGCCCAGTCCCAACCCGATGGATATTGCAGCCTGACCCAAGGCTCCGGCGCCTCCGTGTACTAACAAAGTATATTGCTGAGACTTCGGCACAAATATGGTACCCTAAGTATATAAAAAATCTAAGTTAATGGACAAATCCCTTTATTACCTCTTTTGAATACGTTTTGGATCGGGCCTACTTTATATACATATACAGAAAGAAAGAAAGAAAATCACGCCTGTAATCCCCAAAGGGGTAGGCAGATGCGTAACCAGTACACCCACTTTTCGCTGCATTTATTACGGTCCCATAATGTGATAGGGGTGATTATATTTATTAATGTGATAGGGGGCGAGCCTATCGTCATACCGTGCAGACTCCGGGCTGACACTGAGTATTTCTAAATAGATAAACCCAATATCACTTTACCCGACCCGGGGATCGAACCCGAGACCTCAGCACAGCAGTCGTAACGCATGCGCAATTACAACAGCGCCACCGAGGCAGTCCTACTTCGTAATGTATATAAAACCAATGTCAGTATCACCTATTTCAGTATCCGCTTTGAACCACATTGAAATTGCAAATTGCATTATAATCTATGTAATCGGCTTTAACTTATACGACAGAAAAAACTATTCGCATGAACGCCAAAACGAGCATGATTCCAATCCCATAAACAGGAGCAACAGCACCGAACTGCGAATACAAAGTTTTGTACTGTGCTTGTTACCAGAGACATTAAATATTAATTCTCATAATGCCCAGTAATATCACTGAAATCAAATCAAATCATTAATTTAGTAAATTAGTCCAGTAGAGGCACTTTTTACAGGTCAGGATTATGTACCGGTGCTTCTAGTCTGAGAAGAAGCACCAAGAAACTCAGCCGTAGGTTTTTTGTATTTTTATGTAGAAAGTCTAAGCGGATAAGTCTAGAAAAAGATACGTTAACTATCTAGACAATATATCGCATAATAGAGCTAATACTTATTGGATTTTGTAGTATTTAAAGTTGTGTAGAGACTCACCGATTCAGAACGTAGGAAACAGTAGACGGCGTTGAGATAGGCGAACGGCACGGTGGCGGCATCCTCGAGGTTCCAGTGGTCAGGCACAGGCCACAGCAGCTCCGGCGCCGCGCGCACCTCGCTGCTGCACGCGCCACGCGGCACCACGCCCATCACACGACACCCACTAATATACATAGAGATGATATAGCATCCCGTTATGTAGGTTTCATTTTGAATAATTGTGAAGGCTAACAACATATATGTGTCCATGGAACAATCGCTTCTAACTAGTCTGAAGTCATCTTAAGATGTGGGTCGTTCCGCCATTTCGTGCAAATTTCGGCGTTCCGCCGAATAAAAATTAATTGTCAGGAAATAAGAAATTTATTCAAAAAATCATATTTAGCCTACCGTTCTAATGATAATCAACGGAAGGCACTTTTTTATATCTTGTTTATAATTTATACGTCCAAAATTCTTATAACCCATCCATAGAAAATTTGGATGGTACGGATGGAAATAAAGAAGAGATGGATGAGAATTATAAAGAATATCTTAAATAACTTTTTATTTAAATATAGTAACTAATACAGAATTAAATGGTGTTGATAATGAGTAAAAAGGCCTAACTTCTGAAAAAAATCGTAGGTTCAACATACCTTTTTAAATTCGATGGAATGTGATCACAATATAATTGGACGAAATACTATCAAAGGCACACGAACCAAAAATAATTTCGTCAACGACAGACATACAAGCACTTTGGCTTTGCCATCGAGGCTAACTGGCTACTATGAACACGTTGTGGTCTTACTCAGCGACAGTCATTTATAATTGCGTATTAGAATGACAATACTTGGACTGTGGATGGTAGTGATATTTTTTACATGACAAAAATAAAACTACTTCTTTTAATATACGAGTATAAACGAGTGATGATTTAAACTAATAGTTTCTAGTATAATTGAAAGTAAGATAGTTAACAGTACTTAAATAAATATTAGAAACATAAATTGGGTACTGTTTTTTGATTGTTATTCTGTAAATGTTCAAAAACTAATTATTAAATCTAAAATGATAAGTACACTACTTTTTCAATACGTGATTTAGTATTAATTCGAATATAATTCATTATAACAAAGGCATTCTTTCATGTGGTAATTTATCTGGACGTGTAATTTGCACGAAATGACGGAATGACCCACGTACTTAATTTTTTTTTAGCGATATAGGCTTGCGTTTTACCACTATCTCGCCTGATGGTAAGTGATGATGTGGTCTACGGTGGAGCACGCTTGCCTAGAAGATACCTATTCACTCTTGACTTGAAGATACCCAGGTTATAATTTTCGGGAAATATAGACTCCGGCAAAGAGTTCCTCTCTCTAGCGGTGCGCATGATATTCCTTTTACTTTAAATGAAAACCCCGACATAAATCTTACTACTATTATAAATGCGAAAGTTTGGATGGATGGATGTTTGTTACTCAATCACACTACAACGGCTGGACGGATCTGGCTGAAATTTGGCACAGATATAGACTATAGTCTGGAATAGCACATAGGCTATTTTTATCCCGGGAAAATTATAGCTTAAGATGACTCCATGGTTTTTTTATTTATTTATTACAGGGCGGAACTTGGGCGAAAACAAGACAAGAAAAAGCTGAAGCTTTTGCAAAACATCTAAGCCAAGTTTTTAAACCAAATTACGCAGAATTGAACGCAGATGAATCGGATATTGACTCGATCCTGAACCAAGATTTTCAACTAGATCTGCCCCTAAATATAATTACACCTAAAGAAATCTGTAAACATATCAATTCTATAGACAACAATAAGGCACCGGGTTTCGATCTTATCGATAAAAAGGTCCTCGAAGAATTACCACGTAAAGCAGTAGTGTATCTTTCCAACTTATTCAATGCAATTCTGAGAGTAGGACACTTCCCAGACCTATGGAAAATCTCCCAAGTAATAATGATACATAAACCTGGGAAATCAGCCCACGATGTTGTTTCATATAGACCAATTAGCCTACTTCCGATAGTATCCAAGTTGTTTGAAAAGTGTTTATTACAAAGACTTACTAATGTGCTTAAAAAAAGATCAATTATCCCCGATCATCAATTTGGATTCAGGAAGGAATATGCTACTGTAGAACAAGTTCATAGAGTGTGCAGGATAATTCGGAAATCATTTGAGAAAAAAGAATATTGCTCATCGGCATTCCTTGATGTCCAACAGGCTTTTGATAGAGTTTGGCACAAGGGGTTGTTATGTAAAATAAAAACTCTCTTACCACATACTTTTTATAGAGTCCTAAAATCGTACATATCAAACAGAATATTTCAAGTAAAGGAAAATGATTGCACATCAGGTTTTTATGATATCTTAGCAGGAGTGCCTCAGGGATCTGTCTTGGGACCTGTACTGTACACTTTGTACACAGCTGACTTACCTCAAACAAAAGAGGTTACAATGGCTACTTTCGCTGATGACACAGCTTTGCTGGCTTCGAGCAAATGTCCTGTTGAAGCTTCTAGGCTACTACAAAACGGCCTAACTGTCGTAGAAAAATGGTTAGCCAAATGGAGAATTGTAGCTAGTGTTTCTAAATCGGTTCACGTAACATTTGCCCTTCGCAAGGGAGACTGTGCACCAGTTACCCTCAATGGCATTGAACTACCACACCATGACACGGTCAAGTACCTAGGAATGCACCTAGACCGCAGACTCACCTGGAGGAAACACATCCAAACAAAAAGAGATGAAATCAACATGAAGTACAAATGTCTTTACTGGCTACTAGGTAGAAATTCAAAACTAGCTATGGATAACAAACTATTAATCTACAAGACAATACTCCAGCCAATATGGTTTTATGACATCCAGTTGTGGGGCTCTGCCAGTGACTATAATGTAAGCGTAGTCCAAAGAGTGCAGAATAGCATCCTGAAACATACCTAGTCAGGTCATAAGTATTGTCACACAGTAAAAACTTTTATTTTAGAATGCTGGCCACAAAAAAGTTTATTGAATTCGAATTTCAAATTGTTCATGAAAATAAAAATGTATACTTTTTAGAATTTTACTCATTTTTAAATATGGAGTGGACGCTTATAGAAGACCGTGTTGCAGTAATTGCGTTGCATCGTTGCGGATACGCGCCAATTCAAATTTTTGACATACTGAAAAATTTGAATATAACCAAAAGATTCGTTTATCGTACCATCAAACGATACAATGAAGACTCTAGTGTAGATGACAGGTCAAGAAGTGGTCGCCCTCGGTCTGTTAGGACTCCAGCAGTGATAAAAGCTGTGAAGGCGCGAATTCAAAGAAATCCCAAACGTAAGCAGAAACTGTTGGCCCTTCAGATGGGGTTAAGCAGAACCACGGTGAAAAGGGTGTTAAATGAAGACTTAGGGCTTCGGGCATATCGAAGAAAAACAGGACATCGAATCGCGCGTGAAATCGACTTCATCCGGCACGAAGACTGGCCCTCCTCCAGTCCAGATTTGAATCCGTTAGATTACAAGATATGGCAACACTTGGAGGAAAAGGCGTGCTCAAAGCCTCATCCCAATTTGGAGTCACTCAAGACATCCTTGATTAAGGCAGCCGCCGATATTGACATGGACCTCGTTCGTGCTGCGATAGACAACTGGCCGCGCAGATTTAAGGCCTGTATTCAAAATCACGAAGGTCATTTTGAATAAACTTTAGTGTCATAAGAATCTATGTTTTGTTAAGTTCATTTTGGTATATAAATGGTTACATAATGAATAAACTTGTTTCAATTATTTTATATTAAACATGTGACAGAATTTATGACCTGACTAGGTATATCGAATGCACCCTGGTTTATCAGAACAACAGAGATGCATGAGTTGCTTCATATGCCAATGGTCAAAGATGAAATACATCGTCATGGTGGCAACTACAAATTACGTTTAAAACGATCCCTGAAAACATACGCCGTCTAAAAAAGCGGCGTGATATATTTGATTGCGATAGTCGGCAATAAGATCGACTACACAAAATGAAGGGTTTGCTCTGCTGGGAGCAACGCCCAACCTGCAATACCTACTACATCTCATCTGCTTATAGTCGACATGACTGATCGCAAGATTTCATTAGATAAAAAAAAATTTATTTATTACACAAAATATATTTTATACCTTTTCTTTCTAAAATAACTACCACGTGGGCGGAGCCGCCGACAACTAGCGGCTAGTCTTTAATAAAGGTAGATGCAGCTAAAGTGGTGTGTACGATATGGAAATTAATAACCTCTGCCTAACCCATAAGATAAATTAGTGATACTATACAACATGTAACATGATTAACGCACACTCTGAAAGTAGTTTGTTCAGAATAAGCGACTGAATCGATATCAACAATTTTTTAATAGACGTTTTGGTTTCCAAAAATAATTAAGACTCAGGTAAATAATAAAAAATATAATAATATAATAATAAATAATAATAATAAGTATTATTTTTACCGTATTATATTTAGAACATAAGGAACTATTTCGCTTAATCTATTTTTCAATTAATATTCATCACCATCATAATCTAGGGTGCGTACAGACTAACAGCTTGAAAGTTTGAAACATAATAAGACCCTTTTGTTAAGTGGGAGGATAAAATATCTCGAGTCGTCGAATTTTGCCTTAAGTTAATGCAGCGTCTCCATTGGAGCTAGCTCATTTGGTGCTATGCTAGTTCTTTTATGCTTAACCATTAAAATGGAACGTTATTACAACACACGATATGCTAGGGTATATCAGTCTATTTATTGCTAAAAATCATTTTTAACATAAGGCTGATCTGATCCATGAAATATAGATTTACTAATTTGCGATTTATAAGTACTTCTCTGTTGTCCCACTAAAATCCATGCCATATGAGTTGTCGTTCAATTCTTGAGCTACAGTTCCCGTTGCTTTTTCCACATCTTTGCTATTGAGGCCAGCGTAAAATACCTAAAAATAATGGCTTCAATGAAATTACTATTGAACCCTAAATCATATTTAGTTAGAAGCATCAAACCTAGAGTCAGACTCACTTACTGTCTTACAGATTTATACTTTTACTCTCTTACTCTTTAACTCTCTAATTCGTTTAGTCTCCTACTTTCTTATTTTTTAGTTTCACTGCGCCAGTAACGCTACTACCAAATGGGGTCCCATTGATTTACGTAATACAGAGATGTATTAGACGCTTGACATGACAACCAGAAGTTTTTTTATTTTATCCTGGCACGGCAAAGTGACCACTGCACCTGATGGTAAGCGCAGTGCCGGCCAATTTGAGTATCGAATAGCGAGAGACAATCTATCCCCTGCTACTCAACACAATCATGCCGGCCTACTTCTTCACACTACGCCATGGGCAAGAAAGTGAAGAGGTTCTAGTGTCAGAGTACATAATCAGAAGGCCAAACTTCGTACCCCAACTCTAGACCGACAAAAACTGGATGTACACTGGCTGATCATGGAACGCGACATACTTGCGTGTGCCACTATGGCGGTTTTACCACCAGCGAAAAGTCTGCCTTAGCAATACATATTATATAATTAAAGTATCGTAAAACTTACTGTTACTTTCACTCCTGGTTCAGATGGAGCTGATGTCTCAACCCATTGCAAAGACTTAAAGTCCGTAGTATCTGCGCTTTGTAATGTCATATGACTTACAGTCATTTTATTTGTAACAGTAACTCTGGTACTATCGATCTCCTAAAAATGTTTCCTGTTAATATACTTTGATAAAAGAAAGCAACATTACACACTGAAATGAAACTTATGCGCCCATACTTATTGTAGTAAGTAACATAAGCAAGTAGCATTCGAGAAATTCTGTGTTACCAGTCATGTGACTTAGTCAAAAATAACAGCCACAGTGTTTTTTTTTTAAAGTAATATATAACTAAATAATAATGAATGAATATCTACCGGTCTTACCGTATAGTACCGGCCCGATTAAACCTGCGACCGACGTGGGTATCGAGAACTACGAGGGACTACCCTCCCACAACTATTTTTGTTATTTGTAATAATTGACATTAGTGCGCTCTATGCCTAGCAAGATAGTAAAATGTTATACCTTAATTTTGATCTAGAGATCTATAGGAAAGCTCAAGATTAAATAGAAAGAGTGAATACATGCTATCAGCATGTGGTGTCGCACACACAGTAAATAACGAAGAAATAGTAGGGATGCTGACCTTACTACCATGTAGAACTAATAGCTAAGAAGCGAAAAGGAGATCTTCCAGAATTTGGAACCAATTTAAATTTTGTGTCCGGTGAGCGGTTCTACTTATGGTCAGCTTTTATAAGAAATGATCAGTTCAATAGCCTTTTGTCAACTGAAGTGACGAAAAACATGTACTTTTTTTGTGGCTCGTTAGGCAGACGAGCAGACGGACCACCTAATGGTAAATAGTCACCGCAGCCCATAGACTTCTGCAATGCCAGGGCACAGCATAGCCGCTGCTTACCGTTAATTATGTTCACTCGTACCTTTGTGCTCCCGTCTGGTGTCTGCGCCAACAATTTGAAGTTATACTGATTGTGATAAGGTACATCACGGAATTTTACGTTATGCAAAATAATACCGCCACATCTGAAATCATATGATAAGTAACATTGGTTTAATTAATTTATATTATACTAGCTGTTGCTCGCGGCTCCGCCCGCGTAGAAATTGTGTTTGGGAGAAAAAGTATACAATACAAAATACCTATTTTCATGCGTTTAACTTCAATAATGACTGATTTTCATACAAACTTTCATCGCCTATTTTACCCCCTTAGGGGTGGATTTTCCGAAAATCCTGGAATATATATTTTTTTTAACTAAAAGGCCAAACACAAATTATCATGAATATAACTTCAAAAATGATGGATTTTCATACAAACTTTCATCCCCTATTTTACCCCCTTAGGGGTTGTATTTCCAAAAACCCTTCCTTAGTGGATGCTTACGTAATAAAAGGTACCTACTGTCAAAATTTCAAGTCTCTAACCCCAGCCCATGGGCGTATATAAGGGGGGGGTTCAGGGGGTCCGGACACCCCCCTTAGCATACGACATAATAAAAAATCGCGGACAACTGATAGCGGATAATATAGACGGTTAGCAGGCTATTTGATTTAAGTGTCAATTTTTGCAGCATTCAGCTATATGCATATTTGGAATTAACAGATTTTTCTACGACTTTTGAGCCTAGTTTAATTTTTTTCGTGTACTTTTTAGCGCTTAAATCAACTGGTAAAACAAGAATGCATATTTTTCAGGGCACATCTATTTAAAAAAATACGACCGAGTCTTAAGTAGTGACTACTTAGTAGTGATGAGTGTGATAGTATATGATGTACCATAAGTACCTGGAGGGCAATTCTCCTTTCATTCAAAATAATTTCGTACTCGAATCTACAGTTCGAATCATTTCTCTATTACATAATTTCGAACTTCGAAGTTATTTTTTTGAATGGTGCATCCATTTGAATTTTGAGTCTTTACTATGAGATTCTACTAAAAAAATTGAATTTCGAACTAAAAATCTATAAGTATTTTAATATCCATAGTGTCTCGAGCCTCATCAAATGTGCATCCACTATCCAGTTCTTGGACATGTTTTTGGACACTTCCAAGTATTTTATCTTTCTAAGACTTTTAGTTAAATCATAATGGTGGCGCTGTAAAGTGTTTACGTACTTAACTAACCTCTCACATAAACCTCTTTCAAAAATAGATAAAGTGTTTATTCCTTACTTTTGGCAGTGTTAATACGTTAGAATAACTATTTACTCTTCATTATAGTAATAGACCATGCAAATAGACTGTGATTTAGTGTCAAACTAGTAGTGAATATCAAGACGGTTTGAATCTTCATATATCAGTGCTTATCCCATACTGTTCCTGTCCAAATTGCGGGAGAAGTCATTGTGTTCGGTTCTGATCAGTGTTACAAGTGCAAGCTATGAAAACTCGATAGATTTGTACAAAATCTATAACGATCTACGATTCAAAATTCTAGGTATTCACACTCACTCTGATATCCTACTGCCATCTGTACTAAAGTGATCGATTTAACTATCACCCTGCATATTGGATACAGCCACGGGTTATCAACATGGGCCGCTAGGTGGAGTGATAATGCACTGAAGTCAAAGGCACACACAACGAGCTAGTTCCGTCGCTAGGCGTTAGGTGGCGCTCAATAAGCAACAGACATCTACCAGAATTTACTATAATTACTACAAACAAAATGGATAATAATAACATCACATTACGGAAAAAAAGATCAATTTGTAATGAATCATTTGACTCACTAAACATCTCAAACACAACAACAATGGACGACTACTTGACCAAAAGTCTACCAGACCTATCAACTATAGAATATGAAGATCTGAAAAATGAAATCAAAACACTAAAATACCAGTTGGAAAGCTGTCACGTAGAAATAGAGAATCTGCTGCTAGAAAATAACACATTAAAAAAGGAACTAAATAACAATCAAAACATTATAACACAATATAAGAAAATATGTACAGAATCGCCAAAAATCGCTGGGAGGGAATTTACACCAAAATCAAAACGCCCAACAGTCCCCAAACGTGTTACAATAGCAGAGAATCAATCGAAAAAGACTAAAAATGAAAAAATCGCCAACAACCTACCGATAGATGACAGCACTAATAACATTAACACATTGAAAATCCATGAAACAGATGGCACAAACACAAATACAACCACGAATAATACGATGACCACTGACGTACCAGTTGACATGGGGAGGTCAGCAGATAGTGTCGGAATAAATCCACAGAACTCAAAAATAAATATTGATAATAAGCCTAACTCAAACAACGCTACAAGAATCTCATCAACCCAATGTAGCCGAAAAGTGTACATTGTCGGTGGCCAACAATGTGTAGACCTCGCATCAGTCTTAATCAATACAAGAGAAGGAACAAAATACAAGAAATACGAGGTTTCATCTATCACGAAACCCCATGCATCATCCACGGAAATATTGAAATCATGCGACACGATTGTTGACTCCTCACTTAACTACTTAATAGTAAGTGTTGGTGAAACCGATATTGACCCAACTAAGCTATCGATTGAATTTACCTATGCACTGAGATGTCTTAAACATATAAATATTATTGTACTTGGAACCCTATATAATCAAAGTCTAAATGTTAATATGCTAAATAGTATGTTAAAACACTGTTGTATGTATATACCTAACTGTACATTTTTGGACATAAGTCAATTTAACAATCATAACCTATATACTATAGCCACAAAACTTAATTCAACTATAGATTATATTGATTATAAAAAAGAATATCTGACAAACATAGCCAACGTTACCAAAAATTACCAATTACTTTACGACCAAAAATTACTAGCGCATAAAAAGGGTACTATACCATTCTATTTTAAAAAACAACAATCTACAACGGTCACGAAAAAAGGTTACTCTGACAAGAAGTCCATTTCTACAATACCCAGCACATCGAAACACCCAAAAGGTACCATTCCATATTACTTCCCTATAATATCCTCACAGACACTCGACAACAAAACCCCTACCATGAAACAGTTTTTTCGCTAATACGACTCATACATCTGATAAAAAACACTACACAACACTAATCCACCAAAATATAGCCGGTCTACTGAACAAATTAAGTATGTTGGAGATTTGTTTAAGTGATTTATCCAAAAAACATCCTATTGACATAATATGCTTATCCGAAACATTTATTAAATTAGGAGATGAACATAATATATATCTAAAGAATTACAAACTAGCATGTTATTTCTCACGAGTTAACGAAAAGAGAGGAGGCGTCTGTGTAATGGTTCGTAGAACACTGGATTCTAAAACGATATCAATATGCCAAGACGTAGCAGTTGAAAAAATATTCGAATGTTGTGGTATAGAAATTCCGAGTCTAAACTGCATTGTTGTTTGTCTCTACAGAATACCACACTATAATGCAAATACTTTTCTTGATAAATTGAATATACTGTTACATAAATTAATAAATAAGAAAATTATTATCGCAGGGGATATAAATATTGACATTTTAAAATTGACTAAAGTGACATCACAATTAAATGACATAATTCTCAATTACAACTTAATATCATACATCAACAAAGCGACTCGCAATAATACCTGCATCGACCATATATACAGTAATATAAAGAATGCTCACAGTCAAACTTACAATATGTACCTCTCAGATCACAATACATGCCAAACCATAACCTTTACTACCACAAAACCTATAAATAATTTACAATACTGGTACGTAATGATAAAAGATTACAGTAAAGAAAATATACAAAAGTTTATAAAAAACTTAGCTAAATTAACATGGTCCAGTATGTATAATGAAACGGATGCAGATACATCATTCAACTTGTTTTATGATACATTCATCTTGGCGTATCAGCTTTGTTTTCCAATAAAAAAAATAAAAATTAGCTCTAATTCTTCAGGGCCACGATGGATTACCAAAGGTCTTAGAATCTCCTGTACAACCAAAAGGAAGCTAAGATATAACTATTACATGAACAAATCGGAGGAAAACAAGCAAACATATCTACAGTATAATAAATTACTTACTAAATGCATTATAGAGTCAAAGCGAAAAATAAATAACTTGCACATTAATAAAGCAAAGAACAAATGCAAGGCCTCATGGGATTTAATTAAAAACAAATCTGATAGTACGAAACATTTTCAATCTATAAATGCTATTAAATACCAAGGTAAAACAGTCACTGACCCTATTGATATAGCTAATGCTTTCAACGAATATTATGTAACATTGACATCCGCAAAAAACAGCTGTAATTATAAACCCCGTAACATACAGTATGTACAACAGTCATTATTCTTACTGCCTTGTACACCAATAGAAGTCGAAAAAATTATTAAATCCTTAAAAAGCACAAACGCAGTAGGGTATGACTCCATCTCGACTAAGGTGTTAAAAATATGTGCGCAAACAATATCATCCCCTCTAGCGCACCTAATAAACCTCTCCTTTAGTCAAGGAATATTTCCTAACAAGTTAAAACTGTCAATAGTTAAACCGCTCTATAAAAAGGACGACTCGTTAGAAATAGGTAACTATAGACCCGTAACTCTGATACCTGTATTATCCAAAATATACGAAAAGATAATGCATATACGCATCTCCAATTTTTTAAACAAATTTAAAATAATTAAAGAAGAACAAAACGGTTTTCAGAAAAACAAATCAACAACACTTGCAGGGTTCTCATTAATAAAGTCAGTTACGGAAAATATAGATAATAAAACTCATGTAACTGTACTATTTCTAGATATGTCGAAAGCTTTTGACTTCGTTAACCATGCGATACTTATAAATAAATGTGAACACTATGGTATTAGAGGGCCAGCACTAGATTGGATAAAAAGCTATCTATCGAATAGAACTCAGTTTGTTGAAATAAACCGTCTTAGCAAAAACTCAATACTCACTGCTTACAGGTCAACACTTAAAGAAAACACAAGAGGAGTTCCCCAGGGTAGCGTAATGGGACCTCTCTTATTCCTTCTTTATATAAATGATCTTCCTAATAATGTAGATCATCAATGTATTTTATTCGCAGATGACATATCCATAGTTATACCTGACCATGAACGACTGACCAACAATCATGAAACTGTTACAAATAAAACCCTATCTGACGTTATTGCATGGCTGAAAGTAAATGACCTCCATATAAATCTGACCAAAACAAAATATATCCAATTCTCTAATTACAGAGCCACTGTAAAAGACATTTCTATTAAATACCATGATCATGAATTAGAGAAAACTAATAGCCTAAAGTTCTTGGGGATCACCGTAGATAATTTTTGCAATTGGAAATCACAAGTTTCATCCGTATGCAAAAGAGTAAACAAATTCGTTTTTGCATTACGAAATGTACGTAGGGTAGCTTCAGAACATGCGGCTCTAACAGCCTACCACGGTTACGTAGGATCAGTCTTACGATATGGTTTGCTGTTATGGGGTAATTCAACAATAAGCACACAAGCTTTCTTAGCCCAAAAAAAGTGTATAAGAGCGATATGCAATGCCGGACCCTTAGATTCGTGCAAACCACTTTTTATTAAAACAAACACACTTACATTGACCTGTTTGTATATCCTAGAAACTGGACTTTTTGTCAAAAAAAACCCACAATTGTTTCAGAAAATAACTGACAATAGTTTATTCAGCCAGAGAGACCCAACAAAGCTGGTAATGAACAAGTGTAGAACAACCCTTTATCAGAGAAACTGTCATAGTATGTGTGTTAAAATATATAATAAGATTCCACAGGTTATTCGTGAATCAACACAAAGTTCATTTGAAAAAAATTTAAAAAAATGGCTTAAGGAACGATGCTTCTATACAATCCAGGAGTTTTTTAACTATAAAACACAAAAACGAAATTTTATATTATAAATCAATTAATTTATTATAAATTTATATTGAAATTCATAAATATTGACTATTATTATAATTTGACTGCAAAAATATTACCCATGTAAAAACTTATGATAAATTAAATTGACTGCATGTATTTAATTTTAATTTTAATATTTCAAATGATAAACTATACAGAATTAAGGGAATTAGTGATAAATAAATAAATATTTGCATGTCAATTGGTTTGACAAAAGTTGCTTGATCAGAATAATTTATAACATCTATAATAATGTACCAACTTTTTAGCAAATAAAGAATTATTATTATTATAATAAAAACACGAGATTGAGTCTTTTTATGGGTAAACACATTAGCATATGGCATCATATACGCAGTAAGTTAGGACCAAAATAAAACAATATCTTTGGGTGTCTAGAGGCCTTCATACGTCCAACATTACCGCACCACCTCCAAGAGCATAGACTCTATGCCGCTTAGCTATAAACGTCGTAAAATATTAATGTTAAGGAAACAATCTTGCCACTTTATCTGGAGAATTCACCTGATACAGTTCATATGAAATTTGTCAAGACGCCATATGGTTTAGACGCCATTAGGTTTCAGTGGTTTAAGGCAAACTCGGTCAAGAATGGCGTAAGCCTGGATGGCATTTTCTACCTACTACAATAACATCAAGCGTTACTTAGCATCTTGCGGCGTACCCTGCGACTGCTGGGAAGAACTTTCGTGTCACTAGACCGAATGGCGTGGCTCAGTACGAAAATCATGTGCACATTTTGAGGAAACATGTATGAATCCAATGCCTTGACGCCCAGCGTGAGCTGCAATAAATGAGACCTAAAACTGTGTACACTTAGGGTTGGCCCTAAGTGTACACGACGCGCGTCGCCATGCACTATAGTTGAAAAATAGGTCGTGACGCGTCGTTTCGACTCTGCGCCAGTTTGAGTTGACTCTTACAGCTACTCTTCTAGACAACTGTTCTGTACGTCCTGTGTACAGGGCTTTTAAAACAAAATTAGGGCTAGCTAGTCACATATGCTCACATTGGCGAAAAAAACTTATTCCAAAAGTGCAAGGTTCGCCGTCGAAGGATACTTCTTGGAGGACATCATCATCATCATCAAGTTAGGACACAATATTGAATGGTTCGAATTCGAGATGTACGTCTCGGACGGTCTGTACCAGTCGAAGCAGTTAGAGCGATAACCTTTGAGAAATGTTCGAATGGTAATTTACAGAATAGCTCAAATATTTTGATTTCGAATTCTTTTTTTAAAATAATTTATTTATGAACATTTGACATTGTACACTGACAATCAAAACCTTCGAGAAACACCGGACTCGACATTTCCAGAATAGCTTAACTTTACATTAACTCGAAAAAAGTTCGAATTTGAATTATTTTTCGTATACGAAGTTGATTCGAGTGCGTGAGAATTGCCCCCTATATTCGTACCATCAAGACCTTCGAGAAACACCGGACTCGATATTTCCATAATAGCTTAACTTTACATTTACTCGAAAAAAGTTCGAATTTAAATTATTTTTCGTATACGAAGTCGATTCGAGTGCGTGAGAATTGCCCCCTATATTCGTACCATCAAGACCTTCGAGAAACACCGGACTCGATATTTCCATAATAGCTTAACTTTACAGTCACTCGAAAAAAGTTCGAATTTCAATTATTTTTCGTATACGTAGTTGATTCGAGTGCGTGAGAATTTTCTCCCTGAGTTCTAACATCTCATCTTGGTAATAAGCAACATTAAAATAGTTATTTATCAAAAATAAATTGACTTCACTTGACATTTGATATTTTGACAGTTGTTATGTAAACAATAAAACAAAAATGAATGAAAATCTGCGGCAGATTTTCATCCATCCAAAGTCCAAATCCAAATAGCAAGTAGCAATTTTTATTAACTAGCGTTTTCCCATTCTATGTTTAAGTAATTTCTAAATAACTATGAATTGAGCGGTTAGATTTTTAGCTTTTACCCGCGGACCCCCCCCATGTAAAAGCTATAGATACGTCACTGTCCCAGCCGTTTAGGCTGTGCGTTGATCGATCAGTCAGTCAGTCAGTTTCTTCTTTTATATATACAGACTAAAAAATAATGAAACAATTGACGTCCTTACCTCGTATAGTCATTTATGTCACACACTTCCGCTTTCATCACTGTTTTGTTTTCGATATATAATATTTTAAAATGATTTTTCAGGTCAATAAAAAGTTTTCTTATGTATAATGGTTGTGATATACAACCGTGCATTCTTCTTAATGCATTCAATTGTAGCAAACCATCTATAAATGTAACCCAGTTGTCATTCCATTTAACAGAAGCCTTGGTGAGTGATGAATCAACACTGTCGATGCTGCGAAAGTCGCCGCTGTAATACAACAACAGATATTATGAACAGATATCTACTTACAGATGGTGCTTTGATATCTATTAGTATTCTATACGAATATTATAAAGAGGAAAGATTTAAATGTATGTTTGTAACGAATTGGCTCAAAAAGTACTGGACCGATTTTAAAAGTTCTTTCACCATTTGAACGCTACATTATCACTGATTAATATAGGCTATTTTAATTGCAAGAAATAAATAATGATACTAAAACTACAATAATGTTACCCAAGGTGTAAAAACTTCCACACGGATGGAACCGCGAGCAACAGCTAGTACTAAATATGATGAAATGAGATAAACAGTTGTTTTTTTTTATCCTTGCAAGGGAAAGTGACCACACTGCACCTGATGGTAAGCGTAGTGCGGTCCAATTAGTAGCGAGAGACGATCTATGCCCCGCTATTCAAAACAATCATGCCTGCCTGCCTTAGCTGCTTATCACACTACGCTACGGGCAAGAAGGTGAAGAAGCGGTCGAGGGTCTAGTGGCCGAGTACTCAGAAGGCCGCGAAACGGTCAAACATCGTACCCGAACTCTAGACCCCCGACAAAAACCGGATGTACACTGGCTGGTCCCGGAACGTGACACACTTGCGTGTGCCACTACGTCGGATTTTCCACCTAGTGTACGGTGGTCGCTATCCGGGCAGATATGAATATCCTATCACCAGCGGCAGGTTTCATTTCAGGCAATCTTCAGGCATGTTTGTGCAGCAGATATGGTCAAGAGAGCAAGAAGGTAAATGATGAACACCGCCCATGAACACTAATAATATCAAAATAATCATGAGTACGTTACCGGTCTTAAAGGAGGAATTAAGAAAGAAATGGGGATATGGTTCTCCGGATAACTCAGTTGATCTACGAAATACGTAGCCGTTCGTAGCCGACTCGAATACTGCAGTCAAGTGTGGAACCCTTGCTATAAAGTCCACATTAATAGGCTAGAAAAAATACAAAAATCTTTTACAAGATTTCTTGTCTACAAGGCGAAATGCAACGGTGATACCACCATTTGCCAACGCGCGGACTATGCGACTAGACTCGAGCACTTTAAAATAAACTCGTTGGAAAAGAGAAGATCTTTACTCGCCGCAACATTTCTCCACAAACTTATTAGTGGTGCTATCTCTGAATCTTCTCTGTTGGGGGAGCTGAATTTTAATATCCCTAAACTTAACTGTAGGCGCAGTCGCATTGATAGGGATACATTCCGTACGCGCCGGCATAGATCCAACGTGGGGAAGTTTTCACCACTCAATAGGATACAAAGCAATTTCAATGACCTTCCGAGTTCTGTATCTGTTGATTTATTTTCGGAGTCTATACTTGATTTCAAAAAAAAGTGCTGCAATCATGTCTGTCTAATATTGTAATTCATAAATTTTTATTTTTATTCTTATGATTATATAGTTATTGTGTTTTATAATTTGTTCTATTCTGCAGTTGTGTTATTTTTAATTTTATGTTTGTTATGTTAGGTAATTTTATTATATTAATTTTATTTTAATACAAATGCTGTTTTACACCTGTAATTGGTGAGTAGACTGGTCTCTAGATTGTACAAGTATAATTAAGCATGTTTGGTCTATTAACTGTTGGTGTGTCATTTAATAAATAAATACAACAGCAATCCGTTATGCGTTTAAAGTGCGGTTTGGCTCAGATTATGAACAGAGTGCGGCGAATTTTCACGCCCGGTCAGCTCTACCGGTTATATAAAGCGCAGGTGCGGCCGGGAATGGAATACTGCTCGCACCTCTGGGACTGTTCCGCAAAATACTCCTCAATGCCTTGGATGGGTTGCAGCGGCGGGCCATCCGCATTGTGAATGATGCAGACGTGAGTAACAGCCAGGAGCCGTTACAGCTGCGTAGGGATATTTCCTCGCTTAGCGTGTGCTACCGTCGGTATCATTACCATTGCTCTGAAGAATTGTTTGATCTTATCCCATCCGCTCCCTTCCATACCACAACTTCGCGTACTGGATTGCGAAGCTACAGCTTTGTGGTGTCTACTACCCCGGCCCGAACTAAGAGGTTCGCAAACTCGTACTTTTGCCGCACCATCAAGCTGTGGAACTCCTTCCTATGATCCTGGATCCATTAGGCGTAGTGTGAAGAAGCTACACAGCAGGCCGTAATGATTGTATTGAGTAACGAGGGATAGATTATCACTCGATACTTGATACTATAACTTGACGGCACTGCACTTACCATCAGATGCACTTTGCCTTGCCAGGATAAAAAAAAATACTTTGATAATATAACGTTTACTTACCTGTACGTATAACCTCGTTCTTCCAGCAGTTCATAAACTTCTTCCAACTTATATTGGTATGTCTCTATATTTTTAGAACTAAGGTTTTGTCTGTGGTGAGCAGTAAACTTGATATACCCTGACATTATTTTCGAGACATTGTTTGATACCTAAAAATTGTGTAGTAAATATTAAACACAGCATCAATCATATAAAATGTACCATTGATATGTGAAGCAAATACATACTTGTGTCCACTAAAATTTTACGATCTTATTTTTAAAAGAAAATGTCTCTCTCATTTCAAGAATGAAATGAGGGAGGCTTTTTTCTAATTTTAAATGATTTGATGATGATGAAATTATGCACTTTTAAAGTGAAATAATAATTTTAATTAAATTAATTAAAAAAAATTTAATTCCATTAAAATTATTATTTCACTTAGAAAGTGAATAATTTCTAGAACTTTATGGTATTCTATTGTTACACAAAACTAGAGCTAATCATTTTTTATCCAAAGCTAAGCTAAAAATATCTGAAGATATTTTTTGGTCATATAAGTACTGACCTCAAAAAAACCATTGCCTCTATTTATTGCTACTCGAAGTTCCAGAAGTCTTTGATCTAATAAGGCTGGTTGTGCGTATAAATGAACGTCGCTGAATAAAACTGATTGTGATTTCTTAGTGACACCGAGTGACATCGCCAGTGTGTCCCAAGCAGCTACTAATGAAGCCGAAAAGGGGTACAATACTTGACCTGAAAATATTTCTTTAATTATTAAAGCTGTGTCGTGGTAAATTAATTCCCTTTAAAGGGGATCAACCCGCATAAAAAATAATTTGTCCAAGTTTTTTTTAGACCTTCGAAAGGCACTCGAGCATACGGGTCACCTGATGGTAAGTCATCGCCGCCCATAGACTTCTGCAATGCCAGGGCACAGTAAAGCTGCTGCTTACCGTTACAACTGACTGATGTTAATACTGACTGACTGATTGATTCCTTAACGCAGAGCCCAAACCGCGGGGGCTCCAAACTTGAAATTTTGTCAGTTCATGCCTTTTATGTTGTCTGGTTAGAAATAAAAAATACACGTTAATCGGCTTTTTTTTTCAAAATTGAATCCCTATGAGGGTGAAATAGGGGTTGAAAGTTTCTGTCTGTTACGTTTTCTCGGCTAAACTATTGTACCAATTTTGATGAAATTTGGTATGAGGATACCTTTATTTTTGCTTATAGGGCAAAATAGAGAATAAAAATAAGCCATATGGTTTTAAGACCGCGTGACTTCAAAATAGATCTCTGCGGTGGCCAGTAAATACGAAAAACGGATCTGATGTTTAAAGTAAGAGAGTGGCTGCCATTTTGTGTTTCTCCGCCAATATGTTACAATTAAAATTACCTGTTCAATATTTGGACTAAACGAGAGAACGGATCAACAAAAAATATCCCCTTCACTGTAAAAATTTTACGCAGAGCTGCGATCAAAAGCTTGTAAATAAATAAAATGGTACAAGTACTACGGATCCTTTTCACAAAATTCTTCCAAAACTAGATAAGATACTGTCCTTAAGAGTCATAGCCTGTATTTTCTTGTAAAATATGTTTAAGTAAGTTTGTAATCTTAAATTACGTATCAAAACCTTGTCGTAAGAAATAATACTGTAATAAATTAAATATTATATATATATTTTGATTTGAAACAAAACATATATATGTCGGAGCGTGATGAATATGGACACTGAATTGAACTTGCTAATAACTTTATTTATTGTAAACTATGGGCAGCGCCATTTGTTTTGCTGTTTTGAAGGTGGTTTCGACTTGTTTATCGAGTGATCTCACTCGCAGAGGAGTGGGTCACAACGAGAATCACAATATAAAAGAGCACCTCGTCTTTGGTGCGGCATTCGTGAATTATCATTCAAACCGTTAGTAACTTGTCGGTCGTAATGCCGAAATATTATTAATGTAGTAAGTTAACGTGATGTGAAAGTGTTATTGTGTACCGCATATTGTAATGTAAACTGTGATGTGTTTAAAAGAGCAACCATGAGGGTTTCTTGCCAGCTCTTCCCCATGGATGACTGCATTCCGAACTGGTGGTAGCTTAAATAGACTCTGAAGTGTTAATCTCGTGTTTTATTACCGAACTATCATACGCTATGCATCCTGACCATATCTGGAGATCTGAGAGGGACGTGTAAGCCCTCTCACTGCCTCGGCCGATGACCGCCCGACCCGTCATATCTATATATATATTGTTTTGTTTCAAATCAAAATCAATCAATGAATAACATAAGCTAAAGTGTACATACATACATACATATACATATACACTCACGCCCGTATCCCATGGGGGTAGGCAGAGACTATTGACTACCACAAGCTACAATCCTGACACACTTCTTTCACCTCTTCCACAGTCATACATCTTCTCAAGCTAAAATGTATAGCAGTAAATTGTAGACTTACCTCCAATTACATTTCCTTTTAAAAAGTTATGTTCATCATCATGTATAGATATCAAAAACTTGCATGCTGCAGCTTGTTTGTTATCCATTGTAAAATGACGAGGTAACTCCCTGGATTGAAAATATTGATTTGTTATATATATAATTATATGTGTGTTATTATAAAAATATACTATTTTAAGATGGGGTAATATGGAACAAAATAGTGGAACCCAAGTAGACGCTAGGCAAATATAGCAACTTTTGATTTGCCTCCACCGACTATAAGTTGCTGGCACTTTTTCAGGCGCAGCAATCGGTAACTTTGTGTCGTAAGGCAATAAATTGTCGCTACGTTTTCGCAGTTCTTAATTTATAATCAGCTATAATTTTACCATTCCTCAGTGTGATTCCACTCGACAAGATGCGATAACATAGGTGTCCCTGTGGAGACAGGAAATTCTATTTTCGGGTACAATTCTTGTATATTAGGTGTGTATCCCTCCATGTAGAGTCTGAAATAGGATACCAGTATTATAATGCTCTTTGTAATATACTATTTATATGACGATATTAAATTGATGAACATGTTTGAGGTCTCAAGCATGTCACTGTAGCGACTGCTATAGCCGTGGTGAAACAGTTTTGTTTTGTCACTGTCAAAAACCTTTTTATGGTACGTGAAAATTAAGTAAATTTCGTAAGGTAATTGGAATTAGTATTGTACGTATTGTGCCTATGCATTTTTGGAATATATATTTTTAAGTATTAAAGGTTTTTTATTGATTATATTTGATTAATTTAAAAATATGAATGTATGTTTAAACTACACAAAAACAGTTCGTGGTGTCCAAATATGGACCATTCCATATTTAGATCCCAAAATATAATCTGATGATATTGAGACTTTTATTAACTTTCAGTTTTTACACCCAGGCAGAATTTAGATTATAATTCGGAGCCCTCAACTTCTGGGCTCTCTCGCAGCAGTTTAAGTCTAGTATCAGCCCAGTGACCGATAAATAAGAAAAAACATCAAACAGGGAAGAAAAGCATATGTTGCAGCAATATGTCTTCACTTTATAAAAAGGACCTTGTACAAAAATCAAAGAAGAAAAAGAAAAAAGATTGAGAAAGGTAAAGAATAAAATAGAGAAACTAAAACAAAAGGCCAACAACCAAAAGAAAAAACCAAAGCTTAGAATAATCTAACTGATTCAGATGATGACGAAATGATACTGCTTGACACAGACAGTGAACCGGCTGCCTTGATAGGATATAAAACGCCTAACTCAGAAGATGGAACGTTTATGTTCTGCCATAGGCTGTTTTTTGAAGATACTAGAGAAGAAACCTGGTTCAAATTCCTCATATAAGGACTCTGGGCACATAGTGAATAAGCTGGTGCAGAATTCGCTATCTCGATTTGTGATTAATACCAGTAGTTTTAGTTACATTTAATATTTAAGCTGACTGGACTGCCTCGGTGGCACAGTTGTAATTGCGCATGCGTTACGACTGTTGTGCTGAGGTCTCGGGTTCGATCCCCGGGTCAGGTAAAGTGATATTGGGTTTTTCTATCTAGAGAATCTCAACATTAGCCCGGAGTCTGGAATCTGTGCCTGGTATGGCGATATCCCCCTATCACATTATGGGACCGAAATTAGGCGGAAAGTGGGAGTACTGGTTACATCTCTGCCTACCCCTTCGGGGATTACAGGCGTGAGTGTATATCTTTGTGTATGTATGTATTTAATATTTAACTAAAGTCTGTAAAGTATCTCATAGAAATTATGGTTGATATTTGATAGATTGTGTAGTATTCCATATTTGGGGTACTATTCCATAATTAGAAACTATTATGTTGATTTTGTTTTTAAGAAATTATAGTACTTATAAATAATAAATATAATACAAGACTATTACTATGTAAAGCGCAAATGTATGTCTGTTGGTAATTACGATAAAAAGTTTTTGATTTTAAATTTATTTATTTTGTTTTTTTTACGCGTTAAAAACAAAATGGTATTCCATATTTGGTTACTTTCCTCTAATAGATCTAAATATCTTATTTACTTTCCCACAGCATCAAGCAAAAATAAAACGCAGTCTTGGTGTCCGCGCTTGGTCAGAGCCACGTGTCTGCAGCTCGCGGAGAGTGAGCGCTTGAGGATCGGCTGCAGGAGCCCATGCGGAGCAATCTCTATTACCACTGCGTTGGCTGGAATAAGCTGGGATGTCTCTTCGAATAAAACTGGTCTCTGTGGAAGAAATTTATTTATTTAACACACTTTATACATTTAATTTAAGTATAGGCAGACTTAATGCCGGAGGCATTCTCTGCCAGTCAACCTGAGGTAGTGCAGAGATACAAGAAGGTAGGTGCTAAAATTGAATTCTACGTTAGAAGAATATATTAATTAATATCTACACATATACTATAACAGAATAAAACTTACACATATAAATATAATAAGTCTATATAAATATAATATAAATAATAATAATAAATATATACATAAAACTAAATAATTATTCCTGCATTAATATAATTATTAGAAATAAAATCACAAACTAGAAGTATATTATCAACCACAAAATCTTTTAGTATTTTAATAATGTTGTTCGTAAAGGGATCTCTGGAAAAAAAAATCTAAAGAATCAAATCAGAATCTAGAATTTTTTGACGGTTGGAAAAATTTAGATAAAGCATCTGTGAGAGCATATTATGATTAGCCGTTGGTCAACACTGAATAGCAGTGAGACAGGCTAAAGACACTCAAACCTGGCAAAAGATAATCGAACAGGTGCGAAGGAAATTTCAAGAGAGATGTGGCCTTCAGGATTGAAGAATAATATAGAATCTTAACAAATGAAAAATTGAATATGTACTGTGAAACTCAAGTGGTTCAACTCTCGTTTCATTAGTACAGCGGATTAACTTCAGCTTTTACATATTATAATCCTACCAATAAATTGTTAGTGTGGTATTCTGCAGAACAGTATTTAGCTTCAGGTTCGTTCCATTTGTTCTGTGGTACAGACGTTGATAGCCACCTTTCACTTCTTGGTCTTGGATTCTTGATGATATCTGATAAAAATTTCTGCATTTGCTGTCCTGGGAATAAATATAAAGAATATACGTAAAAAAATATAGACGGTACGAACTGTCAAGACGAAAGTCCAAATGGCATACCCCTCTGACTTTTCTAGACATACATGCTAATTCATTTTTGATTATATCTTACATTAACGACAGTAGAAAATATCGTGAAGAAACCTGCATACCTGAGAATTCTTATAGGAATTTGAGAAGTGTGTAAAGTCTACTAACCAGCATTAGGTCAGTAGGTGGTGGAATAAAGCCTCGCCTTTCTCATTAGTAGAGGAGGTTCGTGCCCAGCAGTGGGATAAGTTTAATACAGAGCATTCAAATTATTACATATATCCATACTAATACTATAAATGCGAAAGTAACTCTGTTTGTTTGTTTGTTACCTCTTCACGACTAAACGGCTGAACGGATTGTAATGAAATTTGGTAAGGGAATAGATTATATCCTGGAGAAGGACATAGGCTATATTTTTTCCCAAAAAAATAACCTTGAAAGGGGCCAAATGGGAGTTCAAAATCCATAATTCCTCGACTTAGGGGTCTGTAAATTCATATTTAGGCTTTTGGTAGGAAATAAAGAAATACGTTTTCACATTTTTACACGAAGTTAAATAGTGAGAGAGTGAATGATTCAGAGAGTCAGTCAGCCAGCCATTTATTAAAATGAGAGAAAAATAAGTTATAACAATTGATGACGAAAAAAATAAGCCCGGAGTTTCTTTCTGCCTTTCTTCTTCGGGTCGTCATCGCTTAGATAGTTAGTGAAAGGCTGGTAGGTTAGCTAGACTAGGGATTACTTTCCTTCCAAATCCGTCCAGTCTCCTTTCAACTTCTCCTCTCCCGTTCCTGTCCCTTCTCCTGATCGTCATCTCCCGTCACTTACATTACCGAAGATTCGGATTCCTTTAATTTTCCGATCATCCTCTTTTTTCCTTTTCCAGTCCTATCCTCGTCGTTGTATCCCTGCCTATCAGCCCTTGACGGTGGATTCCACGGTCCTACGCCATTAACCATGATTACTCATTCCGTAGGGAGAATTCCCATTTGTATTTTGACCTGTCATAAGTGCTTTTTATATGCCTACATGATGAATAAAGATTCTTATTTTTTTTATTTTAGTCCGTCAGTCCGTCCGTTTGTTTGTTTGTTTGTTTGTAACCTTTTCACGACTAAACGGCTGACTGGATTGTGACGAAATTTGGCAAGGAGATAGATTATATCCTGTAGAAGGACATAGGCTATCTTTTTTCTCAAAACACAACTTTGAAAGGGGTCAAATAAGGGTTCAATATTTGTATGGGAAATCTATCATTCCTCAAGTTAGGGATTTGAAAATTCATATTAAGGCTTTTGGTAGGAAATAGAGAAATACGTGTTTCAACGTTTTTGAAAAATCATCCCTGAAAGGGGCAAAGCGAGGTTAAACTTATGAGGTATTCTTTAGATGCAATCTCAATATTCAGGCACAACAACTGAGAGGCTGGACAATCGCTACAGGTGCTTCAGTGCAGAGTACAACTCCTTGGATTGTATACTTCTGCGCCCGAAAATAACCTCCATGCGGGCGGAGCCGCGAGCAACAGCTAGTTTGGTATAAATTGAAAATAATTTGTTTGTTTCCCCCCCGCTAGCAATACTTTGTATTTATTTTGGTGATGGTAACTCGCGAAGGGAGCTGTCAGTCTTTGTGGAATGTGTCAAGACGTAATACGACTGTGCTGTGTGAATATAAAAGAAATATTTACTTTGGAGACATTTTGCTTTTCACAATCCCTCATATATGTATCAATTTTGTATTTTTTCTGTATACAATCTTGTTGATGTTTATGATTCTTTACTGTTTAAGTATTTTCGTAGCAAAATCTAACAAACAAGCAAGTTAGTCACCTAATGGAGAAGATTTACACCGCTTACAAACACCCACAAGCTCACCTCGAGGACAGTAGAAAATTTCTATGTAGTATTTTGTAGTTCGAATCTCGAATTATTAACTTATGATCGATCTAGTCGTCATTCGATGAACGATGAAAAATATGGTATATATAGGTGCCATATCACACAATTATTAATTAATAATTATATACCTGCTTTGGAGATATAACGAGAGTGATAAGCGATGTTGGAACAAGGAACCTCCTTAGCAAAGATGCCCATAGCAGTGAGCTTAGCGATGAATTGACTCATCACATCGACTGGTCCCGAGATAGTACACGAATCAGGTCCATTGTGACAAGCTACGTCTATTTCTGGTGGGCATAGATTACGTATCTGTAAAATAATAGTGTATCAGCATTAACTGTTTTTACCGTTATAATATTTTTGGCCGTTATAATTACCGTTATATTTCGTATTTGATGCCAGGTCCACATGCAGTAAAAAAGATTATCAAAATATTAACAACGATGCTGATCTTTACTAAAATATCAACTAGCTAGCCAACTAGCTTATCTAAGAAATTTATAATTGACATCTATCTTATATATCAAATTGATATTCAATATTTTTAGTATTTAGGCAGTTGCTTATGATTAGCTCAACACATTTTTATGAATAATTGTGACAGGAACACAGGAGTTTTCAAAGTTAACTGCAGACAGGCCATACAGTATTTTTTTTGATTTTTCATTACTTGTATCAGTTAATAGTTTTTGGGTGTAGTTTTTGGTAGCAAAAATATATTGCTATTAATATAACAAATATAATTACTTGTTGATATCCAAGACCGATGGCCGCCATTGATCCTTTGATAAACGGCGTTTCATTTGATACCACTCCTCGACTAAAAGCTGATAGGATCATTTCTTCTGCAGTCAAACAACCATCAGCATACGCACATCCAAGCTCTCCGACACTATGACCTACAAAAGATGATGTTTATTACTTTACTAATTGATACATAAAACCGGGAGTTACTAGTTTCTATTATAATTTAAAAGAGTTTTTTGAGTGAAAATGGACCGGAAAAACGTTTTCTGAGATAGACTGAATATGAGTTGGAATTAACCTCGATGGGCCAGGTATACATTGGCAGACATTTGCCTTATCCGACTCCGTAGTGAACGGGTGTGTTACCCGGTTGTAAATTTCGATGTCTCGCTCACATCGAGATAAATGGTTTTCGTGATAAATATGATCCCATCGTTCTCGCGTATTAATTTCGACAAGAGTTATTAGGGTTTTCCAGATTCGACAACATGCTTCTTAAAATGGGTACGGAAGTTCTTCTGGCTGTTTAACACCGTTCCTAAGTATTTGATTCTAGAGCCAATGTGAGTCTAACCTGTCCTGGAAAGATCTGGCCATCGATCTCATAAGAGTGTTGTTCGCGTAACAAACAGGTGACAGCGACGCCACCACTACCCGATTCCGAGCCTGTATGGTATTCTCAGTTTTGCTTTGACCTATAAAAGCGCATGTTTGGCTCTGCTGCAACGCGTTCTGGCACTGTGCCTGGTTCGGCCCGATTTCTTCAAGATGCTCGACGCGATGAGGGCGAACGATCCCCTCGAAGAGTTTGCAGACCTCGTCAACCAACACAATGGACCAGTAGATCGATGGCGACTCTAGGGCATTCCCCTCATTCCTAAGTAGGACGAACTTCCTAGATTGGGAGAAACGGCCATACTCTGCCCTCTTAATCTTATCCTTACTTTCGAGGACATTGAATGATCTTTGATGATTGATGGTGAATACTGCATACCTAATTTAGAAAACACTCGATTTCTAAAACTTACTATAGTTAACAGATGACACACATAATGCAAGAGCAACTAGATAAACACACTGTTGGGTAAAATTTTTACAGGCCTATGATGGCAACTTACACAATGTGTTTTTGATTATAACGACAATCTATGTTATTAAACTCGGAAAAACACGCAGATCCAATTAAAAACTTAACAATTCATGACCCTACACATACCGCTGAACTATGCGAACAAAACATTAAAATAAAAACTTAAACTTACCAATAATTTTATCAGGAACTAGACCTAAATGTCTTAAAATGTCAGTGAGTCCAATCTGAATGGCTGCTATACCCAGGAACGAATTTAGTACGTTATCAAAAATAGTCTTGTCAGGGGAAGTAATTATGTGTACTATATCAACACCTTTAGGTGATAGAATTAGCTGACAACTGCAAAAAATAAATATTGTTATTATTTTGAAAATGAAGGGATATGCTAACCAAGTCAGTGCAAACGGACGGAAGGTGAAAATATCGAACAAGAAGCAAAAATATTGAACTCGATGATTGTTTTAACTAAAGTTTATGCCTTCACTTATCTGTCTGGTATTCTACAACTAACATAAAGTAGTAGTAGTAGTAATTCCGTCTCCTTGCTCAGATGGACAGAGAGACAAAAAATTCGGATCATTATCTCCATTCAATTGGATCATTTCTCGCAAAGAAATATAAAGTTACAGAGAACTGGGAGGCGTTGCGAATATTTGGAGGAAAAATATTGAACTGGTGGAGTGGTAGAATATCTGGGTCTCTGAAAGTAAGTTTGGATTTAAAGCGAATTACAAATATGTAATACTAGCTACCGTTCAATAGCCGCTGCAAAAACTGGTATCCGCATGAGTTGGGTGCCCATTCCAGCCCACTGTGAGCCCATACCGCTGTACACAAACCAGAGAGGAGGCTTGGCACTGTCAAAGTTCTCTGCTTCTTCGTGTAAGCTCACTGTTTCGTTTTCCTTTGTATCTGTAGGAAATCAACAGTGCTCGACTCATTGAAATGGATAATTTTGGTATAAGCATGTACTAGGCAAATACGTAAGTTGTGGTTTTGGGTTTAAAATCGGTTCAGTGGTTTCGAAGTTCATTGCGGACTGACATCGTGACACGGTAACCAAAATATTAAGATAATAAGTATAACAATAAAGATATTTGTTTCCAAAATTATATCCGTTGTGTAGCCTAGTTGATCCAGAAGCAACGTAGTAGATTTAGAAACTGGTAAAGCCCGAGTTCAACTTTAAACGAGCAATAACTATTTGTTTTGAAGTTCTTGATTTGAAACAAAAGTATGGATTAGCCGTTATTGAAATGTGTGTATGTCGCAGACAGGTACATCACTTCGAGGCTAAGAGAGGGCTTACCCATCCCTTTTTGATCGTAGATATAGCAAAATGCACATGGTATATGATGTATCGGTAAACAACACAAGTTTGACACTTCACTTTAAGCTACACCAGTTCGGATGCGTTTATCCACGGGGGAGAACTTGGCAAGAAACCCCATGGCTCTTTTAGCACAGCACAATTATACTTTGTACTGAGACGCACATCAAGTTAAATTAACACTTTAGTTGTAGGCAACGTCAGTTAAACAGTATTTCGGCATTATGACTTCTAAGTCACTAGCTGATCAAGATTTACAGTTGAATAATCAACAAATGAAAAGACACGCCCTTATATTATGTTATTTTCATTGGGCCCCACTTTATGAGTGAGACCACCTGATTAACAACTCTAACCACCCTCAAAATAGCAAAACTACTGGCAGTACCCACAATTTACAAGATCGAATTATTGATGATGCTCCAACTTTTATACTAGATGCAATTTTGCTTATCCTTCTAGAGGGGCTAACACGATATTATGAAAGACATAAAGTCTGGGTTACTCAGTACTAGGTTTCCTATTGATAACTATCAAGTAAATTTTCCGTGAGTAGCTTCATTTTTATGAGACGCCCAACTTTTCTCTTACATTCATTTTTGTCCTACAGTTAGTAATCAGAAAAAAAAGTCTTGTGGTATTAACAACTTTTGCGCGTAGGACCGGTATAGCGTACCACGCAATTTGTAGGATTATGTAGCTATTAAATAACTTCAATATGCACTAAGCATCAGAAAAATATTCTGCTGATTAGTTATCATTTTTGATGACCTCATTATCGATACATGTTGGACGGGGGGGGACTCTTTGATCAAACCATACATTTTGTAGGACAAATATTTTTCCCAATAATTTAGATAATTATCTTGAGATTGAACAATAAAATTTTTTGAGACTCATCAAATCGACATATTTTATCCCTGCTACCCCTGTTAGCTACCACAATCGAAATTTTTTATAAGAGAAAAGTTGGGCGTTTCATCAAAATGAATCTACTCACGGAAAATTTACTGATAGTTTGTTTACTATCAAGTCACTTTTTAACCTAGTACTGCGTAACCCAGACTAATAGGATTATCTGTTTCTCGACAGCAGATCGAATCACTGCACAGCGTCTTAGCAACCCCCAGTGTTAGTTATATTGCAGCCCAAATAAATGTAGCTATAGACAATACCTATCACAGTTTGCTATATGTCTGAGGTCTGGTTGGTTGTACCGAACTCGAAGAAATATCTATTGATATTAAATGCCCCTGTGTCAATTCACCAGGCTTGGGCCCATTTTATATCTCCCAATAGTGATATCTTTCAAAGACAGAAAAAAATGAATAATCGTTTTGGAGCACGAACTTTTCTATTTCGCATATTTCAGATGTAAGAAATACTATTAAAATAGAACATCGTTGCTATCAACTGAAAAAATCATGGAAAGAGATAATAAGGCAACTTAGAGTATCAGCTTTTTTACTTAGTTAAACAGAATCCGCTTTATAAGCTGATACATGAAGAAGGACTTCAAAGTCTCATCAAAATAAATATTACAAATTAATCCAACATTATAGGTACAAATTAAAAATGCAAAATACTGAACTAGGTTAGGAACGTTTAGCAAGAGCACTTTTTTTACGCTCGATGAATTCCAGTGCCCATACTATCATCATCTATCGCCAATTTTGACTGCAGTTACGCTAGAGAAAAATGGACAAGAAAACCTAGCGTTGTTCTTTATAAAATATCCAACAGTGCATGCATAATCCTGCTTGTCAGCAGAATTACGGAAATACTTACGGAGTATAGCATATCCTCTTCCTAAATGTCCAGATATATTCCTGGAATGTATATTATGCAGTAATGCAAGTTCCTCTGGATTAATAGGCCGAGATTTGAGATCATCAAAAATGTTTTGTACTCCGGTTTCCGTCCTATTCGATATTGTAACCAAATAAGGTATACTTGTATGATACAAAGCTGGATTCTGCAAAAAAAATCAATTTTACTTCAAAATAACAATAAAGATATTTTTATTGCCTTATGTTATGTTTCTAGATTATATCAAGTTAACCTTTGGTTTTAATAACCTTATCATAACATGAATGTAAATGGAGTGTCGAGAGCTGTTGCAATTTCATTTGTCTTGCATCGGCACCACCATTAACATCCAAAATAAGTAATAATCTAAAAGCTATCATTAATTAAAAAAACGATTTTAGGCTAAATAAATGTCTCATGTTATAAGAGAGCTATTGCATTTGTATAAAAAAAATATAGCGTATTTTAATAGTCATGATACATTATACTTTATTCGCATACATTTATATGTGCTCGAAGAAAATAGTTAACTTCACTAAATACCTTCAGCTCCTACAATTTTGGCAAGTCTAAGCCGAAGGCGTACGGTTTGAGGGGTTAAGAAGATTAAGAAACTTGATTACGTTGACGACCTATAGGGAATGGAATGAGGTCGGATAAAAAGAAACTCTTTAAGTTTGCAGAAATCTCACTCGTCTTATGAAACACAACAAGCTATAACTTAAGGCAGTCCTTTGTGAGAAAAAGTAGTACTTATCCTACTAACTGGTTCATGCTATAGGCAAATTTATCCACAGCATAGCTCTATTATTTACACAAAAGTATGAATTGTATTGAACAATTTTATGGGTTTACCTTGGGCTTGTAATGTCCGCGGAGTAAAGCGTGGCTGCTCATGCCAGAGAAGGAGTGTAGATTGACAGCGGCGTAAGAGCGGTTGAAGCTAGTATGTTCAGTGAGGATAGAGATACGTCCGTCGCGGATCCCGTTCACTTCCTGTCTGGGATTGTTGCAGTGCAAGTTACCTGCTAAGACACCACTCTCATATCCCAGAAGAACCTGAGAGAAATTATAAAATAAATGATATTTGAACAACATAGGATAATGTTCAAACTTAAAAAAAAAACACCTTTTTTTATTAACTATTACAATGTATGATTTTAACTTAAGTTGTTATTGTCATCTCAGTAAGATTGACAGCATTATTTTTACTAATTTCTGCGTCTTGATACACTAGTGTTGTATATTTTATTACATACTTACATATACACTTACGCCTGTATATCATGTATACTTTGACACACTTCTTTAGACTTTTCCACATTCATAAATTTTCGACGGTTGGAGGTAATACTGATTTGCCCTTTTAGGAGAAGATCATTTGATCGGTATAAGTTCTCCTCGGGCGCCCTCTACCCACTCTTTCAGGCTCATTCGCACGATAAATACCTTTTATATATCGCCTTTCATCCATCCTCTCCATATGACCTAACCATCTCAGCATCTCTCTTTCTATCCTAGTCACCACATCATTCTTCAACTCACAACGATCTCTTATCTCACTATTCCCCATGCGATCAGCAAGGTGAATCCACACATTCTCACCGTAGGGAACGCATCTCCACCGCATTTACTCGACTTTCATGCTTATTCTGCCAAAGCCAACTTTCACTTCGATAAATAAGTACCAGCACACCATTATGAACAACCTTTCGCGCCTTTTGTGACACCGCCTGGCTGCTCATTATCGTGTGTAAGGCGTAAAGTGATATTGGGATTTTCTATCGAGAAATTCTCAATATTATCCCGGAGTCTGGAACTTGTACTCGGTATGGCGATAGGCTCGCCCCCTATCACATTATATATTATATGGGACCGAATTACGGCGAAAAGTGGGTGTACTGGTTACACATCCACCTCCACTCCTTCGGGGATTACAGGCGTGAGTTTATATGTATATGTATGTATTCATTAACTAAATATAGTACTTTAGTATTATTTTAAGCAGTAGGTGATAATAGTAAGTAATAGTTTTAAGTGCAATCACCAGTAGGTATAGTAGAACATTATATTTATTATGAACTAATTTTACCACCTTAGAACTAATGTAAGAAATTTAGGGTTGGATATTTACATAGTTTACATGAAATCCAAAGACATTCGTACTACTTGACATGAGGAGCGTCACAATTAAACCGTGGTTAAAACGATCATGATAGGTAGTTGTTAAAAGAAGAAGGAAATATTTGTATAAATAATATTTGTAAAATACGAGTTCTATATAAACGGCGCAAATTTTTTATCACCACAAAATGTAATACAATAATTTCGAGACGTTTATATGATTAAAAATATAAATAGAATAATACGTACTTTTGTAATAGCAGTCAATCCCATTGCAGCTTCAGTGTATCCGACATTAGACATTACGGAGCCGACCAACAACGGTCTAGTTTTGTTCTGACAATAAATCTGATCGATCGTTTCTAATTCTAATTTGTCGGCATCAGGGATAGCTATATAATATGCAAATAACTTGTATTAGTAAAGTAACGGTGAAGGAAAACGTGGTGTAGAAACCTGTATACATAAGAATACTCCATAAGAATTTCAAGAATATGTAAAATCTACCCGCATTTGGCCAGTCTGGTGAACTATAGCATCAATAAATATATAACATAAAATAAAATAACCATTTCAATAGCACCCCTTTCTGTTAGACGTCCATGCCCAGTAGTAGAACAGTGTTTTAAACATGACTGCCATTATTATAATTGTTTATAATGTAAATTATCCCAGCTTCTTCGCTGATATCAGCTGCATTTACAGGACCGTCCCAAGTAAATGCAGTGTTTTATGTCTCTGGTGTGATTTCTGTATACGATGTTGGTTCATTTTTAGCGCCAAAACTGACCGAATTTGTATACAAAACATAATCAATCAAATAGCATACCATAAAGCTGGCTTAAATGCAAGAACAACACTTGTGCCACTAACAACATTCAAAAATCCTGGATTCTAGTATTTAAACATTTATATTAATAACTTGCCTGAACCAAATGCCTCAACATATTCCACAGCGTCTGGTGACACTTGAGAATCCTTATAAAATTTTTGTAAAAACTTCACACTAATTGCTGGATTACGACAAAAGCTGAATTGATGGCTTTCATCGCTTGACTTTATCTGAGTATACTCATTTCTCACATTCACCACTTCACCATAAATTCTGAAAAAATATTTGGTGTACGATAAATTCAATAAAAGTAATATAGAAATTTAAAATACTGTCTTTTAAGGTGTTATGTGAGCTTTTCAATTTGTAAATTTATGCAATAATATGATATGGTAATTGTCAATTTTATCTAAATTTTTGTGACTTGTGAAAGGCTCAATATATTTCGATTCACACACATCATAAACATTATACACATACCTAACCCTATAGGAATAAGATATATATAATATAATACGTGAAAAATTGAATCGTGCATACGTTATGGCAATGTAAAGAGTGCCGATTGGTTTTCTTGCCTGCTTCTACCCCATTACATTCCGAACTGGCAGTAGTTTAATGGATTGTGAACTCCTCAATCTTGTGCTATTTCTACTGAACTATCATACGATATGCATCCTGACTATATCTGGAGATCTGAGAGGAACTTATAAGCCCTCTCCCAGCCCCGATGTGATGACCAATGATGACTTATGATGACGTCATGAACTTAATCACTGACATAACTCATCTTTACCCCGACATATATACTGGGTGTAGCAAAAAGGGGGTACTAATTAAAGCACCATGAATAGAGTCCGTAATTAGAAACTTATAAGTGAGGTTAAAAAACGAAAATTTGATTTTTTTGCTTGAAATTTTTATAGCACAATTTTAAAATTTAATTGTTTCTATTAAAACTCTTGATAAATGTCAACTGATTATCTAAGGTCAGGTACTGCAGAAATAGTTCGTTAGTATTTATCATTAGCTTTAGGGATCATAAAACTAATGATTCATAAAAAAATCAAATTACAATTACTCAGATAAGATGAGGTGTACGGGATTTTAAACTTTATCGATATTTTACTAATCACTGGATCTATACATGGTGCTTTCATTAGTATCACTCTTTTTCAACAACCTGCATACAGCTAAACAAATAATTATTCATTTAAATAATTAAAATATGATCATAATACATTAGTATAAGTAGTTGAATACCTTAGCGCGTCCTTTGCCCTTTGCAAAAAGAACACGATAGTTGCGTCAGACATTCCAAGGCCATTGGCATTTTGATCAAAGGATCTAGTTTTACCGTCGGGTGATAATTCCATAGCCCTATACAATACACAATAATAGTTATGATTATTTCTGCTTAAAATGAATAAGTTTTATTTATCTACCATCACATGTGTGTGTTTCAATATAAGCTGACTATGCAGCGGCACATGGTCAATATTAAAATAACAAATAAAGAATTTATATTAAAATAAATATTACCTTCCATAATGTATAGAATAATTGGCAAGAAACGTCATGTGTGAAGCTCCGACAATGGCCGCGTCACATCTCCCAGATACTAGGTCCATATAAGCTTGTTCCAAAGCAACCATGCCACTGCTACATGATCCGTTGATGGATGCCGATGGTCCTTTTGCGTTAAGCCAGTAGGAAACTCGGTTGGCGGACATTGTTTTGCTGCATCTGTTTGAGAAGTTATTAGGGTGATGCGACGGCATAAACAATAACTTAAATATAATTGAGATAGAGAAAGACATACAGGCTCTTCAAAAAAAAAACGACGTCGAACATCTCCAACTCCGTGTCCAAAACATTGAGACTCAACTTCAAGAGAACGAGCAGAGATCAAGACTCAACAATATCGAAATAAGAGGAGTTCCTGTGTCAAACTCGGAAAATCTTTTTGATATCATGGACAGAATCGGATTGCACATCAAGTGCCCTGTACCAAAGGAACAAATAAACTACATTGCCCGAGTCCCCACGAAGAATGACAAAGGGAACAAGACAATAATCGTGGCAATTCTTAATAGATATATAAAGGACGATTTCATCACGGCGGCGAGGAAATGCAAAATCATTCCTGAACACTTGGGATTAAGGGGAGATACTTGACATTCCAGAATAAGATTATCTTGAATAAGACTAAGGCACTGGCGAGGGAGCGGGGGTTTGCTTACACTTGGGTAACTGGCTGCAAAATACGCGTACGAAAAAATGCGACTTCTCCTGTTATCGTTATCCGGTCGGAGTCAGACTTAAGAAAAATATAAGATTTTCAGTGTGTCCTTTTATAAATAAGAATATATTTGTGTTTTGTGATTACAACTACTGTCTGAGGTTGCCTACCTCTGTTTTGCCGTGGCTGCGCACGCGCCGTTTCGCTTTTTTATCGTTTCAACCCACACCGCTCAATCAGCTGACCATTCGCTACCGTAAATCTATTGTTCTTAATTACTTTATTGCCTATCTACCATAATTGTTACCTACCCCCTTTAAATTTCTACCTGGTCCACAAAATTTCCATATACCTGTGAATACAAACGTATATTATTTATGCTATAAGTTTTGTAGACTTGGTATATTTTTATATATACCTATTCAATAACCGTCCGGTGCTTCATGTGTCTTTTTAAAAGTTAAGTTGAACTAATATATATATTTTGATAATTTTAATTTTGCTGGTGGTAGGATATTTATATCCGCCCGGATAGGGTGTAAAACACGCCATAGTGGCACACTCAAGTGTGTGACGTTGTGGGATCAGCCAGTGTACATGAGGTTTTTGCCGGGGATCTAGGTTTGGGGTACGACGTTTGGCCATTTTGCGGCCTTCTGAGTACTGTGACACTAGACCCTCGACCGCTGGTTTACCTTCTGGCCCATGGCGTAGTGTGAAGAAGTAGGCCGGCATGATTGTGTTGAGTAGCGGGGGATAGATTGTCTATCACTACTCGATACTCTAATTGGACGGCACTGCGCTTACTATGAGTTGCAGTGTGGTCACCTTACCCAGAGGTGTAAAAAATTCCATTTCCTGCCGCTTAAAGAACGAAGGGATATTGCTGACTTATGCTATCTTATGAATGTAGCGAATGGGACAGTTGATTGTGCGGAGCTCTTAGAACAGATTCGATTACGCACGAACACAGCCGTATTTCGTAGGCCTGGCCTTCTGTATGTACCGCTGGTTAGGACGAACTATAGGCGGAACTCGTTTATATTAAGCGCAAGCAAACACTTCAATTACATGTTAGCAAATATTGATAATGATAATAGAAGTAAATCTGCTGATTTAGATTTGTTTAATACAATAACGAAATGTCTTAAACGGTCATTGAGCGACATATATTTTGAAAAACTTTGATTGTTAAACCCTAACTTTAACTTGTTGGCTATTTGTTGACACAAAACTATATTAGTGGAAATTGTAATTAGCCTTTAGTTACCTCATATTACACGTGTATTAGCTGTAAGTTTTTCAAATAAATAAATCTAAAGAGTAGAGCTAGTTACCCCCCTTAATATACTTGTGTAATTGGAATAAAATGTTGTGTGCATGAGAACGGCTGGTTGTGTCTCATTTAACATCCGGTGGTGATTAAAAATTGCCTATTTGCTACTTACAATACGGCAGTTTCCTGTGTTTATTTTGCATATTATTCGATATGCAACCGATAACCCTTTTGCGAAAACAGAATCAAAATTGCTTGAACATTGAGGTCAAAATATTTATTTTGAATATTGGTATGAGCGTATTAGGAACATATCACTATCTCTCTCGCACAACGGCACAGTAAAGGCCATTCTGAGAACCGTGACGTCACAGGACATATCATGCATCCTTTTACTGTCATTTGACAATCACCCCTTCCAGCAGATTTGAATGGCGTATAATTTACTTATTTTGTTCGGATTCATAATTTTTTTCGATAATAGGTTTTAGGTAATGTAACTTGCTGATTAATTAATGATAAAATCGTGTCAATTAACCTATTGCAAAACTGCTACCTTATTATTAAAAAAGAAGGCAGATCGTGTTGAAGCAGTGACGAAAGAAACATATACATTTTTTCGTCATTGTGTTCAAGTATAGGTGACTGACATTCTGATGTCAATCGGGCTGGTCAACAGTCCGATGCGTAAGCAGTGCTGAGTTATTGTTTTTACTACAACAATTGCTACTAGTTGCTGCCTACCCATATTTTTAACCCTTACCTAACAAAGGACTTACCCAATAATAAAATGAATGCAATGTAATAACCAAATATTATATCGGTACATTCCATTTCTTTAAATTCGTATTTACCACCGGAAACGAATTAATGGAAAATTTTGGAATGTTTTTTTATCCTTGCACGGCAAGGTGACCACACTGCATCTCATGGTAAGCGCAGTGCCGTCCAATTAGAGTATCGAGTAGTGACAGACAATCTATCCCCCGCTGCTCAACACAATCATGCCGGCCTACTTCTTCACACTACGCCATGGGCCAGAAGGTAAACCAGCGGTCGAGGGTCTAGGGTCACAGTACTCAGAAGGCCGCAAAACGGCCAAACGTCGTACCCCAAACCTAGATCCCCGGCAAAAACCTCATGTACACTGGCTGATCCCAGAACGTCACTTGAGTGTGCCACTATGGCGTGTTTTACACCCTATCCTATAAATATCCTACCACCAGCAAAATTAAAATTATCAACATATATGTATTAGTTCAACTTAACTTTTAAAAAGGCACATGAAGCACCGGACGGTTATTGAATAGGTATATATAAAAATATACCAAGTCTACAATACTTATAGCATAAATAGTATACGTTTGTATTTATATTATATTTTTTGTGAACTGTTCTTGCCACAGGTATAATAATATGGAAATTTTGTGGACCAGGTAGAAATTTAAAGTGGGGGACTCTCGGCACTTAGGTATACTATAACTGGATCGCACTGCGCTTACCATCAGATGCAGTTTGGTCACTTTGCCGTGCCAGAATAAAATAAACTACGCTTAGATAACTGCTCAGATAATGCAAATAGACGGTTGATCAGCTAACTTGACGCCAGAATGGTTGGTCACTGGTGGAACCTGATAATTTAGAGTGTAAAAAATTCTTACCCAAGAACTTCAAAAGATGATCTCAAAATTTTATCGTACAGACCACTACTTTCCGTTTCTGAGAAACCAGTACCCGTATAGACTGCCACGTTCTTGCCGTTTAAATGGTCTGGACTCAAGCCTGAAATACATTATATTTTATTAGAACAGGACATTTCAAAGGACTGCCTCGGTGGTGCAGTTGTAATTGTGAATGCGTTACGACTGCTATGCTGTGGTCTCGGGTTCGATCCCCGGATTGGATGAATTATTGTGCTTTTCTATTTAGAAATACTCGGTATCAGCTCGGATTTGGGAATTGTTCCCGGTATGGCTCGGCCCCTATCACATTATGGGACCGTAACAAAATTCTGCGAAAAGTAGGTGTACTTACAGGCGTGATTGTATGTATTTTAAAAGACAAAAATTGCATCTTTAAATATGAAGTCTTCTTACCAGCATCGTAAATAGCTTGATAAGATTGTTCCAAAATCTTGCGCGTCATTGGATCCATAGACTGACATAATCGATAGTGAACCATAAAAAATTGGCCATCAAAATGATTAAGTTCAGAATTTTTTCCGAAGTATTTCACGGCTTCTGGATGCTTTAATTTCCAATCCTCTTGTTTAGTTATTGGGTTGTCCTGAACAAGACAATAAGAACATTTTTACTCAGGAACCAACTTTAATAATTTAATATTTATTATCAAAATAATAATAATTAGTAACGAAGTTTTCTAAAAAAAATTCTTTGACAATTGATTTGACAATTTTTTGAAGTTCAAGTTGTCAAAAAATGTTGTTCAAGTGCAAGGGTCTTTATTGCTCGACTTTAGTGACATCGAATTTGACGTCAAAGCTTTATGATGATGCGAAAAGCGCTGGATTGACGTATTAGAAGAAAGCATCAAAGCTCAGTATAGACGGTGCTCAAAACTGCGTGAAAATGGCTTTGGCACCCTCGGTGGCCCGAGGGTGGCCAAGGTCGGCTGAAATGGCGGAGAGGGTGCTCAAGACCGTATAAAATGGCAGCGTCTAAGCAGGAAGGCGAAGCCTGGCATTAGGCCAATTATGGCCAAGGCCGAAATACATCATCATTTCAGCCGAAGGACGTCCACTGCTGGACATAGGCCTCCCCCAAAGAGTGCCACAATGACCGGTCCTGCGCCACCCGCATCCAGTGGACTCCCACGACCTTTACCAGGTCATCAGTCCACCTTGTGGGGGGTCTACCCACGCTGCGCCTTCCGGTACGTGGTCGCCATTCCAGAACCTTTCCGCCCCAACGGCCATCGGTTCTACGCGCAATGTGCCCCGCCCACTGCCACTTAAGTTTAGCGATTCGGAGGGCTATATCGGTTACTTTGGTTCTTCTGCGGATGGCCTCATTTCTGATGCGATCACGCAGAGAGACTCCCAGCATAGCCCTCTCCATTGCCCTTTGGGTGACTTTGAGCCTTCTTATGAGGCCCATAGGCCGAAATACATAACGAATATCTATTTCATAAGTTATTTTTGTAAAACAACCCTTTCCTAAGCTTATTCATAAATAATATTAATGACATACCTTGTTGTAAAGTATATGTGATAGCTCCTTAACAGAACGAGCCTGCGGATATAGACCCGAAATACCTGAAATGACCACTCGATCACCATGCAGTGGTAATTCTGCATTGTTTATCGAGTGTTCCTGTGGTGACGGTACCATCCTTGCTAGTGAAGCTGCTATGAGTGACTGTTACAAGGAAATCAGAAATTATATAGTGCATAATCGTTTATATTGGGTATTTTTGATTATAATCACAATGGCACTGAATAATTTATGTAACCTATTATAATTGGCCGATTAATAATGAAAGTTATGTTTGTTCATTGGATTGCCACGCGCATGAGAATTTTAGTATATTTCAAATAAAATGTGAAATTTAAAAAGTTATTTACCTTGTTAACAACATCCGTGTGGCAGCAAACGAATAAACAGCTTTGAAACAAGAGGCAGTGACTTTAATTCCCGTACTGAGACAAATGATTTTGTGGTCCAGAAATAGATGTTTCGGGTCTGGGTGTTGTGAGACTCAAACTCTCGTAGTTCCTGATAACTACGACCCAAGACTCTCGGTGTGGCCTCAGTAGGTATAGTACCTACTGAGGCCACCGGCTGTGTGACTGTTGGGGGTTATTTATTATTACTAGCGATCGCCCAATTGTCGAAATTCAATAGTTGGGGTACGATTTTTGGCCGTTTTGCGGCGTTCTGAGTACTCTAACACAAGACCCTCGACCGCTTCTTCACCTCTTTGATCTTCTTATTGTTCCTGTGCTAATACCGGGCATTCCAAAGTTTCATGAAAAACAATTCAGTTTTACTGTGGAAAAATCAACTAGATATCGTCCCTTAGCTAACAACACCGCAATAAGTCATTTTTACCAACTTTACAGGAGACGAAAAAAACTGTCTATTTTAAGAAATCGGTGGTTTTTTTCTGTTATTACTTAATAAATACTCGGTTTTTTAGCGGTTAAGAAATAATTATTTATACTTATTTTGACGATTTCCTCTATTTTTAAGCGACTTCAAAAAAGGAGGAGGTTAACAATTCGTCGGAATCTTTTTTTTATGTATGTTACCCGATTACTCAAAGACGCCTGGACCGATTCCAGAAATTCTATTTTTGTTTAAGAGGGTATACTTCCCAGGTGGTCCCATTGGCATCAAGTCAGGATCTGATGATGGGATCTCAGAAAATTCAAGGGACCCCTCAAATTTTATAGCAACGCATAATTTGGTTTTTATTGAAGTCGGTGTACTTTTTTATGAATTAAAACGTTTATTTCATGACTTGACATGATTTACTTGTTTAATGCTGTTAATTGGCGTGGGACGGTGTGGTAATGGCTAAAGCTCGTTATCAAAACCAATTTTCAGTTTTAGCGGCGGTATTCGCTTTGTTCGGACGCGCGCAGTGTATTACAAATCATACTTAAAACATATAGTTTAAGTATTGTGTTTACGTTTCGTGCGATGTTGCTTTGCGTTTGTTTTTACGAGTACCCACCTATAATATCGTATAATGGGTGATAAAAATTATCAAAGCTTAACAATGAGTTTGCCAAAATCACTGAGTGATTCTAGTGAGAATGAAGTCGAGATGATGCAGCAAAATCAGATTTTGAATGATAAAAATGATGACAAAATGGATATGGATGTGCAGCGAAATAAAAGATTAAGAAATGAAAGTGAGGGTTGTGAAGACTATGGTGATGACGAAGATTTCACTACCGTTGGTAGAAGATCAAAACGTTTAATTCGCAGTTTGTCAAAAAATAGTGGCACCCATAGTATTATTTTAAATGATACAATGAAAAACATAAACAAATATGAAGTTTGTTTAACTTCTAAAGAGCCACTTCCTAAACAAATCGCTTTGGCTAAATTGTTAAGAACACACAAAATCGGAGATGTGACCAGAATAAAGTATAAAAGCCAATTTAAAGTACTTATTGCATTTGATTCTCAGGAAAAGGCTAATACATTATTGAATTGTAAAAATATAACGGATCTGGGTGTTAGATGCCAAATGACCTTCGAACTAAATATGTCGTATGGAATAGTGAGACAAATGGACTTAGAAATTGATATAGATGAATTAGAAGATATGTTGAAATGTAATTCTGATATTATCTCTGTGAGCAGACTTAAAAAATTAAATGATGAGAGTACTTGGGTAGACAGTGAAACTATTCGGATATATTTCAAGGGTTCGACCTTGCCACCGTATGTGTATGGATACGGTTGTAGGTTCAAGGTAGATCCCTATACGTTTCCTGTTTCTCAATGTTCGGGCTGTTGGAAATTTGGACATACAAAAAAAATTTGCCCTACAAGAAAAATACTTTGCCCCAAATGTGGTCTAAACCATGCTAATTGTGAGACTGTCAATTATAAATGTCTTAACTGCGCAGGCCCCCATATGTCGCTTGATAAGACTTGTCCAATATTTAAAAAAGAAAAGGAGATCGTATTATCATGAGTAAAGAAAATTGCTCATATAGAAAAGCCTTAATGTTATATTTGGAAAGTAAAAATAGCCAGGTTAATACAAATATTTATACTATGAATAATACAACAGTGTTGGAGCAACCAATATCTTCTCAGACAAGAAGCTATCGAGATATTGTACAAATGGATGCCACTAGTATCAACGGACAAGACGAAGAGCAATTATCAGACGATGAGTATAGTGAAAGTACACAAGTAAAGAAGAATAAAAAGAAGAAAGCTGCTAAAAAACATAAAGACGCAGAAGTAAGGGTAAACCATCATGTCGATACACATAACGACCAAGAGAGAAATGAAAAAGATAATCGTGACAAACGACAGAAATTTAATCTAAAAAGACTGATACTTAAGGCTAAAGAAATTATTATTTCCAATGCTGCATTTGAAGAAAAGATAAAATTATTTTGTAAAATGATATTTGAAGAAATATATATAGTTATAGTGGACATCATGAAAGATGGAGAATTAATAAAGAATTTCTTATTTAATTCAAATAATGGATAACCAGCGTAAAGATTTCGTTCTTAAAATACTACAGTGGAATTCTCAAAGCATCAGACCAAAATTAACGGAACTTGAGGCTTTGTTGATTAAAGATAATATACATATAGTAGTTTTATCTGAAACATGGTTAGAAGAGGGCAGTTCTTTGAATATATCACAATATAATATATACAGGAAAGACAGAGCAGACGCATATGGTGGAGTGGCGATCATGGTGCATAAATCGATAAAGTCAGAAATGAAGATAACTAGCATTAATAACTCCGGTATCGAAATATTACATGTCAATATTCTTAATTGCAAATATTTAGAAAATATAATATCAATTTACTGTCCCTCTTCGATTCATACCAGACAATGTGATTGGGATGCACTATTTTCGTTATTTACGGTTAAAACACTCATAGGCGGAGATTTTAATGCACATCATTGCAATTGGTCCTATAAGAATGATGTACGAGGGAATCAAATTATGGATTCTGCCATAGAATTTGGTCATACACCTATTAACGATGGTAGTGCAACTAGGATAAAATATGTTAATAACAACCTGCAACAAACATCACCCGATATCACTTTTGTGTCTTCCGATATTGCGATTTATTTTAATTGGCGAGTATTGAATGAGAATTTAGGAAGTGACCATTTGATGGTTGAAGTAAAGTTACAATACCAAGATTATACACATATTATTAAAAAAAGTAATCTTAAAAAGGCTAACTGGGTTGCCTATCGTAACGACATAGAACAGTCAGTGAATAAGCTAGATGTTTTTACCGATAATATACAGCATAACTATAGTTTTTTTATTTCTATAGTCAATGAGTCGGCTAGTAAAAATATTCCAAATTTTATTCCAAATTTGTAATGACCCCCAGAGTAAATTTAAACCCAAACCTTATTGGAACTCTAATTTGTCAAAAGTCGTAGCCAAAAGAAGACTTGCTTTGCGTCAATTCAGGCGTAACCCTACTCCTGCAAAACTTTCTGTGCTTGAAGACAAAACCTTGACTGCACAACGAGAAATACGAAAAGCTAAAGCAAATAGCTGGCAAGAATTTTGCAAGTCTATCGACGGGTCAGTATCCTCTTCTCAGATGTGGCAAAAAATGCGGTGGATTAAAGGTTCCAACCTAGTTAAATATAGTGCATCACTCGATGCAAGAAAAGAACTTTTACGTAATTTAGCTCTTGATTCAGTTCAACCACCAAAACCTACATTTATTTCAAGTAACATATTATTAGAGTCAGAGTTTAGTCTTCAAGAGTTTGAAATATGTATCAAGAAAAAGGATACTGCCCCTGGGCATGATAACATCACATATTCGATGATTTATAACCTTCCGATTACAGCAAAAAAACACTTACTTCGTATCTATAATAACATATTCAATACAAGTCTGATTCCTCGTGAATGGCGTAGTATTAAAATTATTGCCATACCTAAACATGGAAGAAGTCCTAATTCACATCCAAAGTTAAGGCCTATTTCACTAATATCTTGTTTATGTAAAATATTTCACTTAATGCTGACTAAACGGTTAGAATGGTTTGTCGAACATTACAAGATTTTGTCTTCTGCCACAACGGGTTTTCGAAGGGGCCAGTCATGCCTGGATTCTTTGACTCACTTGATAACGAATATCCAAATAAATTTTACCAAAAATATTCCTACATTAGCATGCTTCCTTGACATTGAAAATGCTTATAATAATGTTGTAGTTAACAGTGTTGTACAAAAATTGGATGATTTAAAAGTAGGAAGTCAAATATGTAGCTACTTATGGGAATTTTTAAAAGAAAGACATTTAACAATAATAGATGATATGGGGCACAGGAATGATATCGAGAGATGGACTAACCGGGGACTTGCACAGGGAGATCCTATTTCCCCTTTACTTTTTAATATTATAACAATTGAGGTATGCAAAAATAGTATAGTACAGATATGTCAGTATGCAGATGATTTTGCACTATTTATAAGTTGTAATAATTTAAATGAGAGTATTATTAATATGCAAATTACTTTAGATAGTATAGTTAAAGTATTACTCAACATAGGTTTTGAATTATCGGCGCATAAATCACAATTTTGTCTTTTTAGTAGAGGCCATAGAAGGCGAGAGGTTCATTTAGTTTTAAAATACCATTAGTAGCAGTTCAAAACGTAAAATATTTGGGTGTATGGTTGGACTCCTCGCTTCGGTGGACTAAACACATAAACGAACTTTGTGGAAAAGTGCACAAGATGGTAAATATTATTAAGGTGCTAGCCGGACCGGGTTGGGGAGTGCATCCAATACATTTAAGGCGCCTATACATAGCCTTGATAAGGAGTCGGATAGATTATGGATGTTTTCTGTATGACAGCAGTCCCAAATCACGATTATATAAAATACATAAGATACAAAATCAATCGATGAGAATTGTGGGTACCCGGGTTTATTAAATCCACTCCCATACATGTAATGGAGAGTGAGCTATGTTTACCTCCATTACATTTAAGACGAATGTATTTGACATTTAAATATTGTATTAAAGTTAAGTCATGGACGAAGGGTAAAACTAATGATGCTTTATTAAGACTTGGTGCCCTTTGGAACCACAGCTATTGGTCAAACAAAAAGAAACCTATTTTAATGATTATTTACAATAAGGTTCGAGAAGAAAAACTTTATTCAAGTAACCCCTTAGATATATTTAAATTAAATTTATGGTGTAGCAGAATTATTACAATTAAAAATGTTATTAAAGTTGACTTAGAAAGTATAAATATGAGAAAAAGCAATTATGAAGTTAACTCACTAAAAATTAATATTTTGAGAGAAATAAACAAAACATACAATGGTTGGTATAAGTTGTTTACTGACGGTTCAAAAGGTGCCAAGATGGGTGCGGCTTATTATGATCCTATGATCAGATGTAACGGTTGCTATGGGATGGATCCCACTGTCTCCATTATGACAGCTGAATTATTTGCAGTATCTGAAGCGCTGTCATATGTTGCTACTTTAGAGTTGACAAAGGTTGTTATTTTTACTGACAGCAAGAGTGCACTTCAGCATCTGGCTCGATGCGTAGGGAAATGAGGAAGCAGATAGGCTAGCTAAATTAGGTGCTTCTACTGGGACCGAAATTTACATTTTTCCTATATATTCAGAACTTTTATCCAAATTTAAAAAATATTGTTACAACGAATGGATAAGTTACTTTAATGAAAAATCTCAAACTAAAGGCATATGGTACAAAATCATACAAAATGAACCAGCTCGTACTCCATGGTTTTGTAATGAAATTATTAGTCGCAGTTTATTAGTCACTGCCTACAGGCTTCGTTCCGGACACATGCCTCTGAAAGCGTTTGCCTATTTAATGAGAAAGGTAGATTCACCGAACTGCGATTTATGTGGAAAGGTTGAGGATATGCAACACCTTTTAGTGAAATGTGTTAGGAACGAATCGCAAAGAATAAGAATGATACGAGATTTAAAAATCAATAAATTAGATTTAGGTATATTTCAAAGCATTTTATCACAACCTATGTCAAGCCAAGCTAAAATGTTGTATGATTTAGTTAGTATTTAATTATACTGTGCAAACTATAATTATAGTTAATCCTACGGATTGTTATATTAGTTTAAATTAGTTTAAGATGGAACCGTCATGACTATGTTCAAAGGTTCCGAAATAAATAAAGAGAAAAAAAAAAAAAAACAATTTTATACCAAATTGTGCCAGTTCGTCTATATTATAGCATACGTACATCTGTGACGACTGGGTCACCTGCTTTTTTACCAGGCCGTATAATGTATTATATATCAGAGTATTTCCTCCTTTTTGACAAAAAAACAAATAGGTTAATTCTATGTTCGATAGAAGAGGCATTTTAAGTCCAACAAAACTTGTTAGTGTTAGTTATTTTTTCGTACATATATCTTTATCCTTCATTACAAAACTTAAATATTCTTTTGTCTTTTAATAACAAAACTACCAAAGGAGAGAAAGATTTTCGTTTACCACATTTATTATGTACTTGCATATTATCTATTCAGGTCAAGACTGTAAAGTGCACAGCACCTCATTTTAAAAAAATAATTATTAAGACCATGAAATATATTAATTGTTGATTAATTTCCTATTAGTCTATATAATTTGATTATTCAAAATGAATTTAAATTAGCTAGTTAAGGAATATTGGTTGCGTTAAGCTCATTTGTACATTAAAATACGTCTTTAAAAACAATATATTTACTGAATCCACAAAAGTTAATTATTATTCGGAATTCGTTGATTTTTACTTTACTGCCAGTTCGGAATGCAGTTTTGCTAGTAGAACGAGCAAGAAACTCTAGCATTGCGCTCTGCATTGTATAACACATCGAAACTCATTAAATATATAAATTATCTATAAATAATATAATCATACACTATATGTTTAATAAGATAATAACTGGAGCCGAGATAATAGGATGGAATTCAATCTCAACAAGTGCCATCGAAGGGGTAGGCAGAGGTGTAACCAGTACAACCACTTTTCGCCGAATTTGGTTCCCATAATATGATAGGGGGCGAGCCTATCGCCATACCGGGCACAGATTCCAGACTGCCCCTGCCTACCCCTTCGGGGATTACAGGCTTGAGAGTATGTGTGTGTGTATTGCTCTTATATTAATCAAAATTCCAAGAAACAACATATAAGGACTATTTATCCCAGATAACTACTATCACAAGAACGGATTCGGGAACAATAGCTAGTAAGTTAAGCTATTGTTGAATATTTGACATTAGGTCAATCGGTTACGTGGAATTTTAAATAAGACTGCAAATTAGCTGGGTAGTCTAACAATTCAAGGATGTTTTTGTAATGCATAATGGATGTTTTTACAACATTTCATTTTTAGTATCATTCACGATCTTACTTAGAACTGAGTCAAGAGTCTGGTAAAAATATAAAACAGCTACATTAACATCGTCGCAATTAGTTACACACGACCAGTTTGTTGAATAGAGTTCATTTACTATAGCATCAATGTCTGTTTTATAACGAGTCCTCTTAGGGGTAATGTGATTTTTACCAATTTTTGTTCCTAATATACAGGGATAATGATCTGTGACATCGGAGAGACTTACTATTCCTATTGTTGAAGAAGGGTTTTAATATAGCAATGGTCTAGGCACGCTGCACCTCTGGTAGGGTTAGTTATGGCTGGCAATAGTTTATGTTCCGTTAATAAACAAATGTAATCTGCAGTCTGTTCGTTTAAGAGGTATCGAGCTTATATCTGAGTTAAGATCGTCAGATAGTATTATGGTTGGAACACTACTTGCATTACATAGAACTTTATCAAGGGATGTCAAGAAATTAGAGGCGTCTGTGAAAGACGGAGAGCGATAGATACCTAAGATAAGAAAGTCAGTGTTTAAGTTAATTTCCAAACAGTTGCATTCTTCACATAGTGATTCAATAACGTTAGCTTTCCAATTGTCTCTAATATATGCAGTTACACCACCACTCACTCACCAGTCCCTTTTTGTGTTTAGTCTACAAGTTTTTCTTTTATGTATTAGATAGCTTGTATCCGTTATTTGTGTTATCTTATTTTAAATGTATTCTCTGTGCATTTGTATTATACTACTTACTGCCATCTGGTCCAAAGACAATGGCCAAATAAATATATTCTTTCTTTTCACTCTTATTGATGTACTTGTGTGTTCTGTGACCGTTGTATCCAGGTAATTGAGGTATGATTGAGTTAGGACTCAGCCAGCATTCAGTTAAAATTATTACGTCGAAGTTAATATTCAACCGTTTTAGCAACACCAAGAAAGAAGAAAAATTATGTTGGAGACTTCGAATATTGAAAGTAAGAAGTTTAAAATTTAACTCAGACGACAAATAATTATTACAATCATCTGGGCACTCCAGTGACAGACATTGAATAGATAGAGTTTCATCTAGCTCATCTGATATGCTGTTCATCGTATTTGATTAGTATACTTTACTACTATAAGAAGAAGTATTGCCATATTTCTGTCAGTGAGGAGACCAGCATGATATAGTATTTGGAAATCACCTATGTGTATGTGAATATCTGTGAGGGTGAAGTGTGCGTGAGTGTGTGTTAGTTTGTGGATGTATGTGTACTGATGACATTCATTGAGTAATTTTAAACTTAAAACTATAAAATTATGGAGGATATAGATAAAAACAAATTGAAAATGAGTGAGATCAATATGAATGACATGCATGTTGGCGTACAAATAAATGATATGATTCATTTGAATATAATATCAATGTAAATATCAAAGCCGTGCCGTGCCCAGCAGTAGGACAGCATATGCATAGTTGGAATTTTTTATTATTGTAAGTATATGTTTTGTCGGATCGTGATGAATACGGACACTGAATTGAACTTGCTAATAACTTTATTTATTGTAAACTGTGGGTACCGTCACTTGTTTTGATATTTTGAAGGTAGTTTCGAGTTGTTTATCGGGTAATCTCAATAACGAAAATCACAATATAAAAGAGCACCTCTTCTTTGGCGAGGCATTCGGAAATAATCATTGAAACAGTTAGTAACTTGCAGGTCGTAATGCCGAAATATTATTAAAGTAGTAAGTTAACGTGATGTGAAAGTGTTATTCTGATGGCATATTGTAAAGTAAACTGTGATGTGTTAAAAGAGCAACCATGGAGTTTCTTGCCAGGTTTGTCCCCATGGATAACTGGATTCCGAACTGGTAGTAGTTTATTAAACTCTGAAGTGTTAATCTCGTGTTTTTCTACCTAACTATCATACGCTATGCATCCTGACCATATCTGGAGGTCTGAGAAGAACCACTGAGAAGTACGTGTAAGCCCTCTCACAGCCTCAGCCGATGACCGGCCGACCCGACATATATATTATGCAATGGTCTTTATTTTGCAAAAATAATCCAATGATATTTTGTGTTATCACTTTGGTAGGACTCTTTGGTCGTCACCCGGTCTGTTCGGTGACAAAGAAGCGTGAGCTACAGCAGCTAACACTTTCGAAAGGGCTAAGAATCCACAAACGTTTAAGTTAAAGTTTTCGGCGTTAGGATGGTATAAAGCTTAAATAAAATACAGACAAAACTTCATCTTTTTATATCCGTAACAATTTTATAATCTGATACAGTACGTTAAAAAACGGGCGTAAGTTAAGATTCTGCAAATCTAATTCTGTAATCCTCGAAATATAAGTCACACCAATTTTGCTCTTCAAATTCTTTAATAACATCAGGCGATAAATAGCTATTGATTAAAGATGAGCAACACATATCTTCCAGTGCTCTTGAGAAAGGTGCTTTAAGTTCGTGAACCTCCACAGCTTGGAACTCATAATTATTGGGTGATACTGTGTCCGAAGATGACACTATTATGACTCGAGATTTCAATGGTTTTGCCGTAAAGTTGTAATGATACGCTTCTCTGAGACGCCCATTAGCTGCCTCAATGACCGCTTGTGCGTACGGCGCTGAGTACTTAATACGACCCTGAAGTGATTTCACACAAGCTTCCACTTTATCTTCCCATGTTGTTTTATCACGCAGTGCCTTATGCAATATTACAATGTCTGCATTTGTCATCAGTGTAAACATGTGCTGTATAATTGCATCTTGCAATTCTGTTTCTGTTCCAAATTTATTTAATTCTTTTTCCACAACCGACTTTACTTGCTCTGGTGCACAGCCAACGCAAAATACAGTACCATCTTTACCTACAAAAAAGAATATAAACACGAATCTTTGAAATGAAATAAAATCGTGCAATCACAAGTCAGTACCTACAATAAAAAAGAAATAAATTTTATTTTATTTTATATCAGCTTATGTATACATAACATACATAGCATCATCGATATCATCATCATCATCTACCTGCCCTTATCCCACACTAAGCGGGGTCGGCACAAACGGTTTGAACCCTCCACGCAGCCCTATCATGCGTCAAATCTGCATTCACCCCGATCATACATCATCATGTGCATCATCGATATACTAACAGATTATTTATACACGTATAAGGTATTTATAATTATTATTATTTTTAATATTATACAATATTGAACGGTAGGCAGCGGTTTTGCTCTGCCCTGGCATTGCAAAAGTCTATGGGCGGCGGTGACTACTTACCATCAGGTGGCCCGTCTGCTCGTCTGTCTATCGAGGCACTAAAAAAACAAGGAAATAAGCAAAATAATAATATATTTTTAAATAGGTTTGATACGGACCATGGAAATTTCCGAGAGGTCGCATGTTTTAAAAATTACCACCGGATCCAAACTCGACCCTGCCTTTCTAAGGTCCGTATCTCGTAATGTAATGTGTTTATTGTCATAATACCATACCATGTGTTTCAAGTATTGCCGCCATTTCCAACGCTACAAAAATTCCAGTCTCGTAACCCAACAGGTAAAAATGAGTCTTCAATCCAATTTTTTCAAGGAGAACCTATAAAATATACATTTTATTTAAAATTGCGAACAAAACGTGCTAGGCGGACCTTCATATGCGAGAGGCCCTCTAAACAGATATCATCGTATTGTCTATTCCTGCCACCAAGGAGAAGTGTTCAAGTACTGTGGTTTGAATGACATCAAACCAATTTAAATTAGTTAGCATTATGATATCTTATATCTCGGGATGACAACTGAAGTGCAGTGCGATGTAGTGAATATTAAGTAATACAAAGTTTTGGGTATTGTTGCTTCCATTTTGTTTTTACTTCAGTATGGCGTTTACCATCAGGTGTGCGACTAGAACTTAAATGAAAAGTGACTTAAAAAAGTACTTTAGCAAATCTTTTTGCTGTATCTTGTATAGTTTCGTAAGGTCTATCGAGCCCAGGCTGCAGGACCATCGCAGGCAGCTTCAAACGTTCACAGAGGCCACGGAATCTTGCACTGTTACCTTCCAACCCTGGGATTATGCACAAGTATGCGTTGATATCGTCAAAATCGTCAGCGTTCTGAAAAGATTAAATGAGTTTCTAGTCGATGTAAAATTGTATTAAAAATGAAGCGCTGTATTAACACTTTTTAGTAATTTTATTTAGATCATACAAAAATAAAATCACTTACTACTAGATTATTTATTATTAAGAATTAGAATCTATGATAGTAGGTCGTCTTCTTTACATACATACATATATACTCACGCCTATAATCCCCGAAGGGGTAGGCAGAGGTGTAACCAGTACACCCACTTTTCGCCAAATTTCGGTCCCATAATGTGATAGGGGGCGAGCCTATCGCCATACCGGGCACAGGTTCCAGACTCCGGGCTAATACTGAGAATTTCTAGATAGAAAAACCCAATATCACTTTACCTGACCCGGGGATCGAACCCGAGACCTCAGCACAGCGGTTGTAACGCATGCGCAATTACAACTGCGCCACCAAGGCAGTCAAGTCGTCTTCTTTATTATAGAATTTATCTGTTCACGAAAGTTAGAATCAGCGTAGCTTACAAAATCTTCTAGTAAAATATTGGGCAGTTCATTCCGTGGAACACATGAACCCCTAACTAAATTTGTACCAACAAATAGGTTACTTATGGCATATATTGTTATGGACAATTACATTTTACAATTGAATTTAACTCACTGTTATGATAGGCATAGCTCTTGTCGGTAAAAAAACAGTTTCAATAGAAGCTAAAAGGTCGTCTGGTTCAACGCGTGGAAAGAATTTTGCCAATCCCTTGAATTCGTCAAAAATAGGTTCTTCTAATGTAAGTTCCAATTCACGAAGTCTAAAAGAAAGTTAGTGTTTTAAGATTTTTGAGAAAAATAATACAACATTAGTTTTAAATACTATTATAAGATTGTATCTCACTTTTGCTTGTCTAAGCGCAAGACTTCGTCTTTTGATAGTGAAGTATTATATACATGGAGTAGATGAGAACGTATAGCTTTAGCGTCCGCTTCATGCAATCCCATCTCTTTTAAACTCATATCATCTCTGTACTCATTGAAAATATCTGTACCTGGAATTTATTCTCTTTTTTAGTCATACGCCACCTTCAAAAGAATCTTTATACAATGAACCGTCCACGCAATGGTAAAAAACTAAGCACAGACCGATTACGCGTCAGCATTTCCAGTGTTTTTTTGATAATATCAATAAAGTTTCTTAAAGTATACTAACCAGATAAGCTGATGATGTCCTGCATTAAAATCCTTTGTTGCGATTGTAGTTCTTGAGCGACCAGTACACCATGTCTATTATTAACGGCACGCTCCAACGTATTTATGACACTTTGACACCATGACCCTAAACGAGATTGTGGTACTCCCTGAAAAGATAAACAGTTTTATATTTATTATTTCAGTCAATGTCACGTAACTTTTTGTTCTAGTTACATGTTCAATGATTTAGGCAGATGGGGTAGTCATAATTAAGTAATCTAGAAACTATTCACAAATCGTGGAACTATCAACACACATATACACTCACGCCTGTAATCCCCGAAGGGGTAGGCAGAGGTGTAACCAGTACACCCACATTTCGCCGAATTTCGGTCCCATAATGTGATAGGGGACGAGCCTATCGCCATACCGGGCACAGATTCCAGACTCCGGTCTAATACAAAGGAATTTCTAGGTAGAAAAACCCAATATCATCACTTTACCCGACCCGGGGATCGAACCCGAGACCTCAGCACAGCAGTCGTAACGCATGCGCAATTACAACTGCGCCACCGAGGCAGTCAGTCTATCAAATGACAAAAAAAAGGAGGCATGATAAAATTTATGACGCCAAATGCATTACGAGAAGGTATTATGAGGTCTCATATTTGCATCAATATTGACACTGTTTTCCTTTCTTTTTGGATTATTTTTGGTTTCGAGATATCATAGTGCGGACGCTCATGCGGTCTGCGGACAATATGTGTAAATTTTCTGGCAATTAAAATCTATTGCGGTGTTAAGTTAAAGAGTTTAAACACATCAAAGATGAAGCAACGTTGCAGCCGCAGCAAGAACACATATTTACAGGGGAGAATAACTTCTTTACTATTATGTTTAGGCTATATTTTGTGTCACATGCCTTAACTCCGACTTTTGAGCTACTGACACGAAATAAATAATTATAACTAGTCGAAAAATTAAGAACATCCAAGTAGGCCTGGATACATCAGTAATTAAACTTACAGTTTTAGGAACAGATATAATCAGAAGAGTTGTGGGTATATGATCTTTTGCACGAACAACATGTGTCATTGGTTCTATGGAAAGTCCAGTAGTCAATATGGCAATATATCTGAAAACACAGTGCAGAAAATTCAATATGAAATTTTAGAAAATATAGTATTACTAATACTACCGATTACTGAGCAATAAATGAAATGCTTAGGAAAACTTAGTAAGATCCTCTGGCTCGATTCTTAGGAGTTGTATATATTTATAGGGAGCAATGATCTTTTATTATCCGTTTGGAATTATATGTTGTACTAAATTATAGTCATCGCCTACATGCTCGTTTGCCGGTCTTCAGTCAGTTATACGATATACTCACTTCGCAAGCGGACAAATTGATTTTGACGCCACATCGATGTTGGTCGCAAGAGCTGTTAATTCTTCATTTGTGATTGTTTCAGTATGGTCTGTTGCGACTACGTATATTCCTTCGACGTAGCCCAACCTATTGGCACTATTTAATAATTGATGTACAGCGTCCTTATCACTTAACACACCAGAAGAAACTTCAACATGGACTCCAATATTTTCCCAAAATCTGAATAGAAAACCATTAAAGTAAAATTAAACTCACTTTGGACTGCAAATAAATGTATTTTTCTTAGATTATATTTATCCAAGACATAAAATTAGTCATCACGTTTTCATGGAAATATTTTATTTAAAGATTTATGAAGTATTCAATTACCGCATATTGATTTTGCTGATTGAAGCCGAGTTTAGTGTATAGATGTAAAGCTTCTTTGCACCACGATGGATTAAGAGATTGGCTAAATGTACACTTAGAGCACTACCATCGCAGATCAAAACATTGGAGCGATCAGGAGAGCATGTGATCCTGTGGACGGAAATAAATACTTGCTTAAACTTGCTGTGATAATTAGTATATTTACAATCACTGTTTTGATAGTCTATTAATAGGTATATGTGCTTCGTAATTAAAAAGACTATTGGCAGAGACAGGTGTAAGGGAACTTATTAATTTGCATACTACACAATAATTAGTACCTCGGCAGCACGCGCACGTCGGTGTCGCGCAAGTGCAGCAGCACTCGGCCGCGGTGCGCGCTGGCGGCGAGCAGGCGGAAGGCGCGCGGAGCGTCGTGCGGCGCGTACGTGACGCGCGACAGCGGACGCACGTACCCGCGCGCTATGCCTTCACTCACTAGCAGTTGTAATGTCTGGAATTACCAAAAGATAGACAATTATATCTACACTTCACCTGAATGGTACATTCCAAATATAATATCGACCATCGAACGACGACGTCGACGTCAAGTCTGTCAACGTCATTCGACACTCGACAGACTTGTCCCGGTCTGAAGTACAATTTCTTGTAACAATTACCTTTTGTTCAGCGTCGTTTTGTGAATCAAATATAGAAGAGAAATCAAGCGCTACGTACGACCTCTGTTTGGTCATGTGGTACATGCCGTATTGGAATTCCTCTTCATTTAATATCTGAACTGTGTCGAACGTGACTCCATTGAATGCTGCACATTTGAGTGATATCTAGAAATAAAACAATGAACATAATTTGTGATTTAAATATAGAATAATAAGTATTAAGCCAATTATGCAGTAGGTAACATTATATTAGAGGCGCAACATAAAACGCTCAACATGTTGACAATGCTTTTATCAGCGCGCAATAGATGCGGAACGTGCCGCATACCATGTTTTTGTACCAATTTTTGACAAACATTCGCGTTTCGCATTGAAGCTTGTGTTGTGGTGTGTGTTGTTCCTCGTAGCACTTGATACCCACGATACCAGTTTAACTATGTGTGTGACTGTATTTATTATTATTATTTATTTATTTCGTACCCTTATAGACAGAAAATAGTAAATGTTGAGATACATAATACAATGGTTACCTAATAAATACTTGACTAACATTAAATTGCAAAAATATTCTTACGTTTTTTAAACCTTCATCTACAGAACTTATAATAATGTCGCAACCACGTCCTTTTGTAGCGATCAAGACCATATCTCCAAAACTGTCGTCCCTTGAATTTCCTATGTGTTCCTCTACAAGAAAAAAAATATTCACATCTTATTTTACTACCTATCCTTTTAAATTACAGATTTTTTTTAGACTATCTTCTTATTTGTTTATTCTGTCGCGGCAAAGTGACCACACTGCACCTGATGGTGAGTGCAGTGCCGCCCATTTAAAGTATCGTATCAAGTAGTGAGAGACGATCTATCCCTCGCTTCTCAACACATTCATGCCGGCCTACTGTGTAGCTTCTTCACACTACGCCTAAAGAACCCGAGATCATAGGAAGGAGAGAACACGGTAGCTGGCAAACTATTCCATAGCTTAATGGTGCGGCAAAAATACGAATTTGCGAGCCTCTTGGTTCGGGCCGGGGTAGTAGACACCACGAAGCTGGAAGCACGCTAAGCGAGGAAATATCCCTACGCAGCTGTAGTAGCTCCAGGCTATTACTAACGTCTGCATCATTCACAATCCAGATGGCCCGCCGCTGCAACCTATCCAAGGCATCGAGATGGTATTTTGCAGAACCGTCCCAATGGTGCGAGCAGTATTCTATTCCCGGCCGCATCTGCGCTTTATATAAGCGGTAGAGATGACCGGGCGTGAAAAACCGCCGCACCCTGTTCAGGATTCCGACCCTGCGGGAAGTGGCGGATATTACGCCCTCGATGTGACTCCTTGTATTAAGATCGCAGCAGCAGCAAGGGATGGGAGATAATGGGGATTGTTTCTTGTTTATATAACATTTTCTACATCAAATGTGTGATACATTAAGAATGCTACATTCTTATGACATTACATTGGTTTATTTAGTATACATTATATTTTTTTGTGATGAAATTTCCTACCTGACCTTGTGTAGTCATTTGTATCACATACTTCAGCTTTCATAACAGTCATGTTATCTATACTTAAGGTCTCATCATGGCTTATGCCTAATTGGTTGCTACTAGTTTATCTGCAACCTTCAGTTAGTATAACTACCATTATAAACGATACTTCTATCAGTTTTATGAAATTACCTTTGAGAGCAGGATAAAGTTTGCGTAAGAAGTGCATTTTTCCGGAATCACCAACAGTAGTGAAAACTTGACATCCGTGCGCTAAAGCTATAGCAATGCACGCCTGCCCCAGAGCCCCTGTACCTCCATGCACCAAGATGCTTTTATTCACCAGTGATTCAGTCTTGATACACTGAGTAATAAAATTAAAAAATAGAATTATTGAGACAATAATAGCGTTTTTTTTTCTTGAATCGTGAGCATAATAGGTCTGACGTCAGATGCTAAACGCCACGCCTGGCTATAGACATTAACAATAACTTGCTGAATTTTAAATTAAAAGGCTTTACTACTTTCAATAACCTTTTCGATAGGATAGGCTTACCATATAGTAAAGTAGTAGTTGTAGTTTATAAGCATTAGAGCTTTTGGAATGATTTTGGTGTCAATAGTGATACGTAATGTGTTACATAAGGATGGTTAATGATTTCTAATCATAGAGGAGTTTAACAAGTTTAGATTATTTGTGTGATCATCGCCATTTATGTTCAGCTATAATTCTATACTGTGATCGTGGGTGTTTTACAGACCTTAAGAATATCAATGGAGTTGAGGAGTAAAGTTGATTAAAATAGAAAAGAAAGTTAGTATGTAGTTCTATTCATTGATATGACAAAAAAGAATGATAGCATCATCAAAGCCCATGGTACTATCGTTGTAAAACAATAAAAATACTCACCAGACAGTAGAAAGCGCAGACATACGCAAACGGCACGGTGGCGGCGTCCTCGAGACTCCAGTGGTCGGGCACAGGCCACAGCAGCTCCGGCGCCGCGCGCACCTCGCTGCTGCACGCGCCGCGCGGCACCACGCCCATCACGCGGCACCCGCTTGTACGCGTCGAAGGGAAATAATTAAAGATCGCGGAGGTTCAAACTAATTGACTTAAGATGCAAAAATACACGATGCTAAACCGTTAATAAATACTCCGAAGTTAATTATCAACAAACATAATAGCTGAACAAACTCACTTTAAATATAGTTCAAAGCCATCTTAATTAGAACAGATTTAAAATTGAACTTTGTCCTTTTGTTTTATCTATGGCGACACGTTGAAGTTATGAACTTACAAAAAAATCTTTCATTAAATTGATAGTCATAATATTGATCAAGACGTATGCTTCTTCTTAGTTGTATAACTTAGGTTGATGCAAGTTCTCCACTGGACATAACTAACTTAAACCTACATATGTATAGGACCACTTGATCAAGAACTAATATAAATACAAAACTATTATATTTTAGTCCAACTACAGTTGTTTCTTTCTCTTTAAACCTGACTATCGCTTGCTAACATGAGATTGCTAATTATGAAATTAGTCATGTTACTCGGAATATAGACTTTCCACTATTTACCTCTCTGTTATCCCACTAAAATCCATGCCATAAGAGTTATCATTGAATTTTTCAGCTACTGCTTCTGTTGCCTGTTTCACATCCTTACTATTGAGGCCAGCATAGCATACCTTAAAATAGTGACCTAAATTAAATTACTGCTCAAACCTTTATATCGTTAGTAACCATTTTAATTAAAATAACACACGCTACTAACAAATTAAATGATGCGAGGATTGATACAGATCTGCAATTTGGATTACCTTTTTTTTTTGTTTTCGCGGGGAAAAGCGATTTATCACTACCGGATGTTGACATCCGGACGACCGCTAGGCCGAGTCCCTAACAAATTCCCTACACCGGCAATACCAACTAAAAACCCCGCGGTGGCCCTCTTCGGCGCATAAGAGACGGTCCCTGGCTCACGGGGCGAGAAGCGCCCCATTTTCGACCGGAACCGCCCCTGCGCGGTGCCGCCTTGCGGCCCATCTCCAAGTGGGGGGGGCTCAGAAGCCCCCGCGCACCGAAGGACGCCCTCGGCGTCTACGGCAGCTACGAGGCCAACCACCCGCGCTGCCGTCATCCCGGGGTCGCCCGGTGTGCCGACGAAGTATATACAAAATGAAACTATGTACAAACAAATTTTCGACACACTGGAAAGGGCGCTACGACAGCCCCCCGCTGCGCGCTCGCGACCCCCAATGCCCCTATTAGTCACCTCTTACGACAGGCAGGGGATACCGTGGTGGGATTCTCCAAAAGCCCCCAAACCACAGGGCGGGAGACGCCGGTCAGTCGTCAACCCGGCGCCTCCTCCGTCTCGACTGGCGGCGGGAGGGATCGGAGCGCTGTTCCCGACCCCTCTCGGCACTCTCCTTCTGTGAGATGACGGCCTCACAGAAGAGGGCCACCGCACGCCAGGATCTCCGGCTGTCGACCATGGCTGACACCAAAGTCGGCAGCGAGAGGTCTCCTCCGACGACTGCTACGAGAGCGCTACGCTCTTCGTCCCAGGCTGGGCACTCCTCCAAAGTATGTTGGGCCGTGTCACGCGGACAGTTGTCACATTGGTGACACATGGCCGACCCTTCTGCGCCGGCTATACGACACAGGTACTCGCCAAAACAACCGTGGCCTGTGAGCACCTGTGTCAGCCGGAACGTCGCCGCGCCGTGGCGCCTGTCCAACCACTGACGGAAGACAGGACGCACTGCCGTGGATTACCTTTTTTTTTTTTTTTTTTGTTTTCGCGGGGAAAAGCGATTTATCACTACCGCCCCGCCGGGGGGATGGCGGGACGGTTATGTTGGGCTCGCCGGCCTTACGACCCAGCGTTAAGCCGTCCGGGAGAGATGTTGACATCCGGACGACCGCTGGGCCGAGTCCCTAACAAATACCCTACACTGGCAATACCAACTAAAAACCCCGCGGTGGCCCTCTTCGGCGCATAAGAGACGGTCCCGGGCTCACGGAGCGAGAAGCGCCCCATTTTCGACCGTAACCGCCCCTGCGCGGTGCCGCCTTGCGGCCCGTCTCCCAGTGGGGGGGGCTCAGAAGCCCCCGCGCACCGAAGGACGCCCTCGGCGTCCACGGCAGCTACGAGGCCAACCACCCGCGCTGCCGTCATCCCGGGGTCGCCCGGTGTGCCGACAAAGTATATACAAAATAAAACTATGTACAAAACAATTTTCGACACACCGGAAAGGGCGCTACGACAGCCCCCCGCTGCGCGCCCGCGACCCCCGATGCCCCTATTAGTCGCCTCTTACGACAGGCAGGGGATACCGTGGTGGGATTCTCCAAACGCCTGGATTACCTAACCCAACTACTAAACCAAAGTTGTGTAATTCTGAAAAAGGAATCTGGCAAAGGCTACGCTCCGGCTTATTTAACATTTTTCTATACTTTTTATTATGTAGAGTATTTCAATTTATCTCTCAAAAAATATCCTTTCTAACGTGATTTATTTTCTTGTGCCAATTCAACTCAATATGTCAATAACTAGCTTCTTCAGATTGCAGGGTCAATTATATTTTTTAACTACCGCTGATATTTCATCCTGCCTTATCCGTTCACTCAGTATTAATAGTAAAAGTCGAATGTTCTTCTGGATTTTTATGAGTTGACTGCTAATAGTGACGTCTTGCGGAAGACTCGAGTGTTAGTGACAACGTCATTTATCAACGCCACACTAAAGTCGCCTGTATCGCCATACGTTTATGATTCTACTGTCTAATAGTCTCACATAAGTTTTCTTAGTGTTTAGTGCTAACATGAACGGATGCTGCGTCACAAATGCTCTCATCTGACACTTGCAGCAACAACTGGAAATCTGCCATAACAACAGGCTTAAAAAAATCGTTTCAACTTTTTTAATATATAGAAAGACTTACTGTTACTTTTATTCCTGGTCCAGAAGGAGCCGCAGTCTCAACCCATTGCAAAGAGTTAAAATTACCAATATCTGCGCTTTGTAGAGTCATGTGACTTACACCTATCTTATTTTTAACAGTAACGTGGCTATCATCGATATCCTAAAAAGTGTAACTCATTTAATTAGCGACATGACACACATTTGAAAGTTATCATCATTACAAAAACACTGTATAATTATATAATGTAAGATAATTTAAGTGTTAAAAAACAGGAATTATGAATTCTAACAATGGCTGTTCGTACCTTTGTTTTTCCATCTGGTGTTGGTGCCAACAGTTTAAAGTTATACTGATAGTGATGGGGCGCATCTCTGAATCTTATATTATGCAGAGTAATACCACCACATCTATAATTATAATGATATGTATAGGTAGATATTGGATTATTTAATTTTTTTTTAGTTACATTTTTCTGCCTCACCTTGTATAGTCATTTGTGTCACATACTTCAGCTTTCATAACCGTCATGTTATCTATATTTAAGGTCTCATCGTGTTTTTTTACGTTTATCAAAAGTTTCTTTATATATACTGGCTGAGAGACACCATCGTGTGCTCTTTTTAATGCATTTAACTGCAGCATACCATCTATATGTGTCACCCAGTTGTCATTCCATTTAACGTAAGCCTTAGTGAGTGATGAGTTAACACTGTGGATACTACGAAAATCGTCGCTGCAATAAAAAAATAGTTAAACATTAGATGCTACCAGTTAGCTTAATAAAGTTCCTCTAACTTTATTTACTGCTTCCGAGTAGTATGAATGGTTCTTAACGTTCTGATTCGTTTTAGTTGAATCACAGCCGATTCAGAGCCCAAAAAGGGATAGTTTCCTACTAGTGGTGCTTCTCTTCTTCTGCTTTTATATAAATAGGATACGAAGCACGGACAGTAACCCGGAGTAAAGTAAGTGGTCGGAGTTGGTAGTAAAATTTGCGAAAATCAGATAAAAGAAAGGCAATCGATAATTTTTATTCGCTGCGCTAGTGGAATCTGGTATTTTTATATAACAGAGGTGGAAAATGGTGCATAATAGTTATCTATTGGTTAGTGATCTCCTCTTAAAATAACAAAAGAATCATGGGTACGCTACCGGCTTTAAAAGACGGAAATGAGGATTGAGAAGGGGAACGGGATGTAGGTCTCAAAATGTTGCAGTTACCTACCCGTCGAGCGACCCCGTTTTAACTGTAGATCTGTCTTGACTCTTGATCTGGTCCCTAGCTAGTCTAATTTTATTTAATTTAGAAATATAATATTTACTCACCTGTACGAATAATCTCGGTCTTTCAACAGTTTATAAACTTCTTTCAAATTATGTTCGTATATTTCGACATTATTAGGACAAATTTTATCTTTATTATGTTCATAACAAATCCGAATGAAACCTGTTATTATTTTCGAAACTTTATTTGATACCTGCAAATTATACAACAAATATAAAAAAAAAACAAAAAAGACTGCCTCGATGGCGCAGTTGTAATTGCGCATGCGTTACGACTGCTGTGCTGAGGTCTCGGGTTCGATCCCCGGGTCGGGTAAAGTGATATTGGGTTTTTCTATCTAGAAATTCCTCAGTATTAGCCCGGAGTCTGGAAAATGTGCCCGGTATGGCGATAGGCTCGCCCCCTATCTCATTATGGGAAAAGTGGGTGTACTAGTTACACCTCTGCCTACCCCTTCCGGGATTACAGGCGTGAGTGTATGTGTGTGTGTGTATTTAAAAAAAAGAGCATAATTATTTAAAACTTGCCATTGTGTCACTATTATTCTTTAACCTTTAAATATATGAAACAGATTGTAAAAAAGTTGAATACTTATTGGGCTTCTAGTCTATCGCGTTTTAAATACTATAATGAGAGGACGTAAGAACATAACAAAAATATATAATATATGCTGGAGAAGTTTCCGTACAACCATTAAATCAAACACTCAGGAAGTCAGGGTTAGAACAGTTCTTCGGCGGAGGAGACCTCTCGCTGCCGGACGTGGTGTCGGCCATGGTCACCAGCCGGAGGTCCTGGTGTACGGTGGCCCACTTCTGCGAGAGCGTTATCTTGCAGAAGAAGAGTGCTGAGAGGGATCGAGAACCCGAGAAGATATGATCCCTCCCACCGCCACAGAAGACGTAGGAGGCGACTGACCGGCGTCCCCCGCCCTGTGGAATGGGGGCGTTTGAATTTCACCACGGTAACCCCTGCCGTCGTACAAGCCGACTAATTGGGGCCACCAGGGGTCACGGACGTGCAGCGGGGGACTGTCAGCCTGTATCGATGCACTCCCAAATTGGGAACATCGTGCGACCCCGAGATAGACTGCAGCACAGTGGCCTCATTCGCTGTCGTTGTTCGGTGCGCGGGGTTCCTAAGCCCCCATGGAGATGGGCTGCTATGCATATGGGCGGTTCCGGCAGCAATTCTAGCACTCCTTAGAATACCTTGGGACAGCTCCATAAGCACCGACGAAGGCCACTGCTAGTGTCGGGTGGAGTGTATATAGGGGTTTGGGACTCGGCACAGCGACTGCCCAGATAGACGTCATCGGCTGCTGAAGCCTCTGAAGTCATAGTTGATTTGATTTGACTCCTATTGAACCTCGTAGTGGATGACCTGATGAGGTTACTTAAAGAGCTAGGTTTCTACACTGTAAGCTATGCAGACGATGAAGCAATACTCTTAAGGAGAAAATTTGAGGCAGTCTTATGCGATCTTATGTAGGAGGCACCCAAAATTGTTGAACAACGGGGTTCTGATCGACTGTCAGTGAACCCATCAAAAACCGAACTACATAGTATTGATCATGAAGAAGTGTATTATAAACAACCTTCGCTTACACAAAGTACAAGGCACAAAACTGAATCTCACAAGAGAGGTTCAAGTATTTAGGTGTTATCCTGGATGATAATTTGCTATGGAACAAACACCTAGACAACAAATTGTAGAAGTCACATATTCTGGCAATGTAAAAGGATTTTTGACAATATCTGAGGCCTTCACTCCACAATTGACACTGTGGCGATAAGGCCAATCATAACTAACTAAAGCCAAAAATAAACTGCAGCATTTCCAAATGCTAGCTTATACAGCCATATCGGGCTGCCTAGGTGACGCCTGGAATAATATTTAAGGTATACATCATCTAAAGCAAGTAAAAATATATATTGAAAGTTAATTCAAATCAAATTATGTACATTTCAAAGTGCATAATTTCTAAGCCTGTATAATACGCAAAGCTAGTTATGCAATCAATCCAACCGCATGCCAATCGTGACGCTTACGTAGGTGACGCTAAGAGTAAACGCTGAGTTATAAGAAACTAAAAAATATCTAATAAAATGATTGCCTTTATACTGACCTCAAACAATCCATTGCCTCTATTTAATGCAACTTGGACCTCAAGAAGTCGTTGGTCTAATAAGACTGGTTGTGCGTATAAATGGACGTCGCTGAATACAACTGAGCGTGATTTCTTAGTGACACCGAGTGACATCGCAAGTGTGTCCCAAACAGCTACTAACGAAGCTGAGAAGGGGTACAGCACTTGTCCTGGAAATAGTTATATCATTGTACAAGCTATAATGGGGTCAATTAATTCCAAGTTTAAAAAAAAAATGGTTTTCACATGATACAATTATTTATAGAAAAGCGATTTTTAAGTACATTCATCTTCATCTCTAGATTGCCTTGTCTTGCTTGCATGATGTTCTTCGGCTGTCGCTTTTTATACCGACTATTTTGGGGAACCCATTTACTTGAGTTGGCGAGTCATCACCTGCCTATTCTATACGTGTTTTTTAACATTAGTCTGGCAGCTGCCATAGCTCTGAATGTACACGTAACTTTAGAAAAGTCAGAGTTAAAATTTATAGCAATAAATTGTAGTATTACCTCCAATCATATTTCCTTTTAGAAAATTATGTTCATCATCATGTATAGATACCAAAAACTTGCATGCTGCAGCTTGTTTCTTATCCAATGTCAAATGACGAGGCAAATCCCTGGATTGGAAAATAAACTTTTATCACTAAGAGAGTTTTGGTTAGTCCCGTTTCATATACTGCCCATTTGTTGGACACCTCTGTTTCCCCTGGTGATGAAAGGGATAGGCAGCACGCCAGTGTAGCGAACATTGGCCTTATAATACCTATTTTTATAAGAATTTGTCATTTACATCAAAACCAAAATTGTCCCAAAACATAAATTATTATTTCATATAAATATCTTTTAAAACAACATTAATAATATAGCATAAACTGGAATTCAATTAGAAGCTATGCAAATATAGCAACTTTTGATTTGCCTCCAACAACAAGTTGCTGGCACTTTTCTTCAGGAGCAGCAGTTACTTACACTTATAGGGCAATATAATGTAGCTACGTTTGCACAGTCTCTAATTTATAATCAGCTGCAACTTTACCATTCCTCAGTGTGATTCCACTCGACAAGATGCGATAACATAGGTGTCCCTGTAGAGACAGGAAATTCTACTTTTGGGTACAATTCTTGTACATTAGGTGTGAACCCCTCCATGTAGAGTCTGAAATAACATACTATCTATATAACGATATTCAACGATGTTTTTTTACATATTCGAGACATCAAAAACCTATGAGACGTCAATGTATCAAAACATAAAATCCCTAGAAATATTTAATTTAAAATTTAAATTTAATTCATAATGAAACAAATAATATAATTCCATCAAGTATAATAATTATTCCTGCACCCAGAAGCATGGAAATAGCCTACGTTGCAAAACAAACTATTATTATTTTTATAACATATATAGTAAAGAAGTAAAGTTATCAACGGTTAAAAATGAAGATATGAATACACTTCACACAAAACAAATAGAAATAACTCTAAATATCATCTCACTTTCCCACAGCATCAAGCAAAAACAACACGCCATCTTGGTGTCCGCGTTTGGTGAGCGCCACGTGTCTGCAGCTCGAGGAGAGTGAGCGCTTGAGGATCGCCTGTAGGAGTCCATGCGGTGCAATCTCTACTACCACTGCGTTGGCTGGAATTAGCCGGGATGTCTCTTCGAATAGAACTGGTCTCTATCAAAGGAAAAGTAATATGTATACTTAAAACCGAGAGTGACACTTGTTTTAAGGCGGATTTGATGAAAATGATAAAAGGGTTGTTGTTAACATATATATAGAGAAATATGATAATATAAAAAGTATATAGAATTATTTTATTAATCAACTAGCTGTCCCCGCGAACTCCGTTTCGCCTTAAAATATATTTGTCCCGGCCCGTCTATCCCGCAGGATAACATTTTCCGGAATATAAAGTAGCTTATGTTACTTCCGAATAATGTAGCTTTCCATACGTGAAAGAATTTTTAAAATCGTATCAGTAGTGCCGGAAATTACCCCGAACATCCAAACACACAAACTTTACCTCTTTATAATATAAGTATAAATTGCTGCCAAAGAATCTTTGAGTACTTTGGTCATGTTGCTTGTAGAGATTTATCCAAATTGAAGAATCTTCTTATGATTGAAAATATATAGGCTTAGACGACAGTTAGATGAAGTTAAGCTGCTAACATGAATATCAGTAATAACAACAATGAGACAGACTAAGGACAGACATACCTGGAAGGAGATAATCAGATAGGTGCGAAGGAAATTTCAGGCAGGACACGATCTTCAGAAATGAATAGTACGGACAAAAAGTATAATATCGAATATAAGCACATGGAAGTTTTAATCAGAGACTACGAAACTCAAGTAACGAGACAGAGAGTCTAACAGATTAACTATTGCGTTGACATATTATACTCATACCAATAAGTTGTTAGTTTGGTATTCTGCAGAGCAGTATTTAGCTTCGGGTTCATTCCATTTGTTCTGTGGTACTGAAGTTGACAGCCACTTTTTACTTCTTATTCTTGGATTTCTGATGACTTCTGATAAGAACTTTTTTAGTTGTGGCCCTGAGAAAAAATAAATACAGTAAATATTATTTTGTTTTTCCGGGCCTTAAAAAATGGCAAGGCTAAGTTTTACTTGAAAATCCAATAAGGCTACATTTCAATGTCATGCAGTAGTTTTGGATTTTTATACAATCTTATTGATGTTTATCATTCTTCTTATGACATTCAAGATTTCTTATACCAAAGGCTACAAAAATTAAAAAAGTAAGGTGGTAACCTAATTAACCGCAGAAAATTTCATCGCCCCTGAAGACACCAAATATTAGAGCAATAATGAGTGCTTTGCCAAGCTTATCTCGCGGGGGGACAAGAGCAGTAGTAGTAGTATTGCCATGAAGTATTTTGATTGAGCTTCTGTTTATGAGCAGGTGTAACAATTGTTCTCAGATAAGGGATCTGCTCATTTATTGAATAAAAAATATGGTTTATACATAATATTTTAATGTACCTCCGGAGGCGATATAACGAGAGTGATAAGCGATGTTACCACAAGGAACCTCTTTAGCAAAGATACCCATGGCAGTGAGTTTAGCGATGAATTGACTCATCACATCGACTGGCCCTGAGATAGTACACGAATCAGGTCCATTGTGACAAGCTACGTCTATATCTGACGGGCATAGATCACGCATCTGTAAAAAAATTGCCTGAGTTTAGCGATGAATTGACTCATCACATCGACTGGCCCCGAGATAGTACACGAATCAGGTCCATTGAGATAAGCTACGCCTATATCTGGGCATAGATCACGCATATGTTAATAAATAGCCTGTCAACATTAGGTTTTCTTACCTCTTGTAATGTATTTAGCTTGATTTTCCCTTGATGCTGGGTAAAAGAAAGTAAAGCCAAGAATTGTAAAGACAATCATAATCAACTATTGTAACTGAAACATTGCTGCTTATCTAAGAAAATTGTAATCGAAATCTAATATATGAAGTAATATTATTTATGTTTTATATCATAAGCGATTAGGCAGCCGCTTATGGTTAGAGCAACACAATATATTTATAAATAAGTGCGTCCTAGAGAGTTAGACATGAAATGAATCATAGTTAATGTTTGCTGCAGACGGGCATGAGTCCCTTATGAATTTGTGTCACATGTACCTATCGTTCATATTAAAAATATATTAAAATTGCTATTATTAACTGATAAAATATTACTTTTTGGTATCCCAGACCGACGGCTGCCATTGATCCTTTGATAAACAACGTTTCATTTGATATCACTCCTCGACTAAATGCTGATAGCATCATCTCTTCTGTAGTCAAACAACCATCAGCATACGCACATCCAAGCTCCCCGACACTATGACCTAAAAAAGGTTCCGTTTATACTTTACAAGTATAAGATAGGTAGAGTTTATTGTCCTAATAACACTGGAGTTATTTAAGTAAGTAGCTTAATAAGCTATGAAATGATTAACTTGTTTTATTTCTATCCAACTATCATACTATGTGCATCATGGCTATATCTGGAGATCAGAGAGAGATGTAAGCCCTCTCGTCTGCCTCCACATGTGGACCTACATCTTACATATACAAATAAAGTACAGTATGTACATTTATTTATATACATTAAATATACAATTACATACTCAAATATACAAATAAAGATTTCAAGAAATAACATTTAGAAATAAAGTAAGATTTACCAATAATGTTATCAGGAACTAATCCCAAATGTCTTAAAATGTCAGTGAGTCCAATCTGAATCGCTGCTATACCCAGGAACGAATTGAGTACATTATCGAAAATAGTCTTGTCAGTGGAAGTGACTATGCCAACTATATCAACGCCTTTAGGTGCTAGAATTTGGTGACAACTGCAAAAAATTATAGTATTTTAAAATGTAGGAATCATCCAACCAAGTCAGAGCAAACGGACAGAGTGGCAGGGAAAGTAATGAACTCGACAATTGCTCCAACTGAAGTTTATGCCTTTACTTATAGGGCTTGTATCATATTACCAACATAAACTGTGTGTCCCTTTGAAATCACAGTTAACTTTTTGGGAAAAAACTAAATTTTCACTATACTAGTATCAGCTGCATGAATATACATAAAATGGTTGCGTTTGCAGTTACTTCATAGTTATTCCTTCTGTTTGCTCAGATGGACAGAAAGACAAAATGAATTGAATCATCTTGGAACAAATATCCTATCTCTCACACAAACATTTGTCTCGGTGCGGAAATCGAACCCACGGCCTCTAGTTTCACAGCCGGTTACTCGCCCGCTGCGCCACGGAGACTACATTTATAACAAATAACTATAAATACTACCCACCGCTCAATAGCCGCTGCGAAGATCGGTATGCGCATGAGTTGCGTGCCCATGCCAGCCCACTGTGAACCCATTCCACTGTATACAAACCAGAGAGGGGGCTTGGCATTGTCAAAGTACCTCGCCTCTTCCTGTAAACTCACTGTTTTATCTTCTTTTGTATCTGTAGGAAATCAACAGTGCTCAGTCTTTGACATGGATAATTTTGGCACAAGGATGAACTAGGCAAATGCGTGGGTTTTATAGCATTATAGATCCATAGTGAAGCATCATTGATCTTGTGGAAACGTAGTTTAGATTTGGAAACTGTTAAGTCCTGAGTTAAACTTTAAACGTTAGGTCGAGCAATTACCATTTGTTTTTAAGTTCTCGATTTGAAAACACAAGTATGGGTTATTGGAAATTGTGTAGGTATATTAGACGATATTTTGCTTATCCCTTTGAAGGTCCTGGACACGAATAGAATGCATAGTTTTGCCTGTTATCTCAAATTAATTTCACATATTTTTTACGGAATACAAAATATTCATAAGTTCATATTATGAATCATCGTTTTGGAGCCGCAGAATTTTATTCATCATTACGCATCATTATTACGCATATTTCAGATACAGGAAATACTATAGAAAGTAGAACTTCATTGATATCAATTGAAAAAAAAATGGAAAGGGATTATAAGGCAAGCTAGAATTAGGAGTATAAGCATATTTAATACGGAATAACAGAATTCAAGTGAACAAATTCAAGTGGCAAAATGCTAAACTAGAGCACTAAAAGATAATTAAAGTATTTATTATTTCGAAAATTTGGTTTGTTAATAGTAGTAGTTGTTAATAATCTTTTAACTACTAATTTGAAAAGCAGTTTTTCATTGGAAGATTGTGTTGATAAAATATTCAAATTTGATGATTTATTTTTATTCTTAAGTACTCCAATGTTGGCAAGTTTGCAACTCCTTGAATTTTGTACAAAACTCAAAATTATGGGTGCTGGTACTCATACCAGCACCCATACTACCATCATCTATCACCAATTTGGACTGCACTTTCGCCAGAGAAGAATGAGCGAGAAACTCTAGCGTTGCTCTTTATAAAAGATGCATAATGCTGCTTGTCAGCAGAATTCGATAGCGACTTACGGAGTATAGCATATCCTCTTCCTAGATGTCCAGATATATTCCTGGAATGTATATTATGCAGTAATGCAAGTTGCTCTGGGTTAATAGGCCGAGATTTGACATCATCAAAAATGTTTTGTACTCCAGCTTCCGTCCTATTCGATATTGTAACTAAATAAGGTATACTTGAATGATACAAAGCTGGATTCTGCAAAATGAATAAATTTCACTTCAAAACAACCTTATTTTTATTACCTTATGGGATGATTCTAGATTATATCAAGCCAACCTTTGGTCTTAAAAACCTGTCATGACATTGATGTTAATGGTGTGTTATAAATGTTTTAGACTCTCGCGATTTAAATACATAATATAAAATTAAGGAGAGGGTCTTAACCGCGCAACCCTTTTCACGGCCGATGCAACTCGGTTGAAGTGTCGGAAAATAATTGTGGTATTTATAACATTAAAATGTTGCGCGATTAAGCTCCTTTATTTTATAATAATTATGTAAATGGTGTGTTGATAGCTGTTGCAGTTTCATTTGTCTTACATCGACATTACCATTAAAATCCAAAATAACTAATAATACCTATCATTCAATGAACAATCTATTTTGGGCTAAATCCAAATCCAATAATTGTATCCAATATTTTTATACAAAAAATATTAGAGCACATGTGTAATAATCATGATACACTATACTTTATTCCTTTGCTTTATTCGCATACTCATACCATACATACATATATGTGCTCGGAGAAAATAGTTAACTTTGATAAAACCTCCAGTTCCTCCAATTTTCGCAAGTATAAGCAGAAGGCGTATTTATTAAATTACGTTGACGACCTTTGAGAATGTAATGAGGTTGGATAAAAAGAAATTCTTTGGGTTTGCAGAAATCTCACTTGTTATGAAACACAACAACCTATACTTTTAGGCAGTCCTTTGTGAGGAATAGTAGTACTTATCCTACTGACTGGTTCAGGCTATAGGCAAATTTATCTACAGTATAGATCTATTATTTACAAAAAAGCATAAATAGTATTGAACTATTTTATGGGTTTACCTTGGGCTTGTAATGTCCGCGGAGTAAAGCGTGGCTGCTCATGCCAGAGAAGGAGTGTAGATTGACAGCGGCGTAAGAGCGGTTGAAGCTAGTATGTTCCGTGAGGATAGAGATACGTCCGTCGCGGATCCCGTTCACATCCTGTCTGGGATTGCTGCAGTGCAGGTTACTGGCTAGGAAACCACTCTCATATCCCAGAAGAACCTGAGAGAAATTATGAAACAAATAATATTTGGAAAACATGGAATAATGTTAAAACTAGTCGCTGCTTATGTTTGCCAAAAACCATTTCTGTATTATTATTATTTCTTTATTACCTAGATTCATTTATGTATTAGTAGTATCTTGTCTCTTAACACTGATTGTCAATATATTCTTTTATACTACTCGAAACATCACAATTAAACCCGTGGTTTAAACAATGGGACCAAGTAGTTATTAGAAGAAGAAGAACATATTTGTTGAAATTATTAAGAATTGAATAAGTTCTCGCTCTTTCCTAAAAATGGCATTAGCCGTAGTTCGGACATGGAATTTCGAATTATAACGCATCTGCAAGAAAGTACTATGTGTAACCTTGAATTTTAGTTTATATTAGTTGATTATAGTGTGAACAAATGTTTTTTATTGGTTCTGAACATGTGTAATTTTGTACCAAATTAAAGTAGGTATATTTGCGAGGAATTGTATTGCACTATTTTATTCAAAATAAATCTGCAGCTGAAGCATACAGAATTCTTGTTGGGACTTGCCGTGACAATGCTCTGTTGGATACGACATGCAGAGACTGGTTTCGACGCTTCGAAAATAATGATTTTGAACTTGACGATAAAGAACGTTCTGGTGCATCGAACATGTTTGAAGACAAAATGTTGGAGGAATCGCTTGATCAAGACCCATGTCAGATGATAGCAGAACTTGGAAAAACATTATGAGTAGATGAGTCAACAATTTAGAAACGCTTAATAGCATTAGAAATTATCCAAAAGCAAGGACATTGGGTACCGTATGAGTTGAAGCTGAGAGACGTCGAGCGGCAGTTTCTCATGTTCACACGTTATTGCTTCAACGTCAGAAAAGAAAAGTTTTTTGACCGTATCGTGACTGACAATGAAAAGTGGATACAATTCGGTAATCCAAAGCGTAAGAAATAGGATAAGTCCGGCCATGCATCAACAGCGCCCGCAAAACCAAATATCCATCGTTTGAAGCTTCTTCTATTTATTTGGTGGGATCACCAGAGCGTAATTTATTATGAGCTGCTCCAACCGAATGTGACTATCACGGGAGATGGCTATCGACTTCAATTGATGCGTTTGAGTCGAGTAGTAAAAAAACGGCCGCTATACGAGCAGAGACATCATAAAGTGATTTTGTTACATGACAACGCTTGGCCACATATTGCAAAACCAGTGCAACCCTACCTGGAAACGCTTAGATGAAAAGTTCCTTCCAATTATCACTTATTCCGTTCGATGGCACATGGCCTGGCTTAGCAGCGCTTCTATTCTTCCGAAGATACTAAAAAATGGATTGATTCTTGGATAGGCTTCAAAAACGTATCGCTTTTCCGACGAGGAAATCATATGTATTATACTGCCAAAAAGATGGGAGAAAAAAATTCTAGTGATGGACAATTCTTTGAATGAAATGTTTATGTACCTTACATTTTAAATAAAGCATTTAATTTGGTAAAAAAACAGCGAGAACTTATTCAAGGTACTAATATATTCGTAACATACGAGTTCTATATAGATGGTGCAAATAATTTTTAACTATAATTAATGTAATCAATTGATTTCGAAACGGCTATATTGTTAAAAAATATAATTAGAATAATACGCACTTTAGTAATAGCAGTCAATCCCATTGCAGCTTCAGTGTATCCGACATTAGACATTACGGAGCCGACCAACAACGGTCTACTTTTGTTCTGACAATATATCTGATCGATTGTTTCTAATTCCAACTTATCGGCATCGGGGATAGCTATATTATATTCAAATAACTATTATTAGTCAAGTAACGGTGAAGAAACCTGTATACACGAGAATGCTCCATAAGAATGTCTAGAGTATGTCAAAAATAAAAAGCATGGAGCGGAGTTGTCTCCTGCACTGACGCGCCTATACCAATCGTCCAGCCTCTCAGGTGTTGTGCCTGAATCTTGGAGGGAGGCCCATGTGCAGTCGATCCCTAAAAACGGTGATCGATCAAACCCTTACTTTTATCGCCCAATCGCCATGACCTCGGTGATCTGTAAAGTCATGGAGCGACTGATTAACAGCCAATTGGTTTGCTACCTAGAGGATCTCTCGTTGATCAGTGACAGACAATACGGTTTCCGTCATAACCGATCAACGTGTGATCTTCTAGCGTTTCTATTGTTTGTTTATTACATCACTGGGGGAGGCGATTGACAGGCATGGCGAGACTCTGGCTGTGAGTCTCGACATATCCAAGGCGTTTGATAGGGCCTGGTGTCGTGGCCTTCTTCGCAAGCTCCCGGCGTACGGTCTGCCCGAAAATCTGTGCAAGTGGATTTCTGGCTTTCTGCATGAACGTAGAATGCGTGTCGTCGTTGGTGGTCATGCTTCGCAGCTCATTTCAGTAAATGCCAGAATACCACAAGGCTCTGTGCTTTCGCCCACCTTCTTTCTTATGTATATCAATGATATTATTATGTTGTCGCTTGGCGACATTCATTACTATGCTGATGACAGCACGGTCCATGGGCGTTATTGCAGCAAGCCTCCTGGTTGCCGGGCAGATCCTGAGAGGAGACGCGAGGATCTTGTCATCGAGCTCAACCAGGCCTTGGATCTCATTTCATCATGGGGTACCAATTATCGGGATGAGTTTAATGCCAATAAAACCCAGGTGTGCGTGTTCTCGTGCAAGAAATCCCCGTTTTCTCCCACCCCCATTCTTCAAGGTGTTCCACTCTCAATGTGCAATGATCTTAGTATTCTAGGTATGGATGTCCGCTGTGATCTTAACCCAAGAAGTCACATCGCTGGCCTAATATCTGCCACTTCACTCGGGTTGGAATCATGAACAGGGTGCGGCGGTTTTTCACGCCCGGTCAGCTCTACTGCTTTTACAAAGCGCATGTGCGGCCAGGAATGGAATACTTGTCGCACCTCTGGGACGGTTCAGCTAAATGCCAACTTGATGCCTTGGATGGGTTGCAGCAGCGGGCCATCCGCATTGTGAATGATGCAGACGTGACCAACAGCCTGAAGCCGCTACAGCTGCGAAGGGATATTTCCGCGCTTAGCGTGTTCTACCATCTGCATCATGGCGAATGCTTTGAAGAATTGTTTCATCTTATCTCATCCTCTCCTTTCCACACCAGAACCAAGCGTAGTGTCTTGCGGAGCCACAGCTTTATGGTATCTACTTCCTAGGATATGCTAGACAGCAAGCCGACATGATTGGGTTGAGTAGCGGGGGATAGGTTGTCGCTTCTTGATCTTGATCGCTTGACTCTAACTGGACGGCACTGCGCTTACCATCTGGTGCAATTTGCCGTGACCGAATGAAAAGTAAAAAAAAATTCTACCCGCCGTTTGCCAGCGTAGAGGAAGTCCATGTCTAGTAGCTGTCCCAAATAAATGCAGTGTTATATGTTTCTGTAATATGATGTGATTTCTGTATACAATGTTGGTTCATTTTTGGCGACAAACAAACATGACCTAATTTGTGTACAAAAATAAATCAATCAAATCGCATACCATAAAGTATTTAAAAAAATATATTTTTCAAACTTGCCTGTACCAAATGCCTCAACATATTCCACAGCATCAGGTGACACGTGAGTATCTTTATAAAAGTTTTCTAAAAACTTCACACTCATTTCTGGATTACGACAAAAGCTGAATTCATGAGTTTCATCGTTTGACTTTATTTGAGTATACTCATTTTTCACATTTACCACTTCACCATAAATTCTGAAGAAATATTTTTACTGATGAAACATTAATTTAATTAAAGTGATATAAAAATTTAAACGTCACTTTTTACGTGTTGCTTATGAGCGTTTCAATTTTTAAATGTATGCAGTAGTGAAATATATTATTTTTATCGTCATTTTATTATATTAATCTAAACAGTTAGGTCTACAGACCTTTTTTTGGAAAGTTTCCTACAATTTTTTTATTAACGTTTCTTCGGTAAAGTGAATAAATCACTAATATACATTGTACACAAAACAATTCGTACAGTAAATCTGTATATATAAAAGAAGAAACTGACTGACTGACTGATCGATCAACGCACAGCCTAAACGGCTGGGGTTAGACTTGAAATTTTGACAGTATGTACCTTTTATTACGTAGGCATCCACTATGGAAGTGTTTTTGGAAATACCACCCCTAAGGGGGTAAAATAGGGGATGATAGTTTGTATGAAAATCCGTCATTTCTGAAGTCAAACGCATGAAAATTGATATTTGACCTTTTAGTTCAAAATAAAAAATACATGTTTAAGGATTTTTGGAAATTTCACCCCTAACGGGGTAAAATAGGGGAAGAAAGTTTGTATGAAACTCCGTCATTTTTGAAGTTAAAGGCATACATACATACATATACATTCACGCCTGTAATCCCCGAAGGGGTAGGCAGAGGTGTAACCAGTACACCCACTTTTCGCCGAATTTCGGTCCCATAATGTGATAGGGGGCGAGCCTATCGCCACACCGGGCATCATTCCAGACTCCGGGTTAATACTGAGTATTTCTAGGTAGAAAAACCCAATATCACTTTACACTAAGCTAGTTATATATATAGAAATAATTATACATTCGGATAAGTAAAATATGATTATAATATATTAGTACATGTAATTGAATACCTTAGTGCATCCTTTGCCCTTTGCAAAAAGAACACGATAGTTGCGTCAGACATTCCAAGGCCATTGGCATTTTGATCAAAGGATCTAGTTTTACCGTCGGGTGATAATTCCATAGCCCTATACAATACACAATAATAATTCTAATTACGTCTGCTTAAAATTAATAAGTTTTGTTAATCAATCACCACCTGTGTGTGTTTCAATGTAAGCTGACTATGCAGCGGCATATGGTCAATTAGGAATAAAGAATTAAGATAAAAATAAAAATAACCTTCCATAATGTATAGAATAATTGGCAAGAAACGTCATGTGTGAAGCTCCGACAATGGCCGCGTCACATCTCCCAGATACTAGGTCCATATAAGCTTGTTCCAAAGCAACCATGCCACTGCTACATGATCCGTTGATGGATGCCGATGGTCCTTTTGCGTTAAGCCAGTAGGAAACTCGGTTGGCGGACATTGTTTTGCTGCATCTGTAGTGAATTGAGAACGAAGTCGGATGATGCAAAGTCAAAAATAATAATTGAAATCTTAAGACTAGAGAACCTTTCATATAATTGTGTAATTAGATTAATAAAACGAACGAGCTTTACAATACCCACCCGATCCCACTTAAATCAAATCAAAACGATTCTAAAGAAGTTTCACTTCAAAAAAATTAAAACAGAGATTATGGAACGACAGAATTAGAAATTGATAAAGAAGCCAGAAAGAGTGGCGCCGTAACCTTTTTTTTATTACTGCCGCTCGCTCCGGGGGGAAGCGGATTAAGAATAAAACGGGTATGCTGGACTAGCCGGTCTTACGACCCAGCATCCCCCTCACACGGATGATGGCTATCCGTGCTGCCGCTGGGCCGAGTCCCTAACCCCTATGTACTCCCCACCCGACACTACCAGCTAAAACTCGGCGGTGGCCTTCTTCGGCGCTTGCGGAGTGATCCCGGGGTATTCTAAGGAGTACTAGAATTGCAGCCGGAATCGCCCCTGCGTGGTGCTGCCTAGCAGCCTATCTCCATGGGAGGCTAAGGAGCGACAGCGAACGAGGCCTTACCACCCGCGCTGCCGTCCATCTCGGGGTCGCACGATGCCCCGAATTTGGGAGTGCATCGATACGGGCTGACAGCCCTCCGCTGCGCGCCCGTGACCCCCGATGGCCCCTATTAGTCGCCTCGTACGACAGACAGGGGTTACCGTGGTGGGATTCAAACGCCCCCATTCCACAGGGCGGGAGACGCCGGTCAGTCATCCACCCGGCGACTCCTACGTTTTCTCTGGCGGCGGGAGGGATCATATCGTTCCCGATCCCTCTCAGCACTCTCCTTCTGCGAGATGACGTTCTCGCAGAAGTGGGCCACCGCACGCCGGGACTTCCGGCTGGCGACCATGGACAATACCACGGCCGGCAGCGAGAGATCTCCTCCAACGACTGCTCTGAGAGCGCTGCGCTCTTCGTCCCAGGCTGGGCACTCCTCCACCGTATGTTGGGCCGTGTCCTCGCGGCAGTTGCCACAGTGGTGGCACACGGCGGACACTTCCTTCCCGATCCGACGCAGGAACGAACCGAAACACCCATGGTCCGTTAATACCTGTCTCAGTCGGAACGTAGGCACCCCGTGGCGCCTGTCTAGCCATCTCTTTAGGACAGGACGCACTGCTGCGACAGTCCTCAAGCCCGCAGTCGGGCTCTCCAGCCTGATATGCCACTTCTCCACGGTGGTTCTGCGAAACCGGGCCGCAATCTCCTTCGGGGCCCGTCTCTCCTGACGGTGGCTGGACGCCTCCTCCCGCCAGAGAAACGCTGACGAGAGACCGTAGCCCCTAATTATTCGCTGCGCCGCCAAACGCTGCGGTTTGCGCAGCAGGGCGACGCAGCGGGCGTTCAGGGACTCGGCCCATACGGGACATCCCTACAGGGCCATTGACCGCACGACTCCAGCGTATAAACTTCGGCAAGGGCTATTAGGTCCCTCCAGGTTCGGCAGCAGGCATCCGAGCGCGCCTGCCGCCCGCACCAATTTCGGCGACAACTCCTTGAAATGGGCACGGAAATCCCACCGGCTGTCCAGAATCAATCCCAAGTACTTCATTTTACAGCCGATGGGAATCCGCACCCCCTCCACACTTATGTGGGGCCCAAAAGGTGGCCGAATCCGAGGCCTGTGATAAGAAAGGGCCTCGGTTTTGTTGAGGGCCACCTTAAGGCCCAGTCGCCCAATCCTGCCCACCACCTGTTCGGTTGTGAACGAGGCGAGCAGGGTGGCCTCCTGGAAAGACCTGACTGACGCTGTCACTAGTGTGTCGTCCGTGTAACAGACGACAGTGACACCTCGGGGATTTGTACCACGGAGCACCCAATCGTAGCCGATGTTCCACAAGAGAGGGCCCAAGACTGAGCCCTGTGGAACACCGCAGGCCATCGCGCAGGTCTTCGGTGCCAACCGTTGGCGCCCAGATACAGTGGCGCCGTAACCTGCTACGTTACGAAGCGGTTTACCCTCCCAGAATCACTATATCACGTCAAAAATGGTCCGTAACAAATGGGGGGTGTGAAACACATTAACGATGATATATGTGGGAAACGGAACGTAAAGAGGCAATGAGCTGGGAATGTATGAAAGGGACAAGACACGGAAGGGGACGATAAAATCATAGAGTTAGCATAAAATAGAAAATGGAGGATTAAGACGTTAAGACGAAATAGTCTGGGTTCCACGGACCATTTTTGCTATTTATTACTATCAAGATAATTTTCCGTGAGTAGCTGGTACACATGGCGTAAAACCCGCCAAAGTGGTATACGCAAGTGTGTCGTGTTCCGGATTCAGCCAGTGTACTTCCGGTTATCGTCGGGGGGTAGAGTTAGGGGTACGGGGTTCACAGTAGGTTGGTGGCGTATTGATCTGCCGGCCACGGATACCCGTTGAAGCGGTTGTACCGCTGGCCGCCCACGGTACAGTACAGGGGCCCAATCGTGGCTAACCACCACGAGAAGCCACTCCTGGTGGTTATGCTAAGTTAAGTTTGCATATATGTGCATGGTGGGGCGGCTGCTCATATGAATAAGTTTAACTTAAGTTTTAAAGTAACCAGCACATGAAGCACCGGACTCAATAGATATATATAAAAAATACACCAAGTCTACAAAGCTTACAGCATAAATTGTCCATTTATGTATGTTTTTTTTATAAATTGTACATGTCACAGGTATATGGAATTTTCGTGGATAAGTTGCGAAGAAACAGAACTTTGCATCTGTAATAGCTACCAGGTAGAAATTTAAAGCAAGGGTTGCAATTATAAAAGTAAAAACAATTACTCCGCTCTACTTAGATTAGGCAAATTGACGGTTGATCAGCTACGCGGACCTCAGAATGGCTAGTCACTAATGCAACCTTATAAATTAGTATTTAGTGTGTAAAATTTCTTACCCGAGAACTTCAAAAGATGATTTCAAAATTTTATCGAAAAAACCACTATTTTCCGTTTCTGAGAAACCAGTACCCGTATAGACTGCCACGTTCTTGCCGTTTAAATGATCCGGACTCAAGCCTGAAATGACATTATATTTTATTAGAACAGGACATTTCAAATGACTGCCTCGGTGGTGCAGTTGTAATTGTGCATGCGTGCACTGCTATGCTGACGTCTCGGGTACGATCCCCGGATTGGATAAAGTAATATCATCTTTAAATATGAAGTCTTCTTACCAGCATCATAAATAGCTTGATAAGATTGTTCCAAAATCTTGCGCGTCATTGGATCCATAGACTGACATAATCGATAGTGAACCATAAAAAATTGGCCATCAAAATGATTAAGTTCAGAATTTTTTCCGAAGTATTTCACGGCTTCTGGATGCTTTAATTTCCAATCCTCTTGTTTAGTTATTGGGTTGTCCTGAACAAGACAATAAAAACATATTTACTCAGGAACCAAATTTAATATTTATTATCTAAATAATAATAATTAGTAACGAAGTTTTCTAAAAAAAAAATCTTTGACAATTGACAATTGTAACGCGAACATATATTATAGGAAGACACCGGGCTTATATTACGCACCCGTTTAATGCATCCTTGGCGGTGCATACGTGACGCACCGCTATCTCCCGTCCTTTTCCCACCGACACACAAACCGCCGCCAACGACGACTTGCGACGGGACACTTGGGCTCGGACACGCGCGCGCGCCGACGCGATCCGCGAACATTGTACCTCGCTCGACGAAGCCCTATTGTAATCGTTTTAATGTATTTAAGTAAATGGTTGTGTTTCCGAACCCTACACCGTTTTATTTCTCGCCCTGAGAGTAGAAACCACCCTTACAGTGACGCCCAACTCGCGGGCACAACCATTTTTGATTCGGGCGAGTCCATTTTTCGAGTCGCGATTTTTCGAGAAACAACACTGTGACGGCGATATTACCCTGTGGAAGCGATATCCCTACCGCGGAGGAGACGCCTTTCTTATACCAGTGCTGCAATAGAATCTCAGAGCGGCGTAACATTCAATAGTTCAGCACTTCAGCTGCCACGCGGATTTCCCGCCATTCTTGTCGTCAAGCGAGCACCGGCAACGGATCTATGCCGCCAAAACGAGGGAAGCTGCAAGACGATACAGCGTCCAATATGGAGGAGCACGGAACCGCGGCACCAGTGCAAAACATTACCATGTCCGAAGAAATGCTCCAGTCTAGTCGCGAACATCACGACAAGTCAAGTCGAGGCGAATCGAATACTCGTCGAGAGCATCTTGTCCAGTGCCAGGGAGCAGTTCCGAGGTACGCCGAGCCCACTGCCCGATGTGCAAGGTCATTCATCGCTTTCGGGAAATTTCGCGAAATGCTCGGCGCGCTTCGACGGGTCAGGAAAAGATGCAGATGCACTCGAGGCATTTGTCGACGCAATCGAGGTGTACAAGGAGTGCACGAACACCAACGACGAGCATGCCCTGAAGGGACTTCCGATGTTGCTGACCGGCGAAGCCGCCATTTGGTGGCAAGGCGTCAAGTCCACAGTGACGTCGTGGAAGGACGCCCTGCAAAGACTTCGAGGCATGTACGGAGTACCGCGTCCTGCCTACAAGTTATTTAGAGACATTTTCGCCACGGAGCAACAAAATGAACGTGCAGACGTGTTTGTGTGCAAAGTGCGCGCTCTATTGTCGAAACTACCATATGTAGTGCCGGATAAAATGTGTGTAGACATTGTGTATGGATTGTTAAGTCGTAGAATAAGGAAAAGAGTGCCTCGCGACGAAGTGGACGGTCTCGAGCAACTCGTCGCAAAGGCCAGGTTAGTGGAAGAGTCATTGGCGGAGGTAAGTGCATCTTGTCCTTCTAATTCTAATATCCCCGAGTCCTTACCTAAGCCAGATACCCGAAACCTTCCCTCAACGTCACATAGTTATTCCATTTCGAATAATGTAAGCCCGTGTGTCAGCCCTGCGCACGCGAATGTTAACCCTCCAACGGCTACGGGTACCTTATGTAACCCTCTAATGCCTACGTCTGATACTTTTGGTACCAGACCTAGGAAGAGCAATGATGGTAAACACTCGCGACCTAAATGTGTGTATTGTAAAATGTTTGGACACACTATCGACGACTGTCGGAAAATTAAGCTCAGTAGTAAATCGAATGTCAGAACACAGTTGCACTGTTACGGATGTGGTCAACCGGGAGTAGTACGTTCGAAATGCGATAAGTGTAATAATACACAAAATTCTAATAAATCGGATTTTCAAAGTGCATGTGTAAATGTCGGTGACGATGCGCGACCATTAGTCCAGATCCATGTCGTAGGACGACAAGGGGTTGCTATTCTGGATACTGGGGCCACGCATTCTATCGCGGGACCCATGCTGCATCGAATCCTTGTAAACGCTGGCGTTAAATTTAAGCCCACTTTGCTTACAATTGGTCTCGCCGATGGCTCGCAACAAGTTCGCACTGTACACGAATGTAATACCATCGTGACAATAAAGGGCCGCGACGTGCCCACATGTTTTATAGTCCTCCCAGATGCCGAAACGCGTACCTTGTTAGGGAGAGATTTCATTACCAAGGCCAATATTCTGCTAAATTTGCCGCAGAGTAGTTGGAGCTTTTGTGAGGACGCGCATCGATGGTACCCTTTCATAACCCATTACGACCTACCTGCCGGCGACGAACCAGAATTGATGAAGGTGGACGTATCGAAAGTTGTATTGAGAAAAGATGAAGGTACTAACCTGACTGGGGACCTGCCATCGAGAAATCCCAAGGAAGTTCGTGAGAACCAGCTCAAGGACCTCGAGGTACGTGAGATCATCGAGGATCTGGAATCCGCCCACGATCCCTTCAGGGGGAGGGGTTGGTCAGACCGGGGATTTGTTATGTCAGATGGCATATTATATCGTTACGCATCAGTTGATGGTGATGAAGATACCGCTTGTTTGGTAGTACCAGAACACGAGCGTGCAAAGGTGTTAGCCGAATACCATGACGCACCTACGGCTGGACATTTCGGAGTAGAACGAACACTAGATCAGATTAGGTCTAAGTACTACTGGCCTGGGATGAGGCAGACCGTCACTATACACATCAAGAAATGCGTGGAATGCCAGAGGTACAAGGTTGACAATCGAAAGCCAGCAGGTTTGCTCCAGAATCCAGCGCCTAACCGCCGCTTCGAAGTAATCGCTGTGGATCTTTTTGGTCCATTACCAGAGACGGCCCAGAAAATGAAATGGATTCTAATAGTGGAAGATACGTGCTCGCGCTGGGTAGAGTTATTCGCGTTGGAAAAGGCTACAAGTTCAGAATGTGCCAAAGTGTTAGTAGAGGAAGTATTCCTGAGGTACGGGGTACCGAGGCGAATCATAAGTGATAACGGTGTGCAATTCATCAGCGAAACCATGCAACAAGTTTGCCACTCGTTTGGTATAAGCCAGTCACTCACGCCTAAGTACCATCCGCAGGCCAATCCGGTTGAGCGAAAAAACCGTGACATGAAACCGCAACTTGCCATCTTGGTTGGTAAGGAACACAAAACTTGGGATGTGCATCTACCTGCGATTCGCTTTGCTATGAATTCGGCCGTTACACATAGTACAGGTTACACACCAGGATTCCTTACATTTGGACGTGAGTTGCGTGCACCCGCTGATGTCATCGCTGATATGCGTCAGATTGTTGAGAGCGACACGGCGGTGACCAGCCTTACATCTTATCTACAACGCCTTTCATCGGTGTTGCTTGATGCGAGGGACGCTCACGAAAAGGCTCAAGAAAGCCAGAAGCGTCATGCTGATGGAGGACGACGTCCAGCCCCTGACTATGCTTCAGGGGACCTTGTCTTATTAAAGACCCAGGGGAGCAACGATGCGAGACGCGGACAGACGCCGAAGTTCATACCCAGGCGAGATGGACCCTATCGTATAAGGAGTGTGTCAAGTCCGACTACCTACGTACTCGAGCAAGTAAGCAGTGGCGATGTTCTAGGTAGGTACCACGTATCCCAGTTGACCCCATACGTAGGCGACGTTCAACCACCAGTAAATGAGAAACGTAAGCGCGGTAGACCTAGGAAATACAGAGTACTGACCTAGAGGCGAGGGCGCGTTCTCCAGGTCAGAGGGGGAGGTTGTAACGCGAACATATATTATAGGAAGACACCGGGCTTATATTACGCACCCGTTTAATGCATCCTTGGCGGTGCATACGTGACGCACCGCTATCTCCCGTCCTTTTCCCACCGACACACAAACCGCCGCCAACGACGACTTGCGACGGGACACTTGGGCTCGGACACGCGCGCGCGCCGACGCGATCCGCGAACATTGTACCTCGCTCGACGAAGCCCTATTGTAATCGTTTTAATGTATTTAAGTAAATGGTTGTGTTTCCGAACCCTACACCGTTTTATTTCTCGCCCTGAGAGTAGAAACCACCCTTACACAATTGATTTGACAATTTTTTGTCAAGTTCAAGTTCCTAGGGTCTTTATTGCTCGACTTTAGTGACATCGAATTTGACGTCAAAGCTTTATGATGATGCGAAAAGCGCTGGATTGACGTATTAGAGGAAAGCATCAAAGCTCAATATAGACGGTGCTCAAAACTGCGTGAAAAGCCACCGAGGGTGGCCAAGATCGGCTGAAATGGCGGAGAGGGTGCTAAAGACCGTATAAAATGGCAGCGTCTAAGCAGGAAGGCGAAGCCTGGCATTAGGCCAATTATTAGGCCGAAATACATAACGACTATCTATTTCATAAGTTATTATTGTAAACCAACCCTTATTACGCGTATTCATAAATAATATTAATAACATACCTTGTTGTAAAGTATATGTGATAGCTCCTTAACAGAACGTGCCTGCGGATATAGACCCGAAATACCGGAAATGACCACTCGATCACCCTGCAGTGGTATCCCTGCATTGTTAATCGAGTGTTCCTGTGGTGACGGTACCATCCTTGCTAGTGAAGCTGCTATGAGTGACTGTTACAAGGAAATCAGAAGTTTATATTGCATAATCGTTTATATTGGGTATTTTTAATTACAATCACAATGCCACTGAATAATTTATGTAACCTATTATAATTTCCCGTTTAGAAGTTAAAGTTATGTTTGTTATTTGGGTTGCCATGCGCATGAAAATATTAGTATATTTCAAATAAAATGTGAAATTTAAAAAATCTTTACCTTGGTAACAACATCCGTGTGGCAGCGAACGAATAAACAGCTTTGAAACAAGAGGCAGTGACTTTAATTCCCGTACTGAGACAAATGATTTTGTGGTCCAGAAATAGATGTTTCGGGTCTGAGTGTTGTGAGACTCAAACTCTCGTAGTTCCTGATAACTATGACCCAAGACTCTCGGTGTGGCCTCATTAGGTATAGTACCTACTGAGGCCACACCGGCTGTGTGACTGTTGGGGGTTATTTATTATTACTAGCGATCGCCCAATTGTCGAAATTCAATAGTTGGGGTACGATTTTTGGCCGTTTTGCGGCGTTCTGAGTACTCTTACACAACACCCTCGACCGCTTCTTCACCTCTTTGTTCTTCTTATTGTTCCTGTGCTAATACCGGGCATTCCAAAGTTTCATGAAAAACAATTCAGTTTTACTGTGGGAAAATCTACTAGATATGTAAAGTATTATGAAATATTGTTAGCAATTCGGATAGTAAATATGTCTCAGGTATATTCGCAGACACCTCTGGTGCTTTCGATAATACTACTGAAGCTGAAAATCTGTGGTTGCCCTAACAACATATATTCGGTGATATATTCATACTTTTCTTTAGCCAATTAACTAAAACTTGGTCACCATTAAGTGTCGGAAACGCTGACGATAGGTTGTCCACAGTAGTGTCAGTACCTAGTCGGTCCATACTTGTGGCAGTTAAACTTCGATGACTTTTACGAACTCCTTTTACAGTTGCTCCTTGACGGCCAATGGAATAGTAGACCGTAAATGGAAAATTTTACTAGCACGTGTTAAAAAATTATTTTAGATTGGGTGAACAAAATCCTTTGACTTTCGCAACTCAAAAACTTACCAACTATTTTTAATGGACATCCTTAAAACATCGCCGCGACCAAAATTTTATATCATTAGACACACCGGTCACGACTTTAAATACGCACGAATATGAGTCTGCAACTTCATCCAGTGATGAAAGTTTTCATTCAGTGGGTGATGGTCTCGGGGATTTGCTACGTCAAACATTTATTCAGCCAACATCTAAAGACTTCATTGTCTGCCACATTAATGCGCAAAGTTTACCAAGCCGTTATAGTGATTTTTCGGACACCTTCACTGATGTCAACGTGCATGCCGTCCTGATTTCTGAGACTTGGCTCAAGCCTCATCTTCTTTCGGCTCTATACCCTCTTCCTGGCTTTATCTTAATCAGAAATGACCGAGTTGATAGGAGGGGAGGTGGGGTTGCTATTTATCTTCGAAGTGATTTTAAACACACAATTATTGCCTCATCCTCACCTTCATGTTCTCCCTCTGCCGAATATCTTTTCCTTGAGGTTTGGGTCAAGGGAGTGAAATCTTTATTAGGTGTTGTCTACTGTCCCCCATCTCTTAACTACTTCTCCAGTCTGGAATCAGTACTGGAATCTTTAGGATCTGAATATGCACATCATATCATCATGGGCGATTTAAATACTGATCTCCTCGCCCACCAATCCACGCGGTCCCTTAAACTTTATGACATGCTTAAATCTGTTAGCCTTCATGTTCTCCCATTGCATGCGACTCACCATAACGCTGATGGCCATGACACATGGCTTGACCTCATCGTCTCTTCTGATCCTTCCCTCGTTTCCTCTCACGGTCAATTTCCTGCTCCTGGCTTCTCTCACCATGACCTGATCTACTTATGTTATGCCCTAAAACCTGCTAAACCCCTCCCTAAAGTATTGCACTTGCGTTGTTTTGGTCATATGGATATGGACAAGCTTGGTAGGGATGCTGAAAAGTTAAACTGGGACTCTCTTTTAGCTGCAAGTACAGTCGACGATAAAGTCAATATTTTCAATACCAACATCCTTACACTTTTTGACGTCCACGCCCCTATCAAAAAAGTTAAATTAAAGCGTGCTCCTGCACCGTGGATAACGCGTGGTGTTCGGATGGCGATGAGGCGAAGGGACCGGGCCTTTCGGAAATATAAAAGGGACCGCTCAGACGAAAATTGGTGCCTCTTTAAGGCTGCAAGGAATCTGTGCAATCAAATGGTACGCAATGCTAAACGCCGTCATATTCTTACCAATATCTCTTCTGCTTCCCGTGCCAGTATATGGAAGTTCCTCGGCACTTTCGGAATCGGCAAGAGGAGACATCTTGACTTTCGTGGTCCGACTATTGGTTTGGATGATATTAACATTAATTTCTCTACTAGCAACTTAATTGATCCCCAAACCAGACATCGTACCATGAATCTCATAGCTAGTCTTCCTTGCCCTAATATCGACCCTTTCCACTTTTCTCCGGTGTCGCCTGGTGAAATCAAAAAAGTTATCCTCTCCATCAAGTCCAATGCGACTGGGTGTGATAACGTTAGCCGTCGCATGATTATCCACATCCTAGATCATCTTCTCCCAGCCATTTCTCACATCATAAATGTCTCCCTTAGCACTGGTGTTTTTCCGTCTTTATGGCGGAAAGCATTTGTTATTCCTCTTCCCAAAATCCCCAACCCGTTACTCGCAACGCATTTTCGTCCTATATCAATCCTTCCTTTCCTTTCTAAAGTGCTGGAGGCCTGTGCACACAAGCAGCTGTCTGAGTTCGTGCACTTAAATAACCTGTTGTGCCCTCTGCAGTCTGGCTTCAGGCCCGGCCATAGTACCGTTTCTGCTCTCCTCAAAGTGACTGGCGATATTAGAGCGGGCATGGAGGACACCAAAGTCACTGTGTTGGCTCTGGTGGATTTCTCTAATGCTTTCAATACCGTCAGTCACGACATCCTTTTATCTATCCTCTCCCATCTTTCGATCTCTCCGGCGGCACTGGAATGGCTCTCGTCTTATCTTCAGGGGCGCCAGCAGTCGGTGCGTCTCGACGATTCATCGTCCAACTGGTGCGATATTGACTCTGGAGTCCCTCAAGGCGGAATACTTTCCCCATTGCTATTTTCTATCTTTATTAATCTCGTAACTCAAAATCTTCAATGTGCGTATCATTTGTATGCCGATGACTTGCAAATATATACTCAGGCTGGCGTCGATCATGTGGCAACAGCTGTAGACAGGGTTAATAGGGACTTGGCACATATTAAGAGTTGGTCTTACAGTTTTGGTTTATCTGTGAACCCCTCAAAATGTCAAGCCATAATTTTAGGCAGTTCAAGGATCATAAGCAGACTGAGTCCCATATGCATTCCCGCTGTGGTATTTGATGGCTCCATTATTCCTTGGTGTCAGAGTGTTAGGGATCTTGGTCTGCATATCGACTCCACTTTGAGCTGGCGGTTCCAGATGAATTCTGTATGTCAGAGAGTCACCGGTACTCTTCGCGCTCTTTATCGCCTGAAGAATTTTCTTCCCTTTAAAACCAAAACTATGCTTGTGCAAACTTTAATCCTTCCAGTAATCGACTATGGTGATGTGTGCTATTTTGATCTGAATGCAGATCTACTCAATAAACTTGACCGTCTTCTTAACAACTGCATTCGATTCATTTTTAATCTTCGTAAATATGACCATGTTTCTTGCTATCGTTCGCAATTGAAATGGTTGCCTATTCGCCAGCGTCGATCTATGCGAGCACTCACTACTCTCTTTTCGTTACTTACATCTTCTACACCTCCTACTTACTTAACTTCACAATTTCAATTTCTTTGTGACAGTCATGATAGAAATCTCCGCTCAACAAACAATCTCCTCCTTAAGTGCCCTGCTCACAGCTCTGATTTCATTCACTCTTCTTTCGCTATCCAATCCATACTTCTCTGGAATTCACTCCCTCTCGAAATCAGGTCGTGCACCAACCGGTCGGCTTTCAAGTTTAGAGTTCGTCAACTACTGCTGAATGGAGTAGCAGAATCACTTCAGTGAGATATAAATTATAATTTGTATATAATATGTATTTACTATATTTATATTTTATACGTATCTTATGTATTTATAATATAATAGTAATATGTAGTCAGTATGTATGCCTATATGTTTATATATGTACATCTATATTTATATCATAGTTTTTTTTGTGTCCCCTTCTCCTATATCTTTATGCACCTACCTTGTTCATCTCTGCACCACCTTAAGGTTGACTGGTAGAGAATGCCTTCTGGCATTAAGTCCGCCTATATACAATGTATGTATATGAAGTGTATAAATAAAAATAAATAAATATGGCATGCGACGGTTATAACTTTTTTTTTATTCTGGCGTGGCAAAGTGACCACACTGCACCTGATGGTAAGCGCAGTGCCGTCCAGATAGAGTATCAAGTAGCGAGAGACAATCTGTCCCTCGCTACTCAACACAATCATGCCAGCCTTTTTTTTTTTTTTTTTTTGTTGTCGCGGGGAAAGCGTTTTATTACTGCCGCCCGCTCCGGAGGGAAGCGGATTAAGAATAAAACGGGTATGCTGGACTAGCCGGTCTTACGACCCAGCATCCCCCTCGCACGGATAATGGCTATCCGTGCTGCCGCTGGGCCGAGTCCCTAACCCCTATATACAACCCACCCGACACTACCAGCTAAAACCCCGCGGTGGCCTTCTTCGGCGCTTACGGAGCGATCCCGGGGTATTCTAAGGAGTGCTAGAATTGCAGCCGGAATCGCCCCTGCGCGGTGCTGCGTAGCAGCCCATCTCCATGGAGGGCTAAGGAGCCCCCGCGCACCGAACAACGACAGCGAACGAGGCCTGACCCGCGCTGCCGTCCATCTCGGGGTCGCACGATGCTCCGAATTTGGGAGTGCATCGATACGGGCTGACAGCCCTCCGCTGCGCGCCCGCGACCCCCGATGGCCCCTATTAGTCGCCTCGTACGACAGGCAGGGGTTACCGTGGTGGAATTCAAACGCCCCCATTCCACAGGGCGGGAGACGCCGGTCAGTCGTCCACCTGGCGCCTCCTACGTCTTCTCTGGCGGCGGGAGGGATCATATCGTTCCCGATCCCTCTCAGCACTCTCCTTCTGCGAGATGACGTTCTCGCAGAAGTGGGCCACCGCACGCCAGGACCTCCGGCTGGCGACCATGGACGACACCACGGCCGGCAGCGAGAGGTCTCCTCCGACGACTGCTCTGAGAGCGCTGCGCTCTTCGTCCCAGGCTGGGCACTCCTCCAACGTATGTTGGGCCGTGTCTTCGCGGCAGTTGCCACAGTGGTGGCACACGGCGGACACCTCCTTTCCGATCCGACACAGGAACGAACCGAAACACCCATGGTCCGTTAATACCTGTGTCAGTCGGAACGTAGGCGCCCCGTGGCGCCTGTCTAGCCATCAGCCTGCTGTGTAGCTTCTTCACACTACGCCTAAAGGACTCAGGATCATAGGAAGGAGGGAACACGGTAGCTGGCAAACTGTTCCACAGCTTGATGGGGCGGCAAAAATACGAATTTGCGAACCTCTTGGTTCGGGCCGTGGTAGTAGACACCACGAAGCTGTGGCTCCGCAAGCCAGTACGCGTTGTTCTGGTGTGGAAGGTAGAGGATGGGATAAGATCAAATAATTCTTCAGAGCATTCGCCATGGTACAGACGGTAAGCGCGGAAATATTCATTCGCAGCTGTAAAGGCTCCAGGCTGTTGGTCACGTCTGTATCATTCACGATGCGAATGGTCCGCCGCTGCAACCCGTCCAAGGCGAAGAATGATTGTACTGGTCAAAACGTACAGAACCTTATCAGGTTACACCTCTGCCTACCCCTTTGGAGATTACAGACGTGAGTGCGTATGTATGTATTATATTTTAGAGTATTTCCCCCTTTTTGAGAAAAAAACAAACAGATTAATTCTACGTTCGATAGAAGAGGCATTTTAAGTTCAAAAAACTTCGTAAAATCTATAATTTTTCTCGTACAAATATCTTTATCCTGGAATACAAAACTTAACTTTTTTTAATAACATAACTACCAAAGGACAGACAGATTTCCTTTTACCACATTTATTATGTACTTGCATATGCATTCAGGTCAATACTGAAGTGCACAGCAGCTAATTTTTAAACATGAATTCTTAATACCGTCAAATATATTGATTGTTGATTCATTTCCTATTAGTCTATAGGTACCTATAACTCAGAATACAGAAAAAACTGTTTGTTCTGTATTCTGAGACCTATAACTTGATAATTCAAAATGAATTAAAATTACGTAGTTAAGTGTCTAATATTGGTTGCAAACTACAAAACTATGCCCAAGGTTAAGCTCATATGTACATTAAAATACGTCTTTAAAAACAATATTTTTACTGAATCCACAAAAGTTAGTTATTATTCAGAACTCGTTGATCTTTTTACTTTACCGCCAGTTCAGAATGCAGTTTTGCTAGAAGAACGAGCAAGAAACTCTAGCATTGCTCTTTTCAAACATGGTTTACATATTACTTCAGTTCCATTTAATAAAATACTATTTCAATTGATTAGTTTAGATAAGAACAATTACAACTTCGCCACCGAGGCAGTCGAAGATTGTCTCGGTAGCTCAGTTGTATCTGCATACGCGGTATGACTTCTGTGCGTGAGGTCACGGGTTCGATACCACGGTCGGGTAAAATTATATTAGATTTTTCATCTTTATACTCAGTATCAACCCGACGTCTGGAATAGTACCCGGTGTGGCGATAGATTCGCTCCCATCACTTGCCAGGTGCCAGGATAACAAATTTCTAAATCGACATGTCAAGATTCTCCGCGAGTTAATATAATCATCTAATACATTTAGATCTGCCTGATTAATACTAGACTGCCTCTGTAATTGGGCATGCGTTACGACTGCTGTGCTGAGGTCTCGGGTTCGATCCCCGGGTCGGGTACAGTGATATTGGGATTTTTTATTTAGGAATACTCAGTATCAGACCGGAGTCTGGAATTGTGCCCGGTATGGCGATAGACTCGCCCCCTATCACATTATGGGACCATAATAACTTCGGCGACAAGTGGGTGTACTGGATACACCTTTGCCTACCCATTCGTGGATTACAGGCGTGAGTGTATATGTATATTTATGTACATTTAGATCTCGGTTGCAGGACAAAATTAAATTTTAGGCTTTAGCTGTAAAATTAGCACTCGCTTGATGTGAATTGTTGTTTCAATAGAGGACGCCACGCGTGCCCAGCAGTGGGTCAATGAATATGTACATAGTGTATGTATACATGACTAAATTATTTTTATTTAACCAACTTAAAAAAGGAGGAGGTTTTTTATGTATGTTACCCGATTACTGGAAGACGCCTAGACCAATTCGAGAAATTCTTTTTTGTTTAAAAGGGTATACTTCCCAGGTGGTCCCATTGGCACCAAGTCAGGATCTGATGATGGTATCTCAGAAAAATCAAATAAATAAAATATGTATTATAAGATGATAACTGGAGCCGAGATAATACGATGGATTTCAATCTCAAAAAGTGCCATATACGGTGTACCTAACTACTTTTGGTCGAATGCCATACCTACCCAATCTATTCTAACTAAAATACCAGAAAATACCGCCATACAAAGAGCCATGAAAATTAAAGATCTGGATTCTGGGTGTCACGTGCGTCTAGAAACTTACATACATATACACTCACGCCCGTAATTCCCGAAGGGGTAGACAGATGTGTAACCAGTACACCCACTTTTCGCCGAATTTCGGTCCCATAACGTGATAGGGGGCGAGCATATCTCTAGAAACTAACCTTACATAATCACGTTGTATCTGTGGCCAAGAATTCCTTCCGTAAACTGGGATGTTTTATGCAGAATATTTACGATGTCCAAAGTAAGCAGGCTATTAAGCTTCTGTTTGATACTCGTGTAAGAAGCAAACTTGAATCTAGTGCTGTTGTGTAGAATCCAAACGAAAGTAAATATGTATTACTCTTGGAAAAGTACAAAAGACGTTTCTACGATCCTTATACAAACAAGTGAACGGATACTATCTATACGTGTATCCAACTTTGCTCCTACTAGGCTGTCTTGCATACAATTTACTTTAGGTTCGGTGTCAAATGCAACAAATCTTGATATCAAATTATATTGCTCTTATATTATCACCGACTGCCTCGGTGGCGCAGTTGTAATTGCGCATGCGTAACGACTGCTGTGGTCTCGGTTTCAATCCCAGGTCGGGTAAAGTGATATTGGGTTTTCTATCAAGAAATTCTCAGTATTAGCCTGGAGTCTGGAATCTGTGCCCGGTATGGCGATAGGCTCGCCCCCTATCACATTATAGGACCGAAATTCGACGGAAATTGGATGTACTGGTTACACCTCTGCTCACCCCTTCGGGGATTACAGACGTGAGAGTATGTGTGTGTGTATTGCTCTTATATTAATCAAAATTCCAAGAAACAACATATAAGGGCTATTTATCCCAGATAACTACTATCACAAGAACGTAGTCGGGAACAATAGCTAGTAAGGTAAGCTATAAAATGTGTTGAATATTTGACATTAGGTCAATGGATTACCTGGAATTTTAAATAAGTCTGCAAATAAGGTAGGTTGTCTAACAATTCAAGGCTGTTTTTGTAATGCATAATGGATGTTTTTACAACATTTCATTTTTAGTATAATTTTTAGATCTTACACCAAAAATATTCGCATACTCTCATTCCTCATCACTATGAGATATTTTCTAATTATTAAACTAGCTATAAACCCCGGCATTGCCCGGATCTAAATACATCGTACCATCAATGGCAAATCTCAAAGTTTTTAGAACAATCTAGAAATTCTTGACCCATGAGATTTAATATTTTTAAATATTGAAATACATTTAAGAACGTTTCAGATCATTCTTGAAATCATTTTTAGAAACTTATTATTGAACATATTTCTTGAATATTCTGGAACAACCTGGAATATTCTAGAGACATACGGTTCAGCTTATCGGACAGCCGGCCAGCCATTTTAATAGACGTATGTTACGTGATCACCTTAACAATGATACTACTAAATTAACCCTGTATTATAATATACATTATAGTCAGTCGCGGATTTGATTCCTGGGTCGGGTAAAAGTGATAGTACAATGGCACCCGAGGGTATGCAGACATCTGTCCAGGTAGACTATCTAGCGAGAGACAAATATACGTCGCTACTCGACACTATCATGCCAGTCTGCTGAGGAGCTTCATCACAGTATGCTTAAAGAACCCAGGCTATGATCCTGAGTTCTTTGAAGGAGGGAATTCGTGCGCCGTCAAACTTTTCCACAGCTCGGTGGTGCGGCAAAGATAGGAATTTGCGTATCTCTTGATTCAGGCCGGGGTACAAATCGCCACGAAGTTGTGTCTCCGCAAGCCAATACGTGTGGTTTTGGTGTGGAAGAGAGGAAAGGATTAGATTAAACAATTATTCGGAGCATTCACCATGATACCGGTGGTAGAACACGCTATGCGAATATATTCCTGGGCAGCTGTAGTTGGTCACGTTTACAATGCTACCAACAACCCAACGATGTAGTCCAACCAAAGCATCTAGCAGGCATCAAGCGGAATCGTGCCAGAGGTGCGAGCAGTATTCGATTCCCGGACGTATCTGTATTTTATATATAATAGCTCATCGGGCGTTAAAAACCGCCGGCCAATGTTCAGGCTTCCGACCCTGCGTAAAGTTTTTTTTATCTTGGCAAGGCAGAGTCACTACACTGCACCTAAGCCTTAGCGTCTTAATACAGCCATTGTGAACTATAAATATTAAATTGATTGTATGATTGATTTTGATTGTATACACCGATGTTAATGAAATAAAGACTAAATATTACCCCGAGATATATGATTCTATTGTAGATTCATAGAGTATATCTCCGATTCATTTTTAGTAATACTGTACTTTGCACGTGATGCCTTGACCGACAGACAGACAGACAATATTTGTAAAAACAATTGTTTTGGGTTGTATATCGATAATATAACACGTAACGATCAAATTTTTTCAAAAATATTTAATGTACAGACAGAGTGCCTCTTCAACTTTATTATAGTATAGATTTCATTTATAAATATAAATTAGAATTGTATAAGGAATTTATATGTATTATTTGTGAATTAATCCTACTATAATATTATAAATGCGAAAGTTTGGATGGATGGATGGATGCTTGTTACTCAATCACGCTACAACGACTGGACGGATCTGGTTGAAATTTGGCACAGAGATAGATTATAGTCTGGAATAGCACATAGGCTACTTTTTATCCCGGAAAAATGTATAGTTCCCGTGGAATAGTTTACTTTTTCCCAGAGCAATGGCTCGACATGATTTTTTGCATAGTGGTAGTTTAGGGATCAGAAAATGACATATGCCACTTTTTATCCCGGAAAAATGCAAGCATCCTTGGGATAGCAAAATATAGAAAGGTATAATAGTTTAAGATACCTCCATGGATGTATACCTTTCCTTCCAGAAATAATATCCACGCGGGCGGAGCCGCGAGCAACATCTAGTATTATATAATGTAACGACAAAAAATTCAAAAGACCTATAACTGGGTCTCTTGGTGCTTCTTCTTAGACCTTCTTAGGGCATTTTCAAAGTACTAGTAGATTTTAATCTAATCATGACCTGCCTTGCCTAATTTACTAAATAAATGATATGATTCATTTGAATATAATATCAATGTAAATATCAAAATCCGTGCCGTACCCAGCAGTGGGACAGCATATGCATAGTTGGAATTTTTTATTGTTGTAAGTATATGTTGTGTCGGATCGTGATGAATACGGACACTGAATTGAATTTGTTAATTACTTTTTTTATTGTAAACTGTGGGTATCGTCACTTGTTTTGATATTTTGAAGGTAGTTTCGAGTTGTTTATCGGGTGATCTCACTCACAGAGTGTAGGGCCCAAAAAAATCACAATATAAAAGAGCACCTCTTCTTTGGCGAGGCATTCGGGAATAATCATTGAAACAGTCAGTAACTTGCAGGTCGTAATGCCGAAATATTATTAAAGTAGTAAGTTAACGTTATGTGAAAGTGTTATTCTGATGGCATATTGTAAAGTAAACTGTAATGTGTTAAAAGAGCAACCATAGAGTTTCTTGCCAGGTTCTTCCTCATGGATAACTGGATTCCGAACTGGTTTTTTTTTTTTTTTTTTTTTTTTTTTTTTTTTTTTTTTTTTTATCGTGACTCGGCAAAGTGACCACACTGCACCTGATGGTAAGTGCAGTGCCGTCCAGTTATAGTATCAAGTAGCGAGGGATAGATTATCACTCGCTACTCAATACAATCATGCCGGCCTGCTGTGTAGCTTCTTCACACTACGCCTAAAGGACCCAGGATCATAGGAAGGAGGGAACACGGTAGCTGGCAAACTGTTCCACAGCCTGATGGTGCGGCAAAAGTACGAGTTTGCGAACCTCTTAGTTCGGGCCGGGGTAGTAGACACCACAAAGCTGTGGCTCCGCAATCCAGTACGCGTGGTTCTGGTATGGAAGGGAGAGGATGGGATAAGATCAAACAATTCTTCAGAGCATTCACCATGATACAGACGGTAGAACACGCTAAGCGAGGAAATATCCCTACGCAGCTGTAGCGGCTCCAGGCTGTTACTCACGTCTGCATCATTCACAATGCGGATGGCCCGCCGCTGCAACCCGTCCAAGGCATCGAGGAGGTATTTTGCGGAACCGTCCCAGAGGTGCGAGCAGTATTCCATTCCCGGTCGCACCTGTGCTTTATATAAGCGGTAGAGCTGACCGGGCGTGAAAAACCGCCGCACCCTGTTCAGGATTCCGACCCTGCGGGAAGTGGCGGATATTACGCCCTCGATGTGACTCCTTGGATTAAGATCGCAGCGGATATCCATACCTAGGACACTAAGGTCATTCCGCATTGCGAGTGGAACACCCTGAAGAACGGGGATTGGAGAAAACGGAGACTTCTTGCACGAGAACGCGCACACCTGGGTTTTCTTGGCATTAAACTCAACCCGATTCCTGGTACCCCATGATGAGATGAGATCCAAGGTCTGGTTGAGCTCAACGACAAGATCCTCGCGTCTCCTCTCAGTATCCGCCCGGCAACCAGGAGGCTTGCTGCTATAACGCCCATGAACCGTGCTGTCGTCTGCATAGCAATGAATGTTGCCAAGCGACAACATATCATTGATATGCAGAAGAAACAAGGTGGGCGAAATCACAGAACCTTGTGGTACTCCGGCATTTACTGACATGAACTGCGAAGCGTGTCCATCAACGAGGACACGCATTCTACGCTCATGCAGAAAGCCGGAAATCCACTTGCACAGGTTGTCGGGCAGACCGTATGCCGGGAGCTTGGAGAGAAGGCCACGGTGCCAGACCCTATCAAACGCCTTGGCTATGTCGAGACTCACAGCCAGAGCCTCGCCATGCCTGTCAATCGCCTCGCCCCAGTGATGCAATACAAACGCTAGAAGATCACCCGTTGATCGGTTATGGCGGAAACCATATTGTCTGTCACTGATCAACGAGTGATCCTCCAGGTAACGAACTAATTGGCTGTTAATTAGTCGCTCCATGACTTTACAGATCACTGAGGTGATGGCGATTGGGCGGTAATTGTTAGGGTCTGACCGATCACCCTTTTTGGGGATCGGCTGCACATTGGCCTCCCTCCACGATTCAGGCACAACACCTGAGAGGTAGGACGATCGGTATAGGCGCGTCAGTGCAGGAGACAACTCCGCTGCACACTTTTTGAGAACAAGCGCTGGGATACCATCCGGACCACTGGCCTTCCGGACGTCGAGAGACTGCAGCTCACGCCGCACATCACAATGCCTGATACGGATATCAGGCATTGTGTGACCGCAACCGGGCAGCGTAGGTGGTAAAGGAGCATTGCAGTCCTCGAGTCTCGAATTAGCCGCGAAGAGGTTTGCCAGTAAATCGGCCTTCTCTTGCGAGCTATGGGCCAGTGTTCCATTACGATATCTCAGCGGTGGCAGCGAAGGGCGACAGAAATTAGATTGGACCGCCTTAGCCAAGCTCCAATAAGCACGACTGCTTGTCGGGTGATCGGCCAAAGCACATCCAATCTTGGAGACGCGCTGGGCATCCGCTCTAACATACTCCCTCTTGCAAGCCTTGGCAGCACGGTTGTAGGCTGCTTTGAGGGACTTGAGATTGGGATCCTTCTTAGCGCGACCCCTGATCCAAGCGCGATACGCCGTCTGTTTTTTACCAACAGCATCGGCGCATGCACGATTGAACCAGGAGCGTCCTCGGCCGTTGCCCGCGATCTCAGAGGAAGGAATGTAATATTCCATTCCTAGCCTGATCTCGCAGGCAACGGCGTCGGCACTCGCAGAAGTATCCTTTCCCTCAAAGCAGCGCTGCTGCCAAGGGATGGATGCGAAATAATCCCGCATACCATCCCAATCTGCCGACGAGTAGTGCCAGACCCTGCGCTTGACCTTCACGGGACGTGGAGGCAAAGCGCGAGGTACTGACGTCCCAACCAGACAGTGATCGGAGGTCCCCAGAGGAGCACCAACCGACACCGTATACCCGGTCGGGTGACTCGTCAACAGAAGGTCCAGCAGAGAGGGCGCATGACTCGCCACATCTGGGATCCTGGTAGGCTGGTTCACCAGCTGTGTCAAGCCATGAGTCAAGGCGAATGCATGAGCAGTTCTGCCAGCATGGTCAGTTCTGGAGGAGCCCAACCACAACTCATGGTGTGCGTTGAAGTCCCCCAGAACTACCAATTCCGCTGTTGGGAACTGCTCCTGCGCGTCGTCTGTCGCCTGGCTAATGTAATCAAATAGCCGAGTTGTCTCAACGTCCCCGTCGTGTGACCTGTAAAGGCACACGTAAACCCGACTCTGAGAGCCGAGGTCGACGTGTACCCACAGGGTGGAGAAGGAGGGGTCCTCCATGCAGCGCAGACGGCGACAGCAGACGTCCGACCGAACATACAGGCATACCCCGGCCCTCGGCCTGAAGTTTTCTTCAAGTGAGTAGCCGGGGTAAAGCAAGTATGTGGTATCGGTCGGACTACAAATCTGCGTCTCCGTCAGGAAGAGAAGAGCAGGCCGGGCCGTCTCAAGATGGTGGTGGACGGCATTAAGGTTCGAATGGAGTCCGCGGATGTTAGCGAACTCCATTGTGAAAGCGGTGGTGGGGTTACGCACCGCTGTAGGTCCTGTTCTCTTTATAGGCACTGTCATGGAGTTATGGGGGGAGGATGTGAAGAAGCGGTCGAGGGTCTAGTGTCAGAGTAATCAGAAGGCCGCAACAAGCGCCGGTCCACTAAAAGAGCCAAGAGGAGGTGAGCTGATCCGCCGGACGGAAGGGCCCCCGTACCCTCCCGGGATAGGCCGCCGGGACCCCACATCCGGTCACCAACCGGCACGACGGACCCACCCAAGATTATGCGCGGCATGGTGGGGCAGCCTCTCGTGGTGGTTAGCCACGATTGGGCCCCTGTACTGTACCGCGGGCGGCCAGCGGTACAACCGTTTCTACAGGTCTCCCTGGCCGACGGATCAACACGCCTCCAACCGACTGTGAACCGGCTAATACCGGCACGGCCAAACATCGTACCCCAACTCTAGCCCCCCGACGATAACCGGAAATACACTGGCTGATCCCGGAACGCGACACACTTGCGTGTGCCACTATGGCGGGTTTTTCGCCGTGTGTACGGTGGTCGCTATCCGGGCGGATACGAATATCCTACCACCAGCAAAGTGGTAGTAGTTTATTAAACTCTGAAGTGTTAATCTCGTGTTTTTCTACCGAACTATCATACGCTATGCATCCTGGCCATATCTGGAGGTCTGAGAAGGACGTGTAAGCCCTCTCACAACCTCAACCGATGACCCGCCGACCCGACATATATATTATGCAATGGCCTTTATTATGCAAGAATAATCCAATGATATTTTGTGTTATTACCTTGGTAAGACTCTTGGGTCGTCATCCAGTCTGTTCAGTTACAAAGAAGCGTGAGATACAGCAGCTAACACTATCGAAAGGGCTAAGAATCCACAAACTTATAAGTTTACGTTTTCGGCGTTAGGATGGGATAAAGCTTAAATAAAAATGCAGACAAAACTTCATCTTTTTATATCCGTAACAATTTGATAATCAGATACAGTAGTTTAAAAAACCGGGCGTAAGTTAAGATTCTGCAAATCTAATTCTGTAATCCTCGAAATATAAATCACACCAATTTTGCTCTTCAAATTCTTTAATAATATCAGGCGATAAATAGCTATTGATTAAAGATGAGCAACGCATATCTTCCAGGGCTTTTGAGAAAGGTGCTTTAAGTTCGTGAACGGCCTCTGCTTGAAACAAATGACCAATGGGTGATACTAAGTTTGAAGATGACATTATTATGACTCGAGATTTCAACGGTTTTGCCGTAAAGTTGTAACGATACGCTTCTCTGAGGCGCCCATAAGCCGCCTCAATGACGGCTTTTGCATACTGCACTGAGTACTTAATACGCCCTTGAAGTGATTTCATACAAGAATCCACTTTATCTTCCCAAATTGTTTTATCACGCAGTGCCTTATGCAATATTGCAATATCTGCATTTGTCATCAGTGTAAACATGTGCTGTATAATTGCATCTTGCAATTCTGTTTCTGTTCCATATTTATTCAATTCTTTTGCCACAACCGATCTTACGTGCTCTGGTGCACAGCCGACGCAAAATACAGTACCATCTATACCTACAACAAAAAAGTACATCTGAATATCGCACTAATGTTATATCTCGTAAAGTAATTTGTCTATAATTTTTCATATAGTAATACCATACCATGGGTTTCCAGTATTACCGCAATTTCCAACGCTACCAAAACACCAGTCTCGTAGCCCAACAAGTAAAAATGAGTTTTCAATCCAATGTTGTCAAGGAGAATCTAGAAAATTCATATTATATTTAAAAGCTGGAAATATAAACGTACATTCAAGGTGGATCCTCCTATTATGGGAGAGGCCTTCCAAATATGTACCAACGTATCACCTATTTCTGGTTCTAGAAAGAAGGGTGCAAGTATTGCTGTGTGTGACTTGGAGCATATCAAACTGATGAAAATAGGTTAATAATTTATGCTTGACTAGCTGTTGCTCGCGGCTCCGCCCGCGTGGTCGTGATGTTTGAGACAAAAAGTATACACTACAAAATACCAATTTTCATGCATTTAACTTCAAAAATGAAGGATTTTCATACAAACTTTCTTACCCTATTTAACCCCCTTAGGGGTGGAATTTCCAAAAACCCTGAAATATGTGTTTTTAATTTTTAACGGTAAGGCCAAATACCAAATTTCATGCGTTTAACTGCAAAAATGACAGATTTTCATACAAACTTTCTTCCCCTATTTTACCCCCTTCGCGGTGGAATTTCCAAAAATCCTGAAATATATATTTTTTATTTTTGACTTAAAGGCCAAATACTAATTTTCATAAACTTAACTTAAAAAATGACGGATTTTCATACAAACTATCATCCCCTATTTTACACCTTTAGGGGTGGTATTTCCAAAAACCCTTCCTTAGTGGATGCCTACGTCATAAAAGGTACCTACTGTCAAAATTTCAAGTCTAACCCCAGCCGTTTTGGCTGTGCGTTGATCGATCAGTCAGTTTCTTCTTTTATATATACAGATATAAGATTTGATATATTTTATTTCAGGATGATGACACTGCACTTAGCAGTGCCATGCAGTAGACATCTTGTATTTAAAAGTTCTGGCTTTTGTTCATTATTTTTCATTAGTATGGCGTTTTCCATCAGGCGTGCTACTTGCTAATCTCGTCATTGAAACAAATAAAATAATTATTAAGGAATTAATCTGAATTAAAAAATGACATAATAAAGCACCTTGGCAAATCTTTTTGCTGTATCTTGTATAGTTTCGTATGGTCTATCGAGCCCAGGCTGCAGGACCATCGCAGGCAGCTTCAAACGTTCACAGAGGCCACGGAATCTAGCGCTGAGACCTTCCAATCCTGGGATTATGCACAGGTACGCGTTGACACCATCAACATTTTCAACATTCTGAAACAGCAGTTAAATAAGTTTATAGCCGGTGTAATATTAAATTATAAAATAAACGCCTTGATAGCACTTATTAGTTATTCTACTTGTTTTTAATCTAAATAAAAGCAATTGTTTAAACTACTCATTTTTTCTGTTATATGGCCACTAAATATCATCTGGATAATTTCAGTTTTGGTAACTACTCAGCGCCTAACTAATAAACGTTGTATACGTCTGTAAAAGTCACACAATGTTTTGTCTCGCTGTTGAGTAATATTCAACGATAAAAGATGCAAGACAATATACTATATCACTATGATACATGTGTAAAGTCCTAAAATAACGGCGGCAAGGCTTGCTGGTACAGATTCACTCCATTTCATTTGGCAACTTTAGACGTGAGTATAGCTCTAACAACCACATTAACATTTTTAATAGTTGCCTATCTATTATATAAAATCTATCTGTCCACGATGGTCAGAACCAGTACGGCATAACACGAAATCATCTAGTAAAATGTTAGGCCAATTCCTTCCGTAGAATATGTCTACCTTCAAGAAGATTTGCTCCAACAAATAGGCTACTTACTTAGACTTGGAAAATTCAATTTTAATAATTATTTTAACTCACTGTTATGATTGGTCTAGCTCTTGTCGGTAAAAAAACATTTTCAACTGAAGCTAAAAGGTCGTCTTGTTCGACGCGTGGAAAGAATTTTGCCAGTCCCTTAACTTCGTCAAAAATACGTTCTTCTAATGTGAGATCCAGTTCACGAAGTCTAAAAGAAAGTAAGGGTTTTAAGTTTTTGAGAAAAACAATTACAAACGTTTACATACTATTATTATAGCGTTAAATCTTACTTTTGCTTGTCTAAGCGCAAGACTTCGTCTTCTGATAGTGAAGTATTATATACATGAAGTAGATGAGAACGTATAGCTTTAGCGTCCGCTTCATGCAATCCCATGTCTTTTAAAGTCACATCATCTCTGTAGTCATTAAGAATATCTATACCTGGAATGTCCATACTAATGTCATTTCGCATTGTGAGTGTAACACCCTGAAGGATGGGAATGGGAAAACATTGGGATTTCGGGGACGTCCAAACTTGGTTCAAGTTCCTCAAAAAACAGATCTCGATTAAACTCTTGTTAGTTGATAAAATATATTTTATTATGAATACTGACCAGATAAGCTGATGATGTTCTGCATTAAAGTCGTTTGTTGCAATTGTAGTTCTTGAGCGACCAGTAGACCATGTCTATTATTAACGGCACGCTCCAGTGTATCTATGACACTTTGACACCAAGACCCTAAACTAGTTTGTGGTACTCCCTGGAAAGATAGACAGTTTAATATTTGTTTTTTCAGACAATTTCTAATTCTAATCACTTGGTCCAACGCTTTAGCATCGACTCCGTCCAGACTTTAGAGCCAGCGACACGACTAAAACATCTAAACCAGTTAATTTAAAATTAATAAATCAAATGATTATAACGACTCGCTAAATTAAGAGCACCAAATAAGTCTATCAGTATTTAAACTTACAGTTTTAGGAACAGATATATTTAGAAGTGTTGTGGGTATATGATCTTTGGCTCTAACAACATATGTTATTGGTTCTATGGAGAGTCCAGTAGTCAATATGGTAATATATCTGAAACACAATGTACAACAATCAATATAAAAGTTTAGAAAATATTGAATTACTAATATTACTACTAATATGAAATGAAATGAAATCGTTTATTAATCATGTAGGCAATTACATATCTCTTATGACAGGTCAGTACATTAAAATGGAAAAGAGAATGAGAAAAAAAAAACAATTTACAGAAAGCATATCAGCACATAACATACATAGCATCATCAATACACTAGCAATTTCCTTATTAATCATTAATGTATTTATAATTGTTTTTACGTTTATTATTTTAATATTATATTATAGTACCAACTACTGAGCAATAAACGAAATACTTTGGAACACCTAGCGCAAATATTAGAACATATGATTATGAATCTCTGGCTCGGTTCTTATGAGTTGTAGATATTATAGGGAGCAACGATCATTTATTATCTGCATGGTATTATATGGTGTACTAAATTATAATCATCGCCTACTTGCTCGTTTGCCGGTCTTCACTGTGTTCAGTCGGTTATACGATATACTCACTTTGCAAGCGGACAAATTGATTTTGACGCCACATCGATGTTGGTCGCAAGAGCTGTTAATTCTTCATTTGTGATTGTTTCAGTATGGTCTGTTGCGACTACGTATATTCCTTCGACGTAGCCCAACCTATTGGCACTATTTAATAATTGATGTACAGCGTCCTTATCACTTAACACACCAGAAGAAATTTTGACATGAACTCCATTATTTTCCCAAAATCTGAAAAAAAACCATTCAAATTATTTTAACTCACTAAGAACTCCAATTAAATATTTTGGGTTCCAAAATCTAAAGATATCAAACCCAACTTTAAGCCAGACTCGAATACAGTCAATATTATCTAGGTACTTTAAGCTAACGAAGGCTTTTAACTTGTTTGTGTCTGCACTGAACTATTGTGTTTTGTGTAAGTAGTTTAGTTCAGGAAATAATATCAAGTAATAAATTACCGCATATTGATTTTGCTGATTGAAGCCGAGTTAAGTGTATAGATATATAGCTTCTTTGCACCACGTCGGATTAAGCGATTGGCTAAATGTACACTTAGAGCACTACCGTCGCAGATCAATACATTGCAGCGATCAGGAGAGCATGTGATCCTGTGGACGGAAATAAATACTTGCTTAAACCTGCTGTGATAATTAGTATATTTACTATCACTGTTTTGATAGTCTAGAAATAGGTATACGTGCATTGTAATTAAAAAGGATATTGGCAGTGACAGGTGTTTGGGAACTTATTTAATTTCATATTATACAATAACTAGTACCTCGGCAGCACGCGCACGTCGGTGTCGCGCAAGTGCAGCAGCACTCGGCCGCGGTGCGCGCTGGCGGCGAGCAGGCGGAAGGCGCGCGGCGCGTCGTGCGGCGCGTACGTGACGCGCGACAGCGGACGCACGTACCCGCGCGCTATGCCCTCACTCACGAGCAGTTGTAACGCCTGAGATTACCAAAATATGTCTAATCATGCTTATAGGTACTACACATTCCAAATATAATATCGACCATAGAGAAAGCCGACGTCATTCGACAGTCGACAGACTGTTCTCGTCCTGGAGTATGGCACACTACAATTTTATTTCTTGTTACAATTACCTTAAGTTCAGCGTGGTATTGTGAATCAAATATAGAAGAGAAATCGAGAGCGATGTACGACCTCTGTTTGGTCATATGATACATGCCGTATTGGAATTCGGCTTTATTTAATATCTGACATGTGTCGAACGTGACTCCGTTGAATGCTGCACATTTTAGTGATATCTAAAAATACAAACAACATACATCATCAAATATTGTATTTAAGATATAGAATAATAATTATCAAGCTATATATTCAGTAGGCAACATACAACGATCAACATGTTACAATAGATGCAGAACGAGCCGCTTAACATGTCGTTGCTACCCATCTCGTACCCATATAGACAGAAATAAGTGAAACAAAAATTCTACTTGTCCAATTATATGTTCAGACACATTCGTTATTAGTGGCCTAATGAATACTTGACTGATATTTAATTATAAAATTAAATAAGAAATTAGATTCTTACGTCTTGTAAATCTTCATCTACAGAACTTATAATAATGTCGCAACCACGTCCTTTTGTAGCGATCAAGACCATATCTCCAAAACTGTCGTCCCTTGAATTTCCTATGTGGTCCCCTACAATAATAATAATTATAATAATCACATATTTTACTACTACTCCTTTGCTATGATTACTATCGTTTTAAGCACAAAGTAAAGCCTCTACGGCTACTACTAAGGCATCTGCATCCTCCAATTCGAAAAATAGCATTATTAAATGGGACTTCTATCAATTGTATTAAATTACCTTTGAGAGCAGGAAATAGTTTGCGTAAGAAATGCATTTTTCTGGAATCACCAACAGTAGTGAAAACTTGACATCCGTGCGCCAAAGCTATAGCAATGCACGCCTGCCCCAGAGCCCCGGCACCTCCGTGCACCAAGATGCTTTTATTCACCAGTGATTCAGTCTTGACACACTGAAAAAAAAGTGTGTGAGTGCAATTCACACACCGCAGAAGGGAAACTTACATTACGTCGAATTATGTCGCCCGCCTGCAATCTATGGAAACCGAAACGTGAGTAATGATATTTGTTTTATGCAATTGAGTATTCGAATAATCAATTAAACTTCGTTAAAGCATTGAAACAATCAAGACAGTGTTTACTAAATTAATATTAGAGCTCCCACTCGATCCCGCTCGATGCCACTCGATCCCACTCGATTCCACCCGATCTCACTCGACTCCACTCGATCCTACTCGACCCCACTCGACCCCACTCGACCCCACTCGACCCCACTCAATCCCACTCGATCCCTCTCGATCCCGTTCGATCCCGCTCGGTGCCGCTCGGTCCCACTCGGTCCCGCTCAATCCCACTCGATCCCACTCGAATATATATTCTGTCTCATTCTATCGTGGGCTTAGTCCTATACCTAGATTTATGTGTTTGTCTCTTTTATATATTCTGTCTTATTCTCTCGTAGGCTTAGTAATATAAATTGTGCAGCTTATTATTTTGCAGCACTTGTGATGGAGTTAGTCCACTCTCGAATATTCCTGAGCCCCGACTTTTTTCTTCGGCCAACACCTCGTTTCGCAGCTACTTTGCCCACCATAATAATTTGCAGTAGGTCGTACCTCTCATGATGAAAAACATGTCCAAGGTAGGCAACCTTCCTCTGTTTGACGGTCTGTATGAGCTTGCGGTCTTGGCCAACTCGCCTCAAACTTCGATATTAGTTACCTTTTGAGTGAAGAGTCCAGCTAATGGATAGCATGCACCGGTATACTCACATTTCAAAAGCCTCTAGACGTTTCCTAAGATCTTCTTTAATGGTCCAAGTCTCGCATCCTTATAACAATTGACCAGATGGTACACTAAACAAGGCGAGTGCGCAGAGTGGTTCTAATGATTGTTATAACAAAAACGAATCATAGCATCATCATAGCCAGCAGTATTGTTGCAGAACAATAAAAATACTCACCAGACAGTAGAAAGCGCTTACGTACGAAAACGGCACGGTGGCGGCGTCCTCGAGGCTCCAGTGGTCAGGTACAGGCCACAGAAGTTCCGGCGCCGCGCGCACCTCGCTGCTGCACGCGCCACGCGGGACCACACCCATCACGCGGCACCCGCTGGTACACGTCGAAGGAAAATAATTAGATCCAGTTACGTAGATGTCTATTTGTGCAACAGCAAAGGCAGACTATTCAGACTAGTTGACTTTGAATGCCAAAAATACATGACCTTAACCTTTAATAAAAACTCCGAAATAAATTAGAAACAAATGTAATGGTCGAAGAAATTCACTCCCACCATAGTTAAAGTCTTCTCAATTACAACAAACTATAAATATAAACAAAATACTTAAATTTCAAACAAATAATAAATCGCCCTTTTTAGGTTGAGAGTTAAAATATTGATCAAGACGTAAACTTCTGCCTCGTTGCGTGGCATGCCTTAGGTTGACGCAAGTTTTCCACTGCCTAATTAAAACCTATGTATACGACAAAAGGATTTAGAAGGAATATATTTACAAAAAGTGATATTTTAGTCCAACTGCAGTTGCTTCTTTCTATCCAAATCTTCAAATAATATTTCTTATATTGAAAGTAGACATGTTACTCGGAATATGGACTATTTAATAATCATTTACCTCTCAGTTATCCCACTAAAATCCATGCCATAAGAGTTTTTAAACTCTTCAGCTATTGCTCCTGTTGCCTGTTTTACATCCTTGTTATTGAGGCCAGCATAGCATACCTAAAATAGTGACCTAAATTAAACTACTACTCAACTTTTTCTTTTGTTGGTGTCCATCTTACCAAAATAAACACTCGCTACTAAAAAAATAAATGGTGCGACAGGGCTACATTTTGGATTACATAAAATATATTTTGGATAATCTTGATGAATCAAAACTCGTCCAATTATAATATAGGGAATTCAGAAAAGACTAAGTTCCGGTTTATTATATATTTTACTACACTTTTTATAATACAGAATAAAATAATCCTTTCTAACATCATTTATTTTCTTGAACTACTTCAACTATTCATATCATATAACTAGATTCTACAAATGGTACGGTTTAAGATGTTTTTAACTTCAAAGCTACTGAATCTTCTCGGTTATTATGGATTCTCGGTTATATTACTAGTTATTTATGAGTTGAATTCTAATAGTCGTGTCATGCATCTGATGCGAGTAAATTTTCAACACCATAATAAAGCCGTTCATGACGCTACCATCGAATGGTCTCACATAGATGGGCATAGTATATTGTATTAACGTCTCATCTGAAACAAAAACTGAAAATGTGCTTTAGCAATGTGTTCGATATTTCGATTTATTTTATTATAATGTATAGAAAGACTTACCGTTACTTTTATTCCTGGTTCAGATGGAGGCACTGTCTCTACCCATTTCAAAGAGTTAAAGCCCCCAACATCTGCGCTTTGTAGACTCATGTGACTTACAGTTATTTTATTTTTAACAATAACATTGCTGTCATCGATATCCTAAAAACAACTTTAACTTGAAACTGTTTAATTAACGCCACAATACAGTATTAAAAATACATTTTGCACTTTCATTATAAGAGTACCTAAGCCACATTAAGCATCATTACAAAAATGTATTACTGTAGAATTATAATATAAAGGAAGGTTATTTAAGTGATGAAAAACAGAAATTGTTTATTATATGAATGGCCGCTCCTACCTTTGCTTCCCCGTCTGGTGTCTGCGCCAACAGTTTAAAGTTATACTGCTTGTGATGAAGAACATCTTGGAATCTTATATTATGCAGAATAATACCACCGCATCTGTAATTCATTTAATAAGTATATGTAGTTATTTGTTTAATACATTTTTATTATTCATTTTTAGTGAAATAATTGTCGGCCTCACCTAGTATAGTCGTTTGTGTCACATATTTCAGCTTTTGTAACCGTTATATTGTCTATGTTTAAGGTCTCATCGTGTTTTCTTACATCTATAATAAGTTGTCTTATATATACTGGCTGAGAGACACCATCGTGTGCTCTTCTTAATGCATTCAATTGCAGTAAACCATCGATATGTGTCACCCAGTTGTCATTCCATTTAACGTAAGCTTTAGTAAGTGATGAGTTAACACTGTGGATACTGCGAAAATCGCCGCTGCAATATAAAGAACATGGAATTAGATGCTGTGAGAAAGAGCGTTATAGAATCACTAGCTTTCATGGCGTACTTCGCAAAAATAATCTGTTTCAAGTCAGACACATTCGAGGCAGAATCCAAAGAAGTGTAAATTTACCTAATGCTTCGGCCTTGATGTCATTTTTTAGTAGTCCAAGTAGAAGAGTCAGTTAGTACTGACACCAGATGTGATACGATTTAATAGTTCAAGCTGATGTGGAATCAATACGCGAGCGAGTTTCTTCTATACTAACACTGTAGGATTGGTCAATATTTCATCATACAACACAAGTATCATAAGTTTCATCAAGCTGTGGAACAGTTTGCCGGCTTCATGATCCTATGATTCTGGGTCATCTAGGCATAGTGTGAAGAAGCTACACAGCAGGCCTGCATGATTGTGTTGAGTAGCGGGGGATAGGTTGTCTCTCGCTACTTGATACTCTAACTAGACAGGGCTGCGCTTACCATCAGATGCAGTGTGGTCACTTTACCATGGCAAAATAAAATACTATCCATGAAGATTTTGGTTTGTAAATCTTGCAAGTTATTATTATACGGCCTTTTACATCGCGACATCATCAATGTATTGTATATGTAGGTCATTGAAATAATATATTTCTGTACTCACCTGTAGGAGTAGTCTCGTTCTTTTAACACTTCATAAATTTCTTCCAACTTGTGTTCGTAGTTCTCAATATGTTCAGGACAAAAGTTCTGGCTTTTTTGCTTACCGTAATTCTTAATGTACCCTGTCACTATTTTCGAAACTTTGTTTGATATCTATAAATAGTAATTAAAATATACGAAAAATCAAGCAATTATATTATAGGCTTTCAATTAAGGTAAGTCTTAAACTAAAGAAATATTAATGATTAATGAATCCAAATAAACTTCCACGTAAGCACAGATGCAATACCGAAATCCATACTAATACCATAAATGCGAAAGTAACTCTGTTTGTTTGTTACCTCTTGATGACTGAACGGATTGTAATGGAATCTGGCAAGGGAATAGATTATATCCTGGAGAAGGACATAGACTATCTTTTTTCTCAAAAAACAACCTTGAAAGGGGTCAAATAGGAGTTCAAAATTTGTATGGGAAATCCATAATTCCTCGACTTAGGGATCTGTAAATTCATATTTAGGCCTTTGGTAGGAAATAAAGAAATACGTGTTTAAACGTTTTTGAAAAATCATCCCTAAAAGGGGCAAAGTGAGGTTAAACTTATGGGGTATTCTTTAGATGCAATCTCAAGATTCAGGCACAACAACAGAGAGGCTGGACAATAGCTACAGGGGCCTCAGTGCAGAAGACAACTCCTTGGATTGTATACTTCTGCTCCCGAATATAACCTCCACGCAGGCGGAGCCGCGAGCAACAGCTAGTAGTGTAATAATTATGTACGGAATATGTGTGGTGTCACCCTTGCTGATCGCATGAGGAATAGTGTGATAAGAGATCATTGTGAGTTGAAGAATGATGTGGTGACTAAGATAGAAAGAGGTATGCTGAGATGGTTCGGCCATATGAAGAGGATAGCTGAAAGGCGATTCACGAAAGGTATTTATCGTGCGAATGTGACTGGAAGAGTGGCTAGAGGGCGCGCCCGATAAGAACTTATACCAATAAAATGAACGATCTTCTCCTAAAAGAGCAAATCAGAAGTACCTCCAACCATCGAAAATGTATGAGAAGATGTATGAATGGGGAAGAGGCGAAAAAAGTGTATCAGGATCGTAGCTTGTGGCACTCAATAGTCTCTGCCTACGATGATGGATGGTACAGGCGTGAAAGTATATGTATATATAATAGTTACATTTTATAAGATACCGTAAACAAAATATATAAGTACATACTAGCCTGCATTTGAAAGTTTTTTGAGAGTGTTGCGTTGAGATAACCTTTCTATTAGGTTAGGTACATTTAAAACTTGGTTTCAGTTAAAGCAATTGAGAAATACCGAATATAATTTAAAAATTTATGCAAATTTGGATCATGGTCACCATAGAACGTAGTAGCCAAAGTTATACATTACTAGGCCACCCACGTGTATTTTTATGAAGGCAGCCTTGAGAGTAAAATCTAGTACATATCTATAACGAATTGTAGATGTACCAGTAACACCTCTGCCTAATCCTTCGGGATTACAGGCGTTATTGTATATGTATGTATCTGAGAAATTCGACACCAGTTATTAGACCTTTAAATATCCTTATCTTTAGCTCGTATACTGACCTCAAACCACCCATTGCCTCTGTTCAATGCAACCCGAAGCTCAAGTAGTCGTTGATCAAATAACACTGGTTGTGCGTGTAAGTGGACATCCCTGAATACAACTGAGCAAGATTTCTTGGTCACGTCGAGTGACATCGCCAGTGTGTCCCAAGCAGCTACTAATGAAGCTGAGAATGGGTATAGTACTTGCCCTGAAAACAGTAATTAGTTGATTTGAGTACCAAAAAAGTGCAAAAATGACGCTTATATATTTTTTTTGCAAATGAGTTTATAATTAGTATCTAACATAATATGTTTATAGTTAATAACTACAGTGTATAATTTTGGCACGGCAAAGTGACCACACTGCACCTGATGGCAAGCGCAGAGCCGTCCAATTAGAGTAGCGAGAGACAATCTATCCTTCGCTACTCAACAAAATCATGCCGGCCTGCTTCTTCACACTACGCCATGAGGAAGAAGGTAAAGAAGCGGTCAAGAGTGTAGTGTCAGAGTACTAAGAAGGCCGCAAAATGGCTAAACATCGTACCCCAACTATAGACCCTCGACAAAAACCGAATGTACACAGGCTGATCCCTGAACGCGACACACTTGCGTGTGCCACTATGGCGGGTTTTACACCCTGTGTACGGTGGTCGCTATCCAGGCGGATATGAATATCCTACCAGAAAAATTTTATGGAACCAACTGAGTAATATATAAAAGCTGCATTTTAGCAGTATAACAATACAATTACCTCCAATTACATTTCCCGTTAAAAAGTGGTGTTCTTCATCGTGTACAGATATCAAAAATTTACATGCTGCAGCTTGCTTCATGTCCGTTGTTTCATAGTTCGGCAACTTCCTATGTTAAAAATAATTGTCTTTGTAACCTTTTTATCAATATGCAAAATAAACTATCTTGCTGCTAGGAACCAGTCTGCTCTACTCTGAGGTTTAGGCTTTAGTCTACTACACTGGCCTTATCCAGCTTGGTAGTCATTGCATACTTCCAAAATTCAATAAGAGGTAGAAACTATGGTACTAAGAGGTCTTTGATCAATCTATGATTTGTACAAAACCAGAGTTTTGAATCATGGCTTAAACCAATTACAATCAAAGTTTTTGTGAAAGACGGTTTAAGTTTGACATAATAAACTCGTAGTGGAATTTATTAAGAAACAAGCAAATATAGCAACTTGTGAATTGCCTCGACCGGTAAAAGTTGCTAATGCTATATCCTCAGGCGCGGTCGTAGGCCAACAAAAATGTTAACGTTTGCGCAGTTCTTGTTTGTGTGACAGACAGATATTTGTGTCCGGAATTTGGGTGTTGTGTGACCGAAAGTCTCTCGTAGAACCTGATACCCACAACATCAGACTCGTATCATAGTGTGGGGTCGGGGCTATGTGTGTGACTGTTGGTTGTTATTATTATTATATAATTTTACCATTCCTCAGTGTGATTCCACTCTACAAGATGTGATAACATCGGTGTCCCTGTAGATACAGGAAAGTCTACTTTTGGGTACAGTGCTTGGACACTAGGTGTGTACCCTTCCATGTAGAGTCTGAAATGACAATATCTTTATTCAACGACATTTTAATTTTACATAATTGAGTTATCAAAAATTTAGGAGACATCAATTTATTAAATCACGAAATAATCCGTTTTTTTTTTGGAGTTCATAAGTTAACTAAATATAAAGGCATAATATACAGGATGGTACAAAAAGATGGTATACATAACAATACTTCGTGAAGGGAGAGTAATTAGAAACTTTTCAATAAAGCTGAAAACTTCGTAAACCTCATCTTGACTCGTAATTGAAAATTTAAATTTGTGTGGAAAAAATTATTTTATGGGCCTTGGAAGTCGCTAATAAATATTAAAGAACTATTTTTACAGCATGTAAGTAGGTTTGATCTATTGGTTGGTGCTTTTTCGGATGTTTTAAATGACCTTATACGATTTTAAGGTCGCATTACAAAAATGTCAAGAAAAATTATACATATAATCTTTCATTTCATTTTCCTTTTATAAACATCTGTATAGTAAAGAAGTAAAGTTACCAACAATCTTAAAAGAGAAAATAAAACTACTCTTAATATCTTCTTACTTCCCCACAGCATCGAGCAAAAACATCACGCCGTCATGGTGGCCACGCTTGGTGAGCGGCAAGTATCGGCAGCTCGCAGAGAGTGAGCGCTTGAGGATCGCCTGTAGGAGCCCATGTGGTGCAATCTCTACTACCACTGCATTGGCTGGAATCAGCCGGGATGTCTCTTCGAATAGAACTGGTCTCTGTAAGCGAATACTCAAAACTAAAACAGAGAGTAGTGCTTGTCTCAAAAGTCTTTTCTGAGGAAAGCAAGAGAAAGAAATTTTCTTATTGATATCTTGGCTTCAGAGATATATAAATATAAAATAGAAAGTATATAGAACTTAATTATCATGCATTTGCTACCAAAGAATCCTTGAGTTTGACTTCTTTCACTTTGGTCATGTTGCTGATTAAGACCCACCCAACCTGCAGAAACTTCTGACGGTTGGAAAGTTGGAAAGCGTTTGCTCGCTGAGGAAGCGTGCTTAGTCTTTAGTGAGATCAATTACTGCTACTCACAAGTCTTCCGGTATAAGCAATGAAAACAGGCTTGCGACCAATCCAATAAATTTTTTGTTGAAACAATAAAATATTATCAACTATTTTTTTTCTGTGTCGCTAGTTCGGAATGCAGTCTGCTGGAGAAGTACGGACTAGAATTTTTATTTTTTATTTTATCTACGTAACGTTGCTTTTTCAAAACTGATTCTACAATATTTACACAAAATAAAAAGCAATCGAAAATGCATTAGATTATATTATAGTAGTCCAATGTTTGTGAATTAATTTGAATAAACTAAATATTTTATTTTAATTAAATTATCCTTTTGCCGTGCATATCCCACATGAGCGCATTGAGAATCACGACTAATTTATGGACTAAAGGCAAAAACTGTCTGTGCAGATCAGTTTATAAAAGCAGCACTCGTCCATGTGCGAACGCTCGAATTCCTCAACCATGTTACAGAAATCGTAGCAATCATCCACACTTTAGCGAGCATCACATAATCAAACAACAACAACAACAAAATTTACTCTCATAAACACATATTCGACCGAGATATCTGAAAGGAGATAATCAAACATGATAAAAAGGCAATTTCAAAATGGATTCGACCTTTAGGAATGGAGAGTGAGACCAAGATTGCGGAAAATAATATAGAATCTAGACATGAAAAATTAATCACACGAAAACTCACTTCAATAACCACGAAACTCGTGATGGGATAAAGAGAGATAGATAGTTTAACAGAATAACTACAGCTTTCACATACTAACTTTATAATATGTATGTATATTAGCATACCAATAAGTTGTTAGTGTGGTATTCCGCAGAACAACATTTAGCTTCGGGTTCATTCCATTTGTTCTGTGGTACTGACGTTGATAGCCACCTTTCACTTCTTGGTCTTGGATTCTTAATGACTTCTGATAAATACTTCTGCAGTTTAGGTCCTGGTAATAAATACAACAAGCATTTATTACCAAAATTTCTTAGTAGGAGCACTTACCTATGCCTAATATTAAATTTTACTTCCCAATCTTTTAAAGAGGTTCATCTTATAATTTTGTGGTGTTTTCTCCATAAAATCTTCTTGATATTTATGATTCTTTTCAGTATGTTCAAGATTTTTTACCATTATTTTATTACAATTAGCGATCTCGTCATCATTCGACAAACAAGTTGTGATCAAAATTTAATGTACCTGCTTCCGCGATATAACGAGAGTGATAAGCGATGTTGGAACAAGGAACCTCCTTAGCAAAGATGCCCATAGCAGTGAGCTTAGTGATGAACTGACTCATCACATCGACCGGTCCCGAGATAGTACACGAATCAGGTCCATTGTGACAAGCTACGTCTATGTCTGGTGGGCATATATCACGTATCTGTAAAATAAAGGCATATCAGTTTTAGGACTTCTTTCTTACCTTTGAAATGTCCTACATATTTTTTGATAACGTCATCTAAGATTTATTCGTAAATTTTTGGTAATTGGCAGGAGTCTTATGCATTAAAGACATAAATGAGAAAGTTGACTGTAATTGGACCATTGAACTGCATTATTGGGTCTTCAACCAAACCTTCATCAAATGGTATTAATATAGTTTTCTATAATATTACAGTTATGATTTTTAAGAGTGAATTTATTTTTGCTTCTATGTTGAACGAAAACATCGTGAGGAAACATATACATATATGCATATCTGAGAATTACATACATGAAGTCCTCCCTATTTGAAGTCTATCAACCGGCAGTAGGCCAGCGTGGAAATGCCTTAAACTTTATTATTAGTGGAGGACTATTAAATAATCTACCGAATAGTAATGCTGATATTATTCAATTTTTAAAATAACTATTAAGATAAATCTTACTTGTTGGTAACCTAGACCCACGGCAGCCATAGATCCTTTGATAAACAGTGATTCTATCGATACCTTTCCTCGACTAAAAGCAGATAGTATCGTCTCTTCTGCAGTCAAACACCCATCGGCATACGCACATCCAAGCTCTCCGACACTATGACCTACAAGTAGTACTGTTTATAATTTACCGGTAGATAAACAAATATACCAGGAAGCTTATAGACATATAAAAAAAAATATTACTTTTTAAATAAAAATAAAACCGTCTTTTAAAAAACCCAGACACAACTAAAAACCAAAAAATAATTGGTTACATTTACATAGCAGCGATAGCCTAGTTGGTTGCGGTACGGACTGTCAAGACGAAAGTCGTAGGTTCGAAACCCAAGTGGCATACACCTCTGACTTTTCTAAAAGTTATGTGTGTATTAAAATGTTAATTATCGCTTGCTTTAACGGTGAAGGACAACATCGTGAGGAAACCTGCATATCTGAGAGTTTTTCATTTACATCAAAATGTAATAATATATTTTTTGCTTTTTAGTGGTACAGATATAAAATAAGTACGTTGGATAGAGTACCAAAAGAAAAACCACTAAAAAAGTCACAGATAAGCAAAATGTATATTCGGACTACATATTTTTTCAAGTTATTTTGGTTTTAAAACCAAACTACTCAACCGATTTTAATAAATATTCTATGGGACCAATCTGGAAGCATATTCTCTGTAATAAAAGAAGAATTTTCCAAATCCGTCAATAAATGACGGAGTTCTGAGGTAACAAACATAAAAGAAAAAAAACACGTCGAATTGAGAACCTCCTCCTTTTTTAAGTCGGTTAATTAAAGAGTAATTTGATTTGAAAAAACAAGCAAGAAACATTATCTTGGAGTTGATATTGTGACCAATATGACGCTAAACATTTATATTAAGAATCATGTGTGGACGGATTGCATCCCTGGTATCCCTTGGGGATATAGGCGTGAATTCATGATGACGGATGATGCATTACTGATACATACCGATGTTTAAAACGGTTGTTTATTTTTAAAATCTTCCAGTATAACTATTACTTAAGCATTATAAGAAGTACCATGGTAAAAAGCTATATAAAGCCATAATTGGGAAACGAACTTTATAATTCCATGGTCACAATAAGGCTTAAATATAATTCTGGAGTTGAATTCAAATACAAAACTTCAAAGATCAAATCCATTGCTCCACAATTTTTGTTTTACACATTTTTTCTTAGACAAATAAATAATTCTAGAAATTTGATTTACAAATAGATTCCAGCTTACCAATAATATTGTCAGGAACTAGGCCCAAATCTGTTAAAATGTCAGTAAGTCCAATTTGAATGGCCGCAATACCCACGAACGAATTTAGTACATTATCAAAAATGGTCGTGTCAGGGGAGGTTATTATGTGAACGATATCGATGCCTTTAGGTGCTAGAATTTGGTGACAACTGTAAAAAAAGCAAACATATTGGCATTTTAAAGTATACCAGCCTACTAATCAAGTCAGTACAGACGGAGTGGAAATGAACAATTTGTACTTGATGATTGTCCCAACTGAAGTTCATATCTTGGTAAAAAATATTATAATGTTTGCAAATAAAATGTAGTAATCTACTAACCAAGTCAGAGCATACGGACGGAGAGGCAACGGAAAAAACCTGTCGCAGCCTGGATACACTATGTACCTATCAGAGAGATAATAAATAATGCCTTGACCCACAAACTCGAGGACCACGATAGGTCGATAGGCTGACTCTGCGGGCCGCCCCTCCATCTTGAGAAGTAGTTGGCAAAGACCTCTACGAACATTTTGCATTCTGGTCTTTCTTTAGCCATTCTATCCTACATTTTCTCAGCGATATATCTGATGTCATGTGATCTTCCTCTTTATTTTACCTTTTGGGTACCAATATGTAACTCTTTACACATTCAACGTTTTCTCTTATCGTGTGGCCCGACAATTTCCACTTTAGCCGTCTTATTTTAGGATTATATTCTGGAGTTAAGTCTTAAGCCGAATGCCTTCGCGCCTGCATCTTACCATTTTGCTGGGGCATGTGGCGAAAATACTCATTGAGGATTCTGTTAGAGCCCATACATTGTATTCATGACTTTGAATACAAACTACAAAGTTTGGATTCAAAGTCATGAAAAATAATGTCACCTACCGTTCAATAGCCGCTGCGAAGATCGGTATGCGCATGAGATGCGTGCCCATGCCAGCCCACTGTGAGCCCATTCCACTGTACACAAACCAGAGAGGAGGCTTGGCACTATCAAAGTACTCTGCTGCTTCGTGTAAGCTCACTGTTTCGTTTTCTTTTGCATCTATTTGTAAATGTATGTATTGTAAATGATAATTATTCATGCAGCTTATCAACTAGTTACAACAGCCAAAATGTGTAATTTTATCTAGTCTAATAATCTGCTTTATTTTAACAGCCAACAACAAGACAAAACTCAAATACTATTTGATTGAGTTTATTATTGAATTTAGTTTTCTACGATAGTGCCTATTATGAAAAAAACACTAGATTAAAATTATACGAATATCTGTACAGTAAAGAGTAGCGCGAATAAATACTGAATGAAATGAAAATCGACTATATTCAGAATATAAGATAACAAAAATTTTATTGAATACTACTACTGCCGTCACTAGGACTGGACGGCACTGCGCTTACCATCAAGTGCAGTGTAGTCACTTTGCCGTGCCAGGACAAAATAATAAAAATTATCAGTAAAGACACTTTCCATACAAAAATCATCGTCAAGTGCAGTGTAGAATACAAAAATACCTTAACTTAACAGCACAGCTTAACAAAATTTGCTACTCTCTTTATTACACAAATGTCAGCAGAATTAGGCATAAACTTACGAAGTATAGCATATCCTCTTCCTAAATGCCCAGATATATTCCTGGAATGTATATTATGCAGTAATGCGAGTTCGTCTTGGTTAATAGGCCGAGATTTGAGATCATCAAAAATATTTTGTACGCCGTTTTCTGTCCTATTCGATATTGTAACTAAATAGGGTATACTTGAATGACACAAAGCTGAATTCTGGAATATAAAATAATGTTACCTATATAAAAATATCGTTACTTTTATCGCCATATGTGTTATTATTAATAGCCTACAACGTCTGTCACTCTTGTGATTATGAATAAGTTCAATTTGCTGTGAAAAATACGAATACTTGGGCTTGAGAAATCTCAAACTAAAGGATCAGGCACAAAAATTTATGGCCCATGTACTCCCATGGTTTTCTTAGAAAAAGACCATTTTATTATAAGCAAGATTCCTGGAGTACGTCCACCACGTCACATTCACCAAGGGTATACGTATACGATCTAATCTTATGACGTTGCATATCCACTGTAGCATCTTCGTCACTGCGACGTGGAACTTTTTTACACGACACTGAAGGGAAATTTACACCCATACGCGAGTATAGGAATTATGATGCTCTTGTATATAAAACCTATAAGTGTCATTGGCATTTTCTGGTCGTGAGTTACGATTGTGACCTCCCGCCGCTTAGCCCACGCCACGTGCCAATATAGACTGTGACTTCGAGTTCAATGTCATCAGACCCGTGCAGTACAGACCCTAGTACATAAACTAGTCCGTTTTCAAGTCAAATTCGTTTTCTATGCGAATTCTGGCCGGGTGTGTACACCCACAGGCTATGTACCGGTCTTCGGGACATTTAGTTTGAGACCACCGTTTTCAGGCGCCGCTTTCCATTTGTTCACACTTTGCTTAAGGCTTCGTTTGTCCTCATCTACTAGAGCTTTGTCATAGGCATACATAAGCAGCCATGGTGGCTGCTGCACTTGTACTTCTGCCGTTCTGACTTCAAGCATAACACTACATAGAAAAGGACTCAGCGCCGAGCCTTTGTAATCAACGGTAATCAGAAAGTTTATTAATGCCGCGGTAGTTCTCACAAACCTAGACACTCCTTGCCTGTGAAAACAGGAGTTAAAAAACACAATCAAGGTTATCAAGATAAGGAATTTAAAATTTGAATTTTGTTGAACAGGATGGTAAGAAGGACCATATCATACCCAATCGACTTCCATGCCTCGATATAGATATTCTAAGGCCCTGTTGTTTTCCGATTTTTCATGTGACGAAGACTCCTAAGGATCTCATCAGGTGATATCGGGACAATGATCTATAGGCAGCAGAAGTAAGCGTCATCTCTATTTTAAAGCGCTTTCCTTACAAGCAAAACGACCCAATATTTGGTTAAATTGATTTGGTTGTTGAGTGTTGCTCACTGCCGAGCTTTCATCATTCAATGCACGAGCTTGTGGCCTTTTGTGGTCTCTAGCTACTTGTATAAAGTCACCAGATGCTCGTATCGACCAAAAAAGTCGTAGATGTGTTGCTAAACATCGAGAAAAGGTATGAGGCTTGAGAAAGAAGGTGTTTTCTAGCCTTCTGGAAATCTCACTCATACCTACGAAACGCAATAGCAATTTGTTACTCATGTCGGTTTTCTGTGAGACATCAATTCATCCAGCCTAATTTTCCAAAAAAGAAAAAACTTTTCTACCGCGTTACTTCACCAATTTCCAAAAAGCTTGCATAATATTAATCCATTTCATAAGTATTTACCTTGGGCTTGTAATGTCCGCGAAGTAAAGCATGGCTGCTGATGCCAGAGAAGGAGTGTACATTAACAGCGGCATACGAGCGGTTGAAGCTAGCATGTTCAGTGAGGATAGAAATACGACCGTCGCGGATCCCGTCCACGTCCTGTCTGGGATGGCTGCAGTGCAGGTTACCCGCTAGGATACCACTCTCGTATCCTAAAAGAACCTGAGAAAATATATGACACAAATAATAATCTAGAAACTTAGGCTAGTGTCACTACTTCTACAACTTTGACAACAAATTGAATCGCAATTAATGATTTTAATCTGAAGCTAATATTGTCATTTAAATAATACTTTAAACAGCGCTCCGAAATTTGCAATGAACAACTTAACAAATGGCAATGTTGATTAGATATTTTTACTGAAGGTTAGAATTTATGTCAGTATTTTCCTTCGATTCGTCATGATCAAACAAAAACCTGATTAGAAGTTGATCAATGTGTTTCACAATTTCTCACGGGTCATAGTAACTTAAAGTGCAAACTCTTCTCATTTAGGTTAATTGATTCGCTTACGTGTCCATATTTGACACCTATCTGTGAGTACGAAGAGTCCGCACATCAAGTTCTTTGCAAGTGTAATCTCTGCCAAAATAAGCGCAACATTATGCTAGACATTATGCAAATAACATCTAGAGTTGTAATTGTACTATATGGATCTTGTGCTATTGTTGATTGTGGATAACAGAAATTACAATGGTGCAGGCGGTTGTGTGGGCAGGATACTCTCGTACCTCAATAAGGGTGATATCATTCATTTTACAAGTACTTAGAGACTGAATAAGGATGCGAAGAATAATTGTCTTAATTTTGATCCAAATGTGAATGTGGTTGAAGGAAAAACTAAATATTTGTTAAATATTGGCAACATACGAACTCTATTTAAACGCTAAGGATTGTATGCAGTCATCAGGTTTCAAGCGAGCAGGTGTCGGGCACCAGTATTATCGCTGTTGGATTAAAAACAATTAAAGTAATACGCACTTTTGTTATAGCAGCCAATCCTGTTGCAGCTTCAGTGTGGCCGACATTAGACATTACGGAGCCGACCAATAACGGCTTGCTTCTATTCTGACAGTATAACTGATCGATCGTGTCTAATTCCAACTTATCGGCATCAGGAATAGCTATATTTTCAAATAAAATATTGTTACTTCTGAATCTATTTAGTGGCTTAAAAGACAATAATTGGTAGCACATTCTGGAAAAGATCTCCTTTGAAAGAGTCTGTCCGCGTAGATACTACTGCTTCCTCTATTTCTACGATCAAGTAGCAGCGTATAAGTATTGTCGTGTTAAGGTTGGGAAGACATTAAAACCCAATGGTTTTATGCCATGGAGTATTTTATGATTTCAAGTTCTAGGTTGCAACCGTTTATGGGCAAGCTCGGTGATTTTGTACTATCCCGTGTCTTAAATCTGCCAACATTTTATACAAGATGGGATAAATGTGATAGTGTTAATGTACCATAGCTGTTTCAAATGGCGTCATACGTTATTTCGCATGGGCATTTATTTTATAGACAGATAGATAATTAGTTGCCAATAACCAATGGAGTGATACACACCTAAATAACGTGGAATTTTTAGTACTGCTCACTTGGCGGTCTATTGTTTTATCATAGTATGTACTTTATCGTCGTTTTCACGTTCTTTCACCATGTGAGCAAACAATTAAGCATTTGACTTCGAGACATTTTGTTTGTTATAATATTCTATGCACTAGAAGACTATAATAAAAAATACATATTGCTACCTACGTATCTGAGTATTTAAATATCATGCATATATATATTTAACTTACCTGAACCAAATGCCTCAACATATTCCACAGCGTCAGGTGACACTTGAGTATCTTTGTAAAACTTTTCTAAGAACTTTACAGTAATTGCTGGATCGCGACAGTAACTGAATTCATGAGATTGGTCATTGGATTCTATTTTAGTATATTCATTTCTAACATTCACCAGTTCACCATAAATTCTGAAAAGATATTCTAACTGATGTACCTCCGTTAAATTCTTACAATGAAAATTGAATTCATAGAATGGCATACACATAATAATCTTAATATGTGCATCTGCAAATGCTTGTAAATTTGATATATTGACTTGTATGATAGTCACCCAGCAATCATCATTTTCTATTGTCATTCAAGTCGACTGTGAAAGACACATATAGAAATTAGTGCCGATTGTTTGTCCCTAAATTAAAACATCTCTGAATCCTCCTTTATTTGAATTTAGATATTTCATAAATATCATATTTCATGGATACGTCCAATTAACTCAGAAACTCAGAATTGAAATGAACTCAGATTAAATAAAAGAATAATATTAAAATTCCATCGTGTCAAATCCCATCACTTCAGACGAGTTTATAAAACGAAACATCGTTTCACAGGAAGCTTAATTTAAGCGATTTTTTTAACTTATTTGCAGAATTTATTTTAAAAACATATCATGCACATAGCAAGATATGCAGACACGTTAAAAAAAGTATACCTACATCTACAAGTATAATAAGTCTGCTGTTAAGTAAAACATGCATTAAGTAGATAGGTATATTATGTAAAATTCATTGAATACCTTAGCGCGTCCTTTGCCCTTTGTAAAAAGAACACGATAGTTGCGTCAGACATTCCAAGGCCATTGGCATTTTGATCAAACGACCGAGTTTTGCCATCTGGTGATAATTGGACAGCCCTATGTAAATCACAAAAATAATTTAATGTTCCTTGTTTCTCCATTAGCTCCAAATTAAATATTTAAAAAATAGCTTATATAGATAAAAGTAAAAACTACCTTCCACAATGTATAGAATAATGTGCAAGGAACGTCATGTGTGATGCTCCTACAATGGCTGCGTCGCACCTTCCAGAAACTAGATCCATATAAGCCTGTTCCAAAGCGACCATGGCCCCGCTGCATGATCCGTTGATAGATGTCGATGGTCCTTTAGCGTTAAGCCAGTAGGAAACACGGCTGGAGGACATTGTTTTACTGCATCTGCAATTAATCCAAAATTCATACTAATAAAAAACAGGAAATATAAAGTGTTACGAGTTACTACACTCGGTCATAGACTTGTGCAAAATAAAAGTTTGGGGTGTGCCACACTACAACCTCATGGTTTAATATTTCGTTCAATATACTTACCCGAGAACTCCAAACGATGTTTTCAATATTCTATCGTATAACCCACTACTTTCAGTTTCCGAGAAAGCAGTACTTGTATAAACTGAAACTTTCTTGCCGTTTAAACTGTCCGGGTTTAAGCCTAAAATTACATTATACTTTATTAAAACTGGGTACATTTTAATAGATAATAATACAATCTGTAACTACCAAGTCTTTTACCAGCATCATAAATAGCTTGATAAGATTGTTCCAAAATTTTTCGCGTCATTGGATCCATAGAATGACATAATCGATTGTGTACCATGAAGAACTGGGCATCAAAAGTGTTAAGATCAGAATTTTTTCCGTAGTATTTCGCAGATTCTGGATGTTTAAATGTCCAATGCTCTTCCTTAGTTATTGGATTCTCCTGAATAAGACAATTTATAACCGTATTTACTCAGCAACCAATTCTCATAATTGGATATTTACTAGGAAAATATTTTTAATTTGTAATGTTATTTTCTAAAATAACCAATGGGGACATCGAACTCGACGTGAAAGCCCACTATTTGTGCCCCTTGGGCTAAGCGATATTGAATAATGCTTTGGCACTGGCTTGACGTATTTAAGAAAGACATGAAAGCACATGGTTTTTAACCGACTTCAATAAAAGGAGGAGGTTCTCAATTAGTCAGAATCTTTTTTTTATGTATGTTCCCCGATAACTCGAAGACGCTTGGACCGATTCGAGAAATTCTTTTTCGAATCGAAAATCGAGGGCAACCCTCAAATTTATAGGGACGCAGAATATGTTTTTTATTGAAGTCTGTGTACTTTTTGAGGCTATCATGATGGTTTTACTATAGAAGGTGCTCAAGATCAAGTGCGGCGTCTAGATAGGAAAGCAATTCCTGCCACCAAGGCCAATTGTTGTGACATGTCGAAATACAGATTTCATAAGTTTTTTTGCAAACCAACCCTTTCTTAAGCATATTCATATAGGTTTATTTATAAGTAATATTAATAACATACCTTGTTGTAAAGTATATGTGATAGCTCCTTAACAGAACGTGCCTGCGGATATAGACCCGAAATACCTGAAATGACCACTCGATCACCATGCATTGGTATTCCTGCATTGTTAATCGAGTGTTCCTGTGGTGACGGTGCCATTCTTGCTAGTGAAACTGCTATGAGTGACTTTTACTAGGATATCAGAAGTTTATATTCTACAATCGTTTATATCAGGTGTTTTAATTATGATAACAATGGTACTGAATAATTTATGTAAATTATCACAATTGGATGATTTGTAGTGCATAGCTATGTTTTTACACAGGTTTGGAATGTGTATGAATATGTTTATCATATTCCAAATAATATGTGTAATTTAAAAAGTTATTCATTTTGTTAACAGCCTCTGTGTGGCAGCGAACGTTTGTGTGGTCCAGGAATATATGTTTCGGGTCTGGGTGTTGTGAGACCGAAAGTTTCTCGTAGTTCCTGATAACCACGACCCACGCCTCTTAGAGTGGGTTAACGACTGTGACTGTGAGGGGTTATTTATTATTACTTGAGATCGCCCAATGGTCAAAATTCAACAATAACTAAAAAAATCGGATAGGCGGTAGGTATGAATGAATTTTTGGTAGCTTTTGAGCATTTAAAAGTACTGTTTTATTCTTTTTTAGAGTTACCTGATATATGACAGCCTCCGTGGCGCAGTTGGCGAGTAACCGGCTGTGAAACGAGAGGCCGTGGGTTCGATTTCCACACCGGGAGAAATGTTTGTGTGAAAGACGGATATATACGGAGTCTGGGTGTTGTGAGATCGAAAGTCTCTCATGGTCCCTGATACCCACAACACAAGACTCGTCTCTTAGTGTGGGGTCGGGGCTATGTGTGTGACTGTTGGGTGTTATTTATTTATTTATATGTTTATTTGATAATTATGAGGGAGGTTATTCCAGATCTTAGAAGCCACGTACTTGAAGCTACCTTTATAGTTGGCCGTTTTATGTCGAATTACTAAGTTGTTTGCCTCTCTTCTCCAAGTATTCCTCTCGGGAGTATCTCTTAACCACTCAAGTTTATTGAAAAGGTATTTGGGTTTCCTTTTTGTATTTTTTGGATAGCGACCACCGTACAGGGTGTAAAATCCGCCATAGTAGCAAATGCAAGTGTGTCACGTTCCAGTGTACATCCGTTTTTTGTCGGGTCTCTAGAGTTGTACTCTGACCCTATACCCTCGACCGCTTCTTCACTTTCTTGCCCATGGCGTCGTGCAAAAAAGCAGGCTGGCATGATTGTGTTGAGTAACGGGGTATAGTCTCTCGCTACTCGATACTATAATTGAACGGCACTGCGCTTACCATTAGATGCAGTGTGGTCACTTTGCCGTGCCAGAACAAAACCTTCACCTTCTTTTTCGTTAGAACAATTTTCAGATACTTCGGTTAGGAAAATAAATTTTATAATATGATATATATTTTATGATATATATTATAAAATTTGTTAAAAATCAAAACACTAGACAAGTTCATATTTTATTTAAATTACTATCTGGTATATATTTAAACCTTAAACTATTGAAACTTTTATTTAATTTATACAGATGGTTCGAAAAAGGGTGACAATTGTGGAATCGGTGTATTCGATTCTCAGAAAAATTCTTCAATTGAGTTTATATTAAATGATAATGTATCGGTAATGTATGTCGAATTAATAGCAATAGCAGATGCTATTTCGTATATTAAATTATTTAATAGAGGTAACTTTATTATACCGACGGATTCCGAGAGTGCATTGCAGCATCTGGCTCGGTGCACCTGCAACTTTCGAGGAGCACTGATAGCCTAAACAATTTGGACTCCGTTAAGAAATTTTAGAGCAGAGATATAAAATTAGTGTTACAAAAGATACCTTCCCACATTGGTTATGACCAATCTGGGAAGGTATAGGAAATGAAAAGGACCGTTTCGCCAGGAAAGCTATCACAGATGGAGATATCTTGAATTGTTTGCCGTGTAGTAATGATCTCATTTATTTGGTTAGTAATCAGTGCTTAAGCCTGTGCAACATCTTTCAATCAGAGATCTTTACGAAAAGACATATGGTATAAGGTCAGGTTAAGGTCAGGCTGGATAGGTATCCAGCCTGACCTTAACCGTAAACCTTGGTTTTTAAATTGTAAATTGAGTATAAAATAGTGTAGTTACTGCTTTTAGGCTTAGTTCTGTATACACTCCTCTAAATAATTTGGATATATCCTGAAATAGTGCCTTTAATCAAAAATCAGTAATATTAATTTACGTGTAATAAGAATCTACAACATTGAATTTAAGAACCTCTTTGCCTGAGGAAGCTAACATGTACAAAATTCAAAATATTTATATTAAGCGTCGTTAATGTGTGAGTTCCTCTATTAGGGTGACATGTTCTTATTGTAACCAAATCATATAAAAAAATACCGACGATTGTCGAAGATGTGATGTAAGGTGTGCAGTCAGGAGAGTTTGGACTCGTTGATTCTGGGCATCCTTCTCGGTCTCGAGGCAGTGCGTCCTGTTTTTAACCAATGGCTTGACAGGCGCCACGGTGCACCGACGTTCCGTCTGACACAGGTGTTATCGGGTCACGGATGTTTCGCTTCGTTTCTGTGTCGGATCGGAAGGGAGGAGTCCGCCGTGTGCCACCATTGTGGTAACTGCCGAAATGACACGGCTCAACACACCCTTTAGGAGTGTCCAGCCTGGGAAGAAGAGCGCAGCGTTCTCAGAATATCTGTTAATGGAGACCTTTCTCTGCCAGCCGTGGTGGCTGCCATGGTTGGCAGACGAAGGTCGTGGCGTGCGATGGCCTCCTTCTGCGAACGTGTCATGTCGCAGAAGGAGAGCGCCGAACGGGATCGGGAACGAACCGATCGCGCTCGCCAACAAACGAGAAGGAGGCGCCGAGTATAACGACAGACTGGCGCCTCCCGCCCTGTGGATTGGGGGCTTTGAAGAATTCTACCACGATATACCCTGCCTGTCGTAAGAGGCGACTAAAGGGGTCACGGGGGTCGCGGCTGCACAGCGGGGGATGTGCGACCTTCATAAATATCTACATATATTTTCATGGTGCGACCCCGAGACAGGTGGCGGCGCGAAGTGTCGTGCTGCCGTAGGACGTGGAGGGCATTCAGCCCTAAAAGAGACGGGCCGTAGAGGTACCGCGCAGGGATGGTTCCGGCAGCAATCCAGAGATTCTCAGGATCCCCCGGAACCATCCCGCATGCGCTGCAGAAGGCCACCGCGGGGTTTTTAGTAGGTACATCGGCGTAGGAAAATTGGTTAGGGCCCCGATCTAGTCGTCCCTCGGGTAAACTGGGTCGGAAGGTCGGTGAGTCCGGCATAACCATCTCCCCTCCCCCGAGGTTGAGAAGGTATCCGTAGGATGGATTTTCCCCGCGGCAAAAAAAAAACCTTCTCGGTCTGAGTGCATTTGAGTTTAAGGAATACATGAGTACAGGCATAACTCAACCGTTGAAAGCAAGAATCTTGTAGCCAACAATGTACGACTTCTGTGCTGAGATCTCGGGTTCGATCTCCGGGTCGTGTAAAAGTGATATTACGTTTTTCACCAAGAACTACTAATACAATAGGATCGTCCCCTATTACAGCAAGTGACGGTAATAACCAAGGTAAAATGTGGATGTACTAGTTACACCTCTGCCTTTCCCTTCGGGTATGACGGCCGTGAGTGCGTAGGTATGTATGTATTATATAAAGTATTTTTCCCTCGTTTTGAGAAAAAAATAAACACATTCATTCTACGTTCGATAGAAAAGGAATTATAAGTCCAACATAACTTCCAAATATCTTTTAAAATAATATTAGGGTATTATATATAACGGCGCGCGACATTATTGAATAATGAAAATCAGTCAATTTTGAGAATTATCCATTAACTTTATTATTTCTAAGGAATTATGGTTTTGTATTCGATTAAATACTATTTGTAATTAAGAGCGGGTAACCCCGAATGGAGTTGCGTCTGTCATTACGTGCAAATAGCTGGTCAGTTAGTTCTCTGGTTGACAGCGGTAGTGCGTAGTGGTGTTACGCAAACTCATTGGCTCTAAATCGCTAATTATTATTGTAATCCCTAATTGTCTAAGTTATTTAAATGTCAGTATTATTAAAATATTGTAAAGTCAAGGCCATAGTCTACTTATTTAAACGATTCCTGAAGTTTAACGCCTACAATGGAATTTCGTGATACAAATTCACGAATAAGCAAGATGGAGCAGATCGGCTATCCCGACGTCCCGACATATATAATAATGACAACCAAAGTGGGAGTAGTAAATGTTTAATATAAAACAGAGTGCCTTGCGCGCTCCGGTGTTCAGTTCAGTTGAGTGGAAGACGAGACGATAGCCAGTATATTCGTGGTTCGGTGTAGTAAGTTTAAATGGTAATCAGTTCAATGGCGTTGTTCAGTTTAATAGGGTAATGCTGGTATATTATTTATAAAGAGTGAATCCTGACATGCGTGTGTGTTAATATTACGCACTGAGATGTGTAACAGTGTCGTGTAAATCAATTAATAAATTATAAATATTGTATTTGTGCCTTTTAAATATCTATTTTGCATAGTTTTTTTGATGTTCCTAACAACAATTGCATTTATTTTTAGGTAAATTATTTTTTCGTACAAATATCTTTATCCTGGAATACGAAACTTAAATATCCTTTTTTCTTTTAATAATAAAACTACCGATGGACATACATACGGATTTTCTTCCACCACATTTATTAATGTAATTGCATATGCATTCGGGTCAAGACTGAAGTGCACAGCACCCCACTTGAAAACATGAATTATTAAAACCATCAACTGTATTAATTGTTAATTTCCTATAAGTCTATATAAATTGATTATTCAAAATGTAATAAAATTACCTAGTTCATTAATATTGGTTGCAAGCCACAAAATTACGACCAAGGTTAAGGCTCATGTGAACATTAAAATATGTCTATAAAAACAAAATACCTATACATACCTAGTCAGGTCATAAATTCACATGTTTAATATAAAATAATTGAAACAAGTTTATTCATTATGTAACCATTTATATACCAAAATGAACTTAACAAAACATAGATTCTTATGACACTAAAGTTTATTCAAAATGACCTCCGTGGTTTTGAATACAGTCCTTCAATCTGCGCGGCCAGTTGTCTATCGCAGCACGAACGAGGTCCATGTCAATATCGGCGGCTGCCTTAATCAAGGATGTCTTGAGTGACTCCAAATTGGGATGAGGCTTTGAGCACGCCTTTTCCACATGTAATCTAACGGATTCAAATCTGGACTGGAGGAGGGCCAGTCTTTTCGTGCCGAATGAAGTCGATTTCACGCGCCGCCAGCCAGTCTTGTGTGCTCTTCGCTCTATGAGCTGGCGCCGAATCTTGTTGGAATACCAAGTGCCTGTTATTGAACATGGTATGAGAAACAGGTTCCACAAGGTTCGTCAGGACTGTATTTTGATACACAACTGAATTCGTTTTTACACCTTTCTCACAAAAATGTACCTCTGTTAAGCCCCAATAAGAAACTCCCAACCATACCATGAGCGAGGATGGAAAATGACCTCGTTGGTCACGCGGAATACGGTTGCTTGCTTCTTCACTACTGTGTGCGTACACCTTATCATTTTGTTTGTTGTAGATCTCTTCTACGGTAAAAATTTTTTCATCTGAAAAAAGAATTTCCCGATATTTTTTTCCCGCGTACCGCTTCAACAAAGCGCGGCATCTCTTCAGTCTCAGGTCCATTAGACGAGCATTCAAACGATGTCCTGTTTTTCTTCGATATGCCCGAAGCCCTAAGTCTTCATTTAACACCCTTTTCACCGTGGTTCTGCTTAACCCCATCTGAAGGGCAACAGTTTCTGCTTACGTTTGGGATTTCTTTGAATTCGCGCCTTCACAGCTTTTATCACTGCTGGAGTCCTAACAGACCGAGGGCGACCACTTCTTGACCTGTCATCTACACTAGAGTCTTCATTGTATCGTTTGATGGTACGATAAACGAATCTTTTGGTTATATTCAAATTTTTCAGTATGTCAAAAATTTTAATTGGCGCGTAACCGCAACGATGCAACGCAATTACTGCAACACGGTCTTCTTTAAGCGTCCACTCCATATTTAAAAATGAGTAAAATTCTAAAAAGTATACATTTTTATTTTCATGAACAATTTGAAATTCGAATTCAATAAACTTTTTTGTGGCCAGCATTCTAAAATAAAAGTTTTTACTGTGTGACAATACTTATGACCTGACTGTATATATATATATATATATATATATATATATATATATATTATATATTAATATGTATATACATATTATCATAATTTTTAATGAGGCCTAAGAAGTATAACTTCTCACGCGCGTACATAAGTACACACATAACTTTTTTTCGTAATGTTGTGTATAGTTAACGTTTGAAACAAAAAACTATATGTACGTTATTTATTATCATAATACATTTTTTTTCATTAAGTTTTCTTTTTTAAGTAACGCATTAAAAATAAACCAAACGTTCAAAATATCGTGCGTCATTTGTAATTTTTGACAAAATGACACATAGAAGACATGCGACTGCTGGATAAAAAAAATATATTTCAGTATTTCGCATAAATTATCTTAGTGCTTGTTCACGTAGAACAGGCGGGCGCGGTCGCGGGCGCGGGGGCGGTGGTCTAGGCGAGCTCCTGTTCACATTGGCCGCCAGGCGTTTGCGCGAGTGTACCGCGTTGTCAGTGGTTGTAAACATGAACCAAGATCCTTTTTAATCGAAAATTCTTACATAATGTGGGAGATGACCAAAATTAGAATTGGTGTGCATGAAATTAATAAAGAAAATTTAAAAATAAAACAATGTGATACGTTTGATTGACCGCGCGCGCGCAGCACGCGCCAGTCGCTAGCTTGCTCGCTACTTCCACCGCACTAGCGTTTTGTACGTGAACACTTGCATATAACGCTTTGTGTTTGATATTTCGCGACCGCGCCCGCCACCGCACCCGCGAGTTAACGTGAACGGGCACTTACACACTTTTTGTCGATGTGTTCAATGATATCTGTGCTATGATTTGACAATAAATGTAGATCTCAAACACAATATATATCGTGTACAAACAAAATAAATGCGCATGTTAAGTATACTCTACACAGCCACATTTTTAACAAAGTTATTCACACAAAATTTTCTCCTCATTATTTTAATTTCTTTTACAGAATATATTTTTAGAACATATTTTTAGTGGATTTCTAAGAACAAAATCCTTTTTTAGTACAAAACAGACAGACATTTAAATGTTAATCTCAATAATGATGATTTATGAGGCTTTATCGCAATATCGATTAGAGTCGTACTGATGCCGTCTTACTGAGGTAACTGGTCTAAGAAGTTGAGATTTTCATAAATTTCTGACATTATCTATACATATAATATATTTGTAACTGATCGCTGTCTGTACATGGAAGATATATGAGAAAAATTATGGTTAGGGGTCTGTATTAACGCAATAGAACTCAAATCAATGATTTTTAGAATTTTTGTCTGTTTGTCGGTACCTTTGTTCACGCTAATCTCAGAAACGGCTAAAACGATTTCGTTGTGGTTCACTACGAGCTCGAGTTCGAGCATTTGTTCGAAAAAAAAGTTTTTTAATTCATAAAAAGTACACCGACTTCAATAAAAAACAAATTATGCGTCACTATAAAATTTGTTTTTCCTTGATTTTTCTGAGATCCCATCATCAGATCCTGACTTGGTGTTAATGGGACCACATGGAAAGTATACCCTTTTAAACAAAATAAGAATTTCTCGAATCGGTCCAGGCGTCTTCGAGTAATCGGGTAACAAACATTTAAAAAAAAAAGATTCCGACGAATTGTTAACCTCCTCCTTTTTTGTAAGATAAGATTGTCTCGGTAGCTCAGTTGTATCTGCATACGCGGTATGATTTCTGTGCGGGAGGTCACGGGTTCGATACCACGGTCGGGTAATCAGCCCGACGTCTGGAATAGTACCCGGTGTGGCGATAGATTCGCCCCCATCACTTTATGGGACGGTAATAAGCTCGGCGAAATGTAGGTGAACTGATTACACCTCTACCCGCCGCTTCGGAGGTTACAGGTGTGAGTGCTTTCGTATGTATGCATACTATCTTAATTTAATCATAATATCATAAATTCATCAACTTTTCTAATCAGAAAAAGTGATGAAATTATGGAAAATAATGTATTGTTAGGGTAGTCCTTGTTTATACTGCGTGGGGTGCAGAGTTGCAATAAATGAGATCGCCTCGGCCACTGCGTTCCATTAGTAGTTTTGCAGTGTTTAATCTTCCTATCAGGAAACTAAAACAATTATATACTCTCGCGTAAAGCACACTAAATCAAAAAAGAAGTTAATTTTCGCACAACATAAAAGAACATTCCTCAAAAGAATGTAATTGATTGATGGTGTTGTCCAAGTAACCTCATTTGCTTGCCGGTGCTAGGATATTTGTATCCGCCCGGATAACGACCACCGTGCACAGGGTGTAAAACCCGCCATAGTGGCACACGCAAGTGTGTCGCGTTCCGGGGATAGCCCGTGTAAATCCTGATTTTGTCGGGGTCTAGAGTTGGAGTACGATGTCTGGCCGTGTTGTGGCCTTCTGAGTACTCTGACACTAGACTTCGGACGACGACGACTTAGACGACGGCTTCTTCACCTCCTTGCCCCATGGCGTAGCGTGAAGAAGTTACACAGCAGGCCGGCATGATTGTGTTGAGTAGTAAAGGATAGATAGTTTCTCGCTACTTGTCACTCTAACTGGATGGCATGCGCTTACCATCGGGTGCAGTGTGGTCACTTAGAGGTGCCAGGATAACAAAAAATCTAAATCGATATGACAAGATTCACCGCGAGTTAATAAAATCATCTAATACATTTAGATCTGCCTGACTTATATTAGAATGCCTTGGTGGGGCAGCTGTAATTGCACATGCGTTACGACTGCTGTGCTGAGTTCTCGGGTTCGATCCCCGGGTCGGGTAAAGTGATATTGGGTTTTACTATTAGGAATACTAAATATCAGACCGGACTCTGGAATTGGGCCCGGTATGGCGATAGGCTCGCCCCCTATAACATTATGGACCGTTATAACTTTGGCGAAAAGTGGGTGTACTGGATACACCTTTGCCTACGCCTTCGCGGATTACAGGCGTGAGTGTATATGTATATGTATGTACATTTAGATCTCGGTTGCAGGCCAAAATTAGATTTAAGGCTTTAACTGTAAAATTAGCAGTCGCTTGATGTGAATTGTTGTTTTCAATAGAGGAGGCCACGCGTGCCCAGCAGTGGGTCGATGAATATGTACATAGTGTATGTATACAGGACTACATTTTTATTATAATAAAGGTGCTTGCGTAATATTCGATGTTTTTTTTATTAAATTTCGCTGTATACGAGTACAACGTTTTTTTATCCTGGCACGTCAAAGTGACCACATTGCATCCGATAGTAAGCGCAGTACTGTCCAAATATATTACCAAGTAGCAAGGATAAACATCCTTCGCAAAGTGACACAATCATTTCAGTCAGTCAGAAGCTTCTTCACAGTAAACTTAATAAACCCGGGATTACAGGAAGGAGGGAACACGTGCGCTGGCAAACTTTTCCACGGCTTGATGGTGCGGCTAAGATACAAATTCGTGAACCTCTTGGTTCAGGCCAGGGTAATAGACACCACGCTGTTGCAGCTCCGCAAGCCAGTACGTGTAGTTCTGGCGTGTCTAAAAGAGGATGGGATAAGACCAAACAAGCATTCGCCAAGATACAGACGGTAGAACATGATAAGCGAAGAAATGTCCCGGGGCAGCTGTAGTAGCTCTAAGCTGTTGGTCACGTCTGCATCATTCATAATTCGGATGGCCCGTCGCTGCAATCCGTATCAACCATCGAGCAAGCAATTATCAGAACCATAACAGAGGTGGGAGCAGTATTCCATTCCCGGCTCTACTTGCTCTTATATTAGCAGCACGCTAATATACGCTGACCGGGAGTTAGAAATCGCCGCCGCAAAATTAAATCCGATATCTACACCTAAGATACTAACATCATTCTGCATTGTCATTGGAACACCTTGAAAGTGGAGACTAGAGAAAAGGGGGATTCTTTGGCATGAAAACGCGCACACCTATGTTTTCTTGGCATTGAATTCCATCCTATTTCTAATATCCGGCGAAAATATGAGATCTAGGGTCTGGTTGAGCTCAATTACAAGATCCTCGCGTCTCCGCATAGTGTCCGCCCGGCATCCGGCTACTAGGCAGATGCTATTACCGTAATTTGCCTCCATGGATAATATGCCTTTTCTACCAAAAAGACTTCCACGCGGGCGGAGTCGCGGGCAAAAGCTAGTCTCATAATAAAGATATGAATAAATAGGAAAGTTGCCTTGATACCCCTAAATCTATTCGATACAACATAACTAGTCATTTTCCTATTTACACTAAGTATGCTCGAATAAAATTGTGTAAAAATTATCTATAAACAAATTAAAATGTAAATGACGGTTTTGCCTGGTCACAAAAGGAAACAGTCTTCATGGTTATTACGTATCTAATTTACAAACGATTCGCTGCAATATGTATGGTGGACGGGGTAGTGGAGTGAAGTAGCTCAGTATACGCTATTGTAACACAGCACTGATTTGAGCTGGACCCCACCATCGCTTCACCATAGTACAACAATACGGACGTGTAACAACAAAAAAACATAAAGAATACCAAATTAAAATGTAATATCTTCTTCTACTTCGTTACTAAAATGGCAACCTTTACAAAACAGACAATCACAACGTCGACTAAGCTACATCGAATCTACAATAATATATTTTATAAGTTTTTCTTTTTCTCGGACATACCACTACACATGAGAACACACACTGTGTGTAGCGCACGTAGTTGCTGCTTCTGTTATAGTAGCTTTTCAGCGTTGAATATTTTTTGTGTTATCACTTTGGTAGGACTCTTTGGTCGTCACCCAGTCTATTCGGTAACAAAGAAGAGTGAGCTACAGCAGCTAACACTTTCGAGAACGCTGAGCTAAGAAGGCGTTAGGATGGGATAAAGCTTGGTATAAAAACACACAGACAAAAACTTCACCTTTTTATATCCGCTACCAATTGATTATCAGATACAGTAGTTTAAAAGCCGGGCATATGTTAAGATTCTGCAAATCTAATTCTGTAATCCTCGAAATATAATTCACACCAATTTTTCTCTTCAAATTCTTTAATAATATCAGGCGATAAATATCTATTGATTACAGATGAGCAACGCATATCTTCAAGGGCTCTCGAGACAGGTGCTTTAAGTTCGTGAACCGCCACAGCTTGGAACTCATAACTATTGGGTGATACTGTGTCCGAAGATGACATTATTATGACTCGAGATTTCAATGGTTTTGCCGTAAAGTTGTAATGATACGCTTCTCTGAGACGCCCATTAGCTGTCTCAATGACCGCCTGTGCGTACGGCGCTGAGTACTTAATACGACCCTGAAGTGATTTCACACAAGCTTCCACTTTATCTTCCCATGTTGTTTTATCACGCAGTGCCTTATGCAATATTACAATGTCTGCATTTGTCATCAGTGTAAACATGTGCTGTATAATTGCATCTTGCAATTCTGTTTCTGTTCCAAATTTATTTAATTCTTTTTCCACAACCGACTTTACTTGCTCTGGTGCACAGCCAACGCAAAATACAGTACCATCTTTACCTACAAAAAAAAATATAAACACGAATCTTTGAAATGAAATGAAATCGTGCAATCAAAAATCAGTACCTACAATAAAAAAGAAATACTTTTTTTTATCAAATTTTTATTTCGGGGTTTTTTATGCATTATGGACATGTCAACTCCATCGTACCTTGTTACAATATATAAATGAAAATTTTGCTGACAGACAATCTTAATTGTACTCATTATTACTATGACGCGTCACTGCTGAATGAATGTTACTAAACGACATAGTTTTTTTGCCTCCTCCGATTTTGGCTTCGATAAAATACTTTGTATAAGACCTACATCCAATCTATTTAGTTTTAATCCGTGCAGCAGTGAGTCGCGTTCATTTTTATTCCAGATACATTCCATCAGCAAGTGTTGTACATCTTCAGAAATAAATTTTATTTAATTTTATTTTATATCAGCTTATGTATACATAACATACATAGCATCATCGATATTATCATCATCATCTACCTGCCCTTATCTCACACTAAGTGGGGTCGGCACAAACGGTTTGAACCCTCCACGCAGCCATATCATGCGTCAAATCTGCATTCACCCCGATCATACATCATCATGTGCATCATCGATATACTAGCAGTTTATTTATACACGTATAAGGTATTTATAATTATTATTATTTTTAATATTATACAATATTGAACGGTAGGCAGCGGTTTTGCTCTGCCCTGGTATTGCAAAAGTCTATGGGCGGCGGTGAATACTTACCATCAGGTGGCCCGTCTGCTCGTCTGCCTATCGAGGCACTAAAAAAAAACAAGGAAATAAGCAAAATAATAATATATTTTTAAATAGGTTTGATACGGACCATGGATATTTCCGAGAGGTCGCATGTTTTAAAAATTACCACCGGATCCAAACTCGACCCTGCCTTTCTAAGGTCCGTATCTCGTAATGTAATGTGTTTATTGTCATAATACCATACCATGTGTTTCAAATATTGCCGCCATTTCCAACGCTACAAAAATTCCAGTCTCGTAACCCAACAGGTAAAAATGAGTCTTCAATCCAATTTTTTCAAGGAGAACCTATAAAATATACAAATGTATATTTTGTTTTGCAGTTTTAAATAAAATTATCTAAAACTGCAAACAAAACGTGCTAGGTGGACCTTCATCGTATTGTCTATTCCTGCCGCCAAGGAGAAGTGTTCAAGTAGTGTGATTCGAATGACATCAAAACAATTTAAATTAGTTAGCATTATGATATCTTATATCTCGGGATGACAACTGAAGTGCAGTGCGATTTAGTGGATATTAAATAATACAAAGTTTTGGGTATTGTTGCTTCCATTTTGTTTTCCCATCAGTATGACGTTTACCATCAAATGTGCGACTAGAACTGAAATGAAAAGTGACTTAAAAAAGTACCTTAGCAAATCTTTTTGCTGTATCTTGAATAGTTTCGTAAGGTCTATCGAGCCCAGGCTGCAAGACCATCGCAGGCAGCTTCAAACGTTCACAGAAGCCACGGAATCTTGCACTGTTACCTTCCAACCCTGGGATTATGCACAAGTATGCATTGATATCCTCAAAATCGGCAGCGTTCTGAAAAGATTAAATGAGTTTGTAGTCGGTGTAAAATTTTATTAAAAATGAAGAGCTGTATTAACACTTTTCAGTAATTTTATTTAGTACTAGATTATTTATTATTATACGTTGTATACATATTAGGGTGTCCCTTAAATTTCAAGTTCAATATATTTTTATGCATGCCTTCTTAAAACTTTCGTAATGATCCAATATAGCATAGAGAAAAATATTAGCCCGTTTCATAAACGATAACCCGTGCCGACTTGCGATTTAAAGTTGTCCATACAAGTTGCCGGGGTACTGGCGCAGCGACCTATAACGCGTTTCATTTGTCATTTTATACGTGATTTTTAAGATTTTTAGTGTTCTCACTATTGCTTACTACATATATATTGTGATTAATAAAATATTTTTCTAATCGGATTTCCTAGCCATCAAATAAATGGTGCAAAATTGCCATCTAACTGACAATTTCTCGCTGTCATAATATTTGCGAAGTTCAAGCTCACTGTTAGTGAAAGTGATCACACGATTTTGATAAGGGGGTGCTTCTTTATATTTTGGGAAAAAGCCAGAGCTTTCACAATGGTATTTCCTAATTGTGTAAAGAAAAAAGTTGATTTATATCATGTTTGTAAGGACTATCTCTTGTTTTCATAAAGGAGCATGTTGCTGAGACAATTATTACATCTTTGTTAATGTTTTATAAGGCAGAACTGAACAAAGGCTATAAATCGAGACGATTACCGCGAATTGGTTGAACTATGTGTAGAATTTTTGGGAGAAGATACACAGCAGAAATTAAAACTCAGGCCCCGGAGCTATGTATCAGACACAATGAATGACGAAAGCGACCTATTCTTTAAAAATATGTTTACTTTAGTCATAGTTCAGAATGATTGAGAAGGAGAAAAACGGTTTTCCAAGATGTTTGTTAATTTTTTGTTGTATGTTAAACCTTGGCTGGAATTCACAGGGGCAATTAAAGCACCTAACCAAGATTTGTGCTTCTCGAAGGCGTTAAAAAGATTACGAAAAAGTTGACGCAACAAATCTTTAACGAAGCTTCTTTAAGCAAGTTTAGCCATTACTTGTGGTATTTATGTAAGGGACAGTCATTCTATCACTTTTTGATGATGAAGTTAACCAAACTAAGATGAAAATGATCGCTAACTTAAAAAGAGACAAAAGCTCAGATTTTGGATAGCTCTATGTCCCATACAAGGAAGAACAATCCCCAAAAGATATTTGGCAAGTTAAATTATTTTTGTCCGATTTTTCACACTTCTAGTTTTTATTTATTTTGTTTTGTTTGGAGTTTGGAGGATTGTTATTATTTTATGTGTTTAAATAAACATTATTGTGTATCTTATTAAATTTGAACTTATATTCACTTCATTTGCATTTCATTTATATTAGTTTTATAGCAGACCGAAATATTAGGACAAACGCAATTTTTGTTAAACTTGGTAGCTCGGTCGGCACGGTTTACAATCAAGCTAGAAAGATAAAATTTTATATTTGAGCATGGTTTAGCATTTATAAAAAATATAGAGGGAATGAATTTCCAATTGCAAAAAAAAAATTGTCGTAAGGGAAACCCTAATACATATGTAATAAATGTGTAACACATTGTTTTGTCTTGCTGTCGAGTGACATTTTACGACAAGGGAAGCAAGACAAGATACTTCATAACTATGAATAAATGTACAAAGCCCTTATATCACAGCAGCAAGGCTTGTTGGTACGGCTACACTGCATGGCATCTGGTCAGCTTAGGTTTGATTATAGCTCTAATGACCGCATTAAAATCTATGATAGTAGGTCGTCTTCTTTATTATAGAATGTATCTGTTCACTAAAGTTAGAATCAGTGTAGTTTACAAAATCTTCTAGTAAAATATTGGGCTGTTCATTCCGTGGAACACATGAACCCTTAACTAAATTTGTACCAAATAGGTTACTTATGGCATATATAGTTATGGACAATTACATTTTACAATTGAATTTAACTCACTGTTATGATAGGCATAGCTCTTGTCGGTAAAAAAACAGTTTCAATAGAAGCCAAGAGGTCGTCTGGTTCAACGCGTGGAAAGAATTTTGCCAATCCCTTGAATTCGTCAAAAATAGGTTCTTCTAATGTAAGTTCCAATTCACGAAGTCTAAAAGAAAGTTAGTGTTTTAAGATTTTTGAGAAAAATAATACAACATTAGTTTTAAATACTATTATAAGATTGTATCTCACTTTTGTTTGTCTAAGCGCAAGACTTCGTCTTCTGATAGTGAAGTATTATATACATGAAGTAGATGAGAACGTATAGCTTTAGCGTCCGCTTCATGCAATCCCATCTCTTTTAAAGTCAGATCACCTCTGTACTCATTGAAAATATCTGTACCTGGAATTTATTCTCTTTTTTACTCATACGCCACCTTCAAAAGAATCTTTATATAATGAACCGTCCACGCAATGGTAAAAAACTAAGCACAGACCGAATATGCGTCAGCATTTCCAGTGTTTTTTTGATAATATCAATAAAGTTGCTTAAAGTATACTAACCAGATAAGCTGATGATGTCCTGCATTAAAATCCTTTGTTGCAATTGTAGTTCTTGAGCGACCAGTATACCATGTCTATTATTAACGGCACGCTCCAACGTATTTATGACACTTTGACACCATGACCCTAAACGAGATTGTGGTACTCCCTGAAAAGATAAACAGTTTTATATTTATTATTTCAGTCAATGTCACGTAACTTTTTGTTCTAGTTACATGTTCAATGATTTAGGCAGATGGGGTAGTCATAATTAAGTAATCTAGAAACGAATCACAAATCGTGGAACTATCAACACACATATACACTCACGCCTGTAATCCCCGAAGGGGTAGGCAGAGGTGTAACCAGTACACCCACATTTCGCCGAATTTCGGTCCCATAATGTAATAGGGGACGAGCCTATCGCCATACCGGGCACAGATTCCAGTCTCCGGTCTAATACAAAGGAATTTCTAGGTAGAAAAACCCAATATCATCACTTTACCCGACCCGGGGATCGAACCCGAGACCTCAGCACAGCAGTCGTAACGCATGCGCAATTACAACTGCGCCACCGAGGCAGTCAGTCTATCAAATGACAAAAAAAAGGAGGCATGATAAAATTTATGACGCCAAATGCATTACGAGAAGGTATTATGAGGTCTCATATTTGCATCAATATTGACACTGTTTTCTTTTCTTTTTGGATTATTTTTGGTTTCGAGATATCATAGTGCGGACACTCATGCGGTCTGCGGACAATATGTGTAAATTTTCTGGCAATTAAAATCTATTGCGGTGTTAAGTTAAAGAGTTTAAACACATCAAAGATGAAGCAACGTTGCAGCCGCAGCAAGAACACATATTTACAGGGGAGAATAACTTCTTTACTATTATGTTTAGGCTATATTTTGTGTCACATGGAGTGACACAAAATATAGCTCAAAAGTCGGAGTTAAGGCACATGCCTTACTGACACGAAATAAATAATTATAACTAGGCGAAAAATTAAGAACATCCAAGAAGGCCTCGATACATCAGTAATTAAACTTACAGTTTTAGGAACAGATATAATCAGAAGAGTTGTGGGTATATGATCTTTTGCACGAACAACAAGTGTCTTTGGTTCTATGGAAAGTCCAGTAGTCAATATGGCAATATATCTGAAAACACAGTGCAGAAAATTCAATATGAAATTTTAGAAAATATAGAATTACTAATACTACCGATTACTGAGCAATAAATGAAATGCTTTGGAAAACTTAGTAAGATCCTCTGGCTCGATTCTTAGGAGTTGTATATATTTATAGGGAGCAATGATCTTTTATTATCCGTTTGGTATTATATGTTGTACTAAATTATAGTCATCGCCTACATGCTCGTTTGCCGGTCTTCAGTCGGTTATACGATATACTCACTTCGCAAGCGGACAAATTGATTTTGACGCCACATCGATTTTGGTCGCAAGAGCTGTTAATTCTTCATTTGTGATGGTTTCAGTATGGTCTGTTGCGACTACGTATATTCCTTCGATGTAGCCCAACCTATTGGCACTATTTAATAATTGATGTACAGCGTCCTTATCACTTAACACACCAGAAGAAACTTCGACATGGACTCCAATATTTTCCCAAAATCTGAATAGAAAACCATTAAAGTAAAATTAAACTCACTTTGAACTGCAAATAAATGTATTTTTCTTAGATTATATTTATCCAAGACATAAAATTAGTCATCACGTTTTCATGGAAATATTTTATTTAAAGATTTATGAAGTATTCAATTACCGCATATTCATTTTGCTGATTGAAGCCGAGTTTAGTGTATAGATGTAAAGCTTCTTTGCACCACGATGGATTAAGCGATTGGCTAAAAGTACACTTAGAGCACTACCATCGCAGATCAAAACATTGCAGCGATCAGGAGAGCATGTGATCCTGTGGACGGAAATAAATACTTGCTTAAACTTGCTGTGATAATGAGATATTTACAATCACTGTTTTGATAGTCTAGAAATAGGTATATGTGCTTCGTAATTAAAAAGACTATTGGCAGAGACAGGTGTAAGGGAACTTATTAATTTGCATACTACACAATAATTAGTACCTCGGCAGCACGCGCACGTCGGTGTCGCGCAAGTGCAGCAGCACTCGGCCGCGGTGCGCGCTGGCGGCGAGCAGGCGGAAGGCGCGCGGCGCGTCGTGCGGCGCGTACGTGACGCGCGACAGCGGACGCACGTACCCGCGCGCTATGCCTTCACTCACTAGCAGTTGTAATGTCTGGAATTACCAAAAGATAGACAATTATATCTACACTTCACCTGAATGGTACATTCCAAATATAATATCGACCATCGAAAGGCGACGTCATTCGACACTCGACAGACTTGTCCCGGTCTGAAGTACAATTTCTTGTAACAATTACCTTTTGTTCAGCGACGTTTTGTGAATCAAATATAGAAGAGAAATCAAGCGCTATGTACGACCTCTGTTTGGTCATGTGGTACATGCCGTATTGGAATTCCTCTTCATTTAATATCTGAACTGTGTCGAACGTGACTCCATTGAATGCTGCACATTTGAGTGATATCTAGAAATAAAACAATGAACATAATTTGTGATTTAAATATAGAATAATAAGTATTAAGCCATTTATGCAGTAGGTAACATTATATTAGAGGCGCAACATAAAACGCTCAACATGTTGACAATGCTTTTATCAGCGCGCAATAGATGCGGAACGTGCCGCATACCATGTTTTTGTACCCATTTTTCGACAAACATTCGCATTTCGCATTGAAGCTTGTGTTGTGGTGTGTGTTGTTCCTCGTAGCACTTGATACCCACGATACCAGTTTAACTATGTGTGTGACTGTATTTATTATTTATTTCGTACCCGTATAGACAGAAAATAGTAAATGTTGAGATACATAATACAATACAATACCTAATAAATACTTGACTAACATTAAATTGCAAAAATATTCTTACGTTTTTTAAATCTTCATCTACAGAACTTATAATAATGTCGCAACCACGTCCTTTTGTAGCGATCAAGACCATATCTCCAAAACTGTTGTCCCTTGAATTTCCTATGTGTTCCACTATAAGAAAAAAAATATTCACATCTTATTTTACTACTTATCCTTTTAAATTACAGTTTTTTTTAGACTATCTTCTTATTTGTTTGTTTTTTATTCTGTCGCGGCAAAGTGACCACACTGCACCTGATGGTGAGTGCAGTGCCGCCCAGTTAAAGTATCAAGTAGTGAGAGACGATCTATCCCTCGCTTCTCAACATAATCATGCCGGCCTGCTGTGTAGCTTCTTCACACTACGCCTAAAGAACCCAAGATCATAGGAAGGAGAGAACACGGTAGCTGGCAAACTATTCCATAGCTTAATGGTTCGGGCCGGGGTAGTAGACACCACGAAGCTGGAAGCACGCTAAGCGAGGAAATATCCCTACGCAGCTGTAGTAGCTCCAGGCTGTTACTAACGTCTGCATCATTCACAATCCAGATAGCCCGCCGCTGCAACCTATCCAAGGCATCGAGATGGTATTTTGCAGAACCGTCCCAAAGGTGCGAGCAGTATGCTATTCCCGGCTGCATCTGCGCTTTATATAAGCGGTAGAGATGACCGGGCGTGAAAAACCGCCGCACCCTGTTCAGGATTCCGACCCTGCGGGAAGTGGCGGATATTACGCCCTCGATGTGACTCCTTGTATTAAGATCGCAGCAGCAGCAAGGGATAGGAGATAATGGGGATTGTTTCTTGTTTATATAACATTTTCTACAACAAATGTGTGATACATTAAGAATGCTACATTCTTATGACATTACATTGGTTTATTTAGTATACATTATATTTTTTTGTGATGAAATTTTCTACCTGATCTTGTGTAGTCATTTGTATCACATACTTCAGCTTTCATAACAGTCATGTTATCTATACTTAAGGTCTCATCATGGCTTATGCCTAATCGGTTGCTACTAGTTCATCTGCAACCTTCAATTAGTATAACTACCATTATAAACGATACTTCTATCAGGTTTATGAAATTACCTTTGAGAGCAGGATATAGTTTGCGTAAGAAGTGTATTTTTCTGGAATCACCAACAGTAGTGAAAACTTGACATCCGTGCGCTAAAGCTATAGCAATGCACGCCTGCCCCAGAGCCCCTGTACCTCCATGCACCAAGATGCTTTTATTCACCAGTGATTCAGTCTTGATACACTGAGTAATAAAATTGAAATAAAAAAAATTGAATTATTGAGACAATAATAGCGTTTTTTTTCTTGAATCGTGAGCATAATAGGTCTGACGTCAGATGCTAAACGCCACGCCTGGCTATAAACATTAACAACAACTTGCAGAATTTTAAAATAAAGGCATTACTTTCAATAACATTCTGGATAGGAAAGGTTTACCACCTAGTAAAGTAGTAGTTGTAGTTTAGATATGACAAAAATGAATGATCATGAGCATCACCAAAGCCCATGGTACTATCGTTGTAAAACAATAAAAATACTACAAATTTAGAAGTGGTAGAGCCACGCTGTAGACATATTTGTCTACAGCATGAATGAGCCGGCTCGACCCGGGGTAGTACCACTGTCTCACAGAAAACCAACGTAAAGTGACAGTTTACTGTCGCGTTTCGTAGGGTAAGTGAGATATCCGGAGGCCCAGATTCCCTCTTCCCTTTCCTAATCCCTATTCCTGGTCCTTTAAGGCCAACAGCGCATACATGACACTTTCGGTGTTGTGGATGTTCATGGGCGGTGGAGATCACTTAACATCAGGTGACCCACTGGCTCGTTTGTCGGACTATACTATAAAAAAAAACTCACCAGACAATAGAAAGCGCAGACGTACGCAAACGGCACGGTGGCGGCGTCCTCGAGGGTCCAGTGGTCAGGCACAGGCCACAGCAGCTCCGGCGCCGCGCGCACCTCGCTGCTGCACGCGCCGCGCGGCACCACGCCCATCACCCGGCACCCGCTTGTACGCGTCGAAGGGAAATAATTAGATCGCGGAGGTTCAAACTACTTGACTTAAGATGCAAAAAATACACGATGCTAAACCGTTAATAAATACTCCGAAGTTAATTAGTAACAAACATAATAGCTGAACAAACTCACTTTAAATATAGTTCAAAGCCATCTTAATTAGATAACTTTGTCCTTTTGTTTTATCTATGGCGACACGTTAAAGTTATGAACTTATTAAAAATCTTTCATTAAATTGATAGTCAAAATATTGATCAAGTATTCTTCTTCTTATTTGTATGACTTAGGTTGATGCAAGTTCTCCACTGGACATAACTAACTTAAACCTACATATGTATAGGACCACTTGATCAAGAACTAATATAAATACAAAACTATTATATTTTAGTCCAACTACAGTTGTTTCTTTCTCTTTAAACCTGACTATCGCTTGCTAACATGACATTGCTTATTATGAAATTAGTCATGTTACTCGGAATATGGACTTTCCACTATTTACCTCTCAGTTATCCCACTAAAATCCATGCCATAAGAGTTGTCACTGAATTTTTCAGCTACTGCTTCTGTTGCCTGTTTCACATCCTTACTATTGAGGCCAGCATAGCATACCTTAAAATAGTGACCTAAATTAAATTACTGCTCAAACCTTTATTTCGTTAGTAACCATTTTAATTATAAAAAGTACACCGACTTCAATAAAAAACAAATTAAGCGTCACTATAAAATTTGATTTTCCTTGATTTTTCTGAGATATCATCATCAGATCCTGACTTGGTGTGAATGGGACCAACTGGGAAGTATACCCTTTTAAACAAAAAAAGAATTTCTCGAATCGGTCCAGGCGTCTTCGAGTAATTGGGTAACATACGTAAAAAAAAAGATTCCGACGAATTGTTAACCTTCTCCTTTTTTGCAACAACTGGAAATCTGCCATAACAACATGCTTAAAAAAATGGTTTCAACTTTTTTTATATATAGAAAGACTTACTGTTACTTTTATTCCTGGTCCAGAAGGAGCCGCAGTCTCAACCCATTGCAAAGAGTTAAAATTACCAATATCTGCGCTTTGTAGTGTCATGTGACTTACAGCTATCTTATTTTTAACAGTAACGTTGCTATCATCGATATCCTAAAAAGTGTAACTCCTTTAATTAGCGACATGACACAGATTTGAAAGTTATCATCATTACAAAAACACTGTATGATTATATAATGTAAGATAATTTAAGTGATAAAAAACAGGAATTACGAATTCTAACAATGGCTGTTCGTACCTTTGTTTTTCCATCTGGTGTTGGTGCCAACAGTTTAAAGTTATACTGATAGTGATGGGGCACATCTCGGAATCTTATATTATGCAGAGTAATACCACCACATCTATAATTATAATGATATGTATAGGTAGATATTGGTTTTTTTATTGGATTTAATTTGAATTTTTTTTTAGTTACATTTTTCTGCCTCACCTTGTATAGTCATTTGTGCCACATACTTCAGCTTTCATTACCGTCATGTTATCTATATTTAAGGTCTCATCGTGTTTTTTTACGTTTATCAAAAGTTTCTTTATATAAACTGGCTGAGAGACACCATCGTGTGCTCTTTTTAATGCATTTAACTGCAGCATACCATCTATATGTGTCACCCAGTTGTCATTCCATTTAACGTAAGCCTTAGTGAGTGATGAGTTAACACTGTGGATACTACGAAAATCGTCGCTGCAATAAAAAAAGAGTTAAACATTAGATGCTACCAGTTAGCTTAATAAAGTTCCTCTAACTTTATTAACTGCTTCCGAGTAGTATTAATGGTTCTTAACGGTCTGATTCGTTTTAATTGAATCACAGCCGATTCAGAGCCCAAAAAGGGATAGTTTCCTACTAGTGGTGCTTCTCTTCTTCTGCTTCTATATTTTAAATACAATTGGGTGTTTGACTGGTGTAACCAAAAAATATAAAACTGCACTAGGAGAAAGGATAGGCAAACATATTTATTAAATACATTTTTTTATTTTAAATGTATTATAAACATTTTATTTTCGTCATTAAAATTTAGAATTTTTAATCTGTATCACTCGGTGCCAAAAACGTAGCAATACCGGCCGCCATTACTCGTGACGACATCGCACATAAACATTGCATCCTACGACAAATAAAATTGTAAGGAAGAACATATTTTTCGATGTGTAAACGTGTTAATTTCGTCTTCAAGTCTTCTATAAGAATGGAAGAAGGCATTACAAGGGCTGATAGTCGAAATCTGCCACTTCTTTCTTAAAACTTTTGATTTTGGCACATGGATAAACATTTATCGGGATTTAGTGTCGAGTTTTTACACAAAGGCATTGAACAATATTTATATGCTGGCTCATTCATTTTTGTGGAAAAACTAACAGATAAATGCAAATAATTTGTTATGTTGTTAGGTGTCATGAATGTTTGTATATGTGCGATGACGTCACATAGAGATAATGTCACGTGACAACGCGTTTTAGCGCGAAATTATATATGAAAAAATTAAATCACGGATTTTATATAAATTGAGTATATTTCAATAATAAAAATATTACGGGGGGTATAAGTGAAGAGTCCTCTATCGATGTCCATCAATTTTCAAAAATTGTCAAATACCCTATTAAAGATAAAATAGGATACGAAGCACGGACAGTAACCCGGAGTAAAGTAAGTGGTCGGAGTTGGTAGTAAAATTTGCGAAAATCAGATAAAAGAAAGGCAATAGATAATTTTTATTCGCTGCGCTAGTGGAATCTGGTATTTTTATATAACAGAGGTGAAAAATGGTGCAAAATAGTTAGCTATTGGTTAGTGATCTCCTCTTATAATAACAAAAGAATCATGGGTACGCTACCGGCTTTAAAAGACGGAAATGAGTATTGAGAAGGGGAACGGGATGTAAGTCTCAAAATGTTGCAGTTACTTACCCGTCGAGCGACCCCGTTTTAACTGTAGATCAGTCTTGACTCTCGATCTGGTCCCTAGCTAGTCTAATTTTATTTAATTTGGAAATATAATATTTACTCACCTGTACGAATAATCTCGTTCTTTCAATAGTTTATAAATTTCTTTCAAATTATGTTCGTATATTTCGACATTATTAGGACAAAGGTTATCTTTATTATGTTCATCACAAATCCGAATGAAACCTGTTATTATTTTCGAAACTTTGTTTGATACCTTCAAATTGTAAAACAAATATTTAAAAAAACAGCATCAATTATTTAAAACTTGCCATTGTGTCACTATTATTCTATAACCTTTAAAAATATGAAACAGATTGTAAAAAAGTTGAATACTTTTGGGCTTCTAGTCGATCGCGTTTTAAATACTATAATGAGAGGACGTAAGAACATAACAGAAACATATATGCTGGAGAAGTTTCTGTACAACCATTAAATCAAACACTCAGGAAGTCAGGGTTAGAACAGTTCTTCGGCGGAGGAGACCTCTCGCTGCCGGACGTGGTGTCGGCCATGGTCACCAGCCGGAGGTCCTGGGGTACGGTGGCCCACTTCTGCGAGAGCGACTAATTGGGGTCATCAGGGGTCACGGGCGCGCAGCGGGGGGCTGTCAGCCCGTATTGATGCACTCCCAAATTTGGAGCATCGTGCGACCCCGAGATGGACTGCAGCACGGTGGTAAGGCCTCGTTCGCTGTCGTTGTCAGTGCGCGGGGGCTCCTAAGCCCCCATGGAGATGAGCTGCTATGCGGCACCGCGCATGGGCAGTTCCGGCAGCAATTCTGGAGTTTTAGCTGCTAGTGTCGGGTGGAGTGTATGTTTATAGGGGTTTGGGACTCGGCCCAGCGGCTGCCCGGATAGACATCATCGGCTGCTGAAGCCTCTGAAGTCATAGTTGATTTGATTTGACTCCTTTGGAACCACGTAGTGGTTGACTTAATGAGGTTACTTAAAGAGCTAGGTTTCTACACTGTTATCTATACAGACGATGAAGCAATACTCTTAAGGCGAAAATTTGGGGCAGTCTTATGCGATCTTATGTAGGAGGCACCCAAAATTGTTGAACAACGGTGTTCTGATCGACTGTCAGTGAACCCATCAAAAACCGAACTACATAGTATTTATCATGAAGAAGTGTATTATAAACAGCCTTCGCTGAATCTCACAAGAGAGGTTCAAGTATTTAGGTGTTATCCTGGATGATAATTTGCTATGGAACAAACACCTAGACAACAAATTGTAGAAGTCACATATTCTGGCAGTGTAAAAGGATTTTTGACAATATCTGAGGCCTTCACTCCACAATTGACACTGTGGCGATAAGGCCAATCATAACTAACCAAAGCCAAAAATAAACTGCAGCATTTCCAAATGCTAGCTTATACAGCCATATCGGGCTGCCTAGGTGACGCCTGGAATAACATTTAAGGTATACATCATCTAAAGCAAGTAAAAATATATATTGAAAGTTAATTCAAATCAAATTATGTAAATTTCAAAGTGCAGAATTTCTAGGCCTGTATAATACGCAAAGCTAGTTATGCAATCAATCCAACCGCATGCCAATCAAGACGCTTACGTAGGTGACGCTAAGAGTAAACGCTGAGTTATAAGAAACTAAAAAATATCTAAAAAAATGTTTGCCTTTATACTGACCTCAAACAATCCATTGCCTCTATTTAATGCAATTTGAACCTCAAGAAGTCGTTGGTCTAATAAGACTGGTTGTGCGAATAAATGGACGTCGTTGAATACAACTGAGCGTGATTTCTTAGTAACACCGAGTGACATCGCCAGTGTGTCCCAAACAGCTACTAACGAAGCTGAGAAGGGGTACAGCACTTGTCCTGGAAATTGTTATTTCATTTTACAAGCTATAGTGTGTTAATTAATTCCAAGTTTAAAAAAAATATGGTTTTCACATATTTTTTTTTTTTTATTCTGGCGCGGCAAAGTGACCACACTGCACCTGATGGTAAGCGCAGTGCCGTCCAGATAGAGTATCAAGTAGCGAGAGACAGTCTATCCCCCGCTACTCAACACAATCATGCCGGCCTGCTGTTTAGCTTCTTCACATTACGCCTAAAGGACCCAGGATCATAGGAAGGAGGGAACACGGTAGCTGGCAAACTGTTCCACAGCTTGATGGTGCGGCAAAAATACGAGTTTGCGAACCTCTTGGTTCGGGCCGGGGTAGTAGACACCACGAAGCTGTGGCTCCGCAAGCCAGTACGCGTGGTTCTGGTATGGAAGGGAGAGGATGGGATAAGATCAAACAATTCTTCAGAGCATTCGCCATGATACAGACGGTAGAACACGCTAAGCGAGGAAATATCCCTACGCAGCTGTAGCGGCTCCAGGCTGTTACTCACGTCTGCATCATTCACAATGCGGATGGCCCGCCGCTGCAACTCATCCAAGGCATCGAGAATGTACCTTTTTTTTTTTTTGTTGTCGCGGGGAAAGCGTTTTATTACTACCGTCCGCTCCGGGGGGAAGCGGAATAAGAATAAAACGGTTATGCTGGACTAGCCGGTCTTACGACCCAGCATCCCCCTCGCCCGGATGATGGCTATCCGGGCAGCCGCTGGGCCGAGTCCCTACCCCCTATGTACACCCTACCCGACACTACCAGCTAAAACCCCGCGGTGGCCTTCTTCGGCGCTTACGGAGCGATCCCGGGGTATTCTAAGGAGTGCTAGCATTGCTGCCGGAACCGCCCCTGCGCGGTGCTGCGTTGCAGCCCATCTCCATGGGAGGGCTTAGGAGCTCCCGGGCACCGATCAACGACAGCGAACGAGGCCTTACCACGCGCGCTGCCGTCCATCTCGGGGTCGCACGATGCTCCGAAACTGGAAGTGCATCGATTCGGGCTGACAGCCCCCCGCTGCGAGCCCGCGACCCCCGATGGCCCCAATTAGTCGCCTCATACGACAGGCAGGGGTTACCGTGGTGAAATTCTCAAAATGCCCCCATTCCACAGGGCGCGAGACGCCGGTCAGTCGTCCACCCGGCGCCTCCTACGTCTTCTCTGGCGGCGGGAGGGATCATTTCGTTCCCGATCCCTCTCGGCACTCTCCTTCTGCGAGATGACGCTCTCGCAGAAGTGGGCCACCGCACGCCAGGACCTCCGGCTGGTGACCATGGACGACACCACGGCCGGCAGCGAGAGGTCTCCTCCGACGACTGCTCTGAGAGCGCTGCGCTCTTCGTCCCAGGCTGGGCACTCCTCCAACGTGTGTTGGGCCGTGTCCTCGCGGCAGCTGCCACAATGGTGGCACACGGCAGACACCTCCTTTCCGATCCGACACAGGAACGAACCGAAACACCCGTGGTCCGTCAGTACCTGCGTCAGCCGGAAAGTTGGCGCACCGTGGCGCCTGTCTAGCCATCTCTTTAGGACAGGACGCACTGCCGCGACGGTCCTCAAGCCCGCACTTGGGCTTTCCAGCCTGGTATGCCACTCCTCCACGGCGGTTCTGCGAAACCGGGCTGCAATCTCCCTCGGGGCCAGTCTCACCTGACGGCGACTGGACGCCTCCTCCCGCCAGAAGAACGCGGACGAGAGGAGTTTTGCGTCCAACTCCCAAGGGAGGGTGCCGGCCAATACGCATGCCGCCTCGTGGGAGACCGTGCGGTAGCCCCTTACTATTCGCTGCGCCAACAAACGCTGCGGTTTGCGCAGCAAGGCGACGCAGCGGGCTTTCAGGGACTCGGCCCATACGGGACATCCGTACAGGGCCATTGACCGCACGACTCCAGCGTATAAACTTCGGCAAGGGCTATTAGGTCCCTCCAGGTTCGGCAGCAGGCGTCCGAGCGCGCCCGCCGCCCGCACCAATTTCGGCGACAACTCCTTGAAATGGGCACGGAAATTCCACCGGCTGTCCAGAATCAACCCCAAGTACTTCATTGTACAGCCGATGGGAATCCGCACCCCCTCCACATTGATGTGGGGCATTAAAGGTGGCCGAATCCGAGGACCGTGAAAGTAAAGGGCCTTGGTTTTGTTCAGGGCCACCTTAAGGCCCAGTCGCCGAATCCTGCCCACCACTTGTTCGGTTGCGAACGAGGCGAGCAGGGTGGCCTCCTGGAAAGACCTGGCTGTCGCTGTTACTAGCGTGTCGTCTGCATAACAGACGACAGCGACGCCTCGGGGATTGGTACCACGGAGCACCCAATCATAGCCGATGTTCCACAAGAGAGGGCCCAGGACTGAGCCCTGTGGAACACCGCAGGCCATAGCTCTTCGGTGCCACCTGTCGGCGCCTGGATACACTATGTACCTGTCTGAGAAATACGAGCGCACCAGCGGCCGGAGATACGGTGGCACCACGTGGTACCGCAGTGCTTCCAGTATGCAGGCCCAGGGCAGGGTGTTCAACGCGTTGGCGATGTCTAGAGACACCGCCACCACCACTTCACCCCGAGCCACTGCATCCTCCGCTTGGGCCTTGACTCGCAAAATCGCGTGTACTGTCGATCGGCCTTGCCGGAACCCGTACTGGCACTGTGCCAGGTCCGGCCCGACCCTTTCAAGATGCTCGACGAGGCGAGCGTGAATGATACGCTCGAAGAGCTTACAGACCTCGTCGAGCAACACGATGGGCCGGTAGGCCGATGGCGACTCTGCGGGCCGTCCCTCCTTCTTGAGCAGGACCAACTTCCCAGTTTTCCACTGAGACGGAAAACGGCCCTGCTCCAGGCACGCGGAGAACAGGCCACGGAGCCTAGTCCCCAGATGCTCGACGGCTAACACCCACGCACTTCCGGGGATACCGTCGAGACCCGGGGCTGTTTTCTTGCCCCGCAGCCGAAGCACCACCGCCCGAAATTCCTCGGGCGAAACCTCCGAAATAATCCTTGCCGAACTCAACGACGATGGCGTCGATGGATGTGACGCCATCGGTGGGGGAGTGACATCTTCAGTGGCAGGGAACAAAGCTGCGACGACCTCTTCGACTAGGTCGCCCCGGAGACTCTGCGTCAGTGGGGGCGCCCACGGGCGATATCTCCTCATCGCCACGCGATATGGACGCCCCCAAGGGTCGTTATCGAGAGTTCCCCGGAACTCCTCCTGAGCTGCAGACTTTGCCCTAGCTATTGCCACGCGCAGCGCTCTCTTAGCCTCCCTGTGGAGGCCGTGAAGCAACCGCTCCTGGTCCTCGTCGCCGGGAAGACGGATTCGGCGACGACGGTGCCTGGCGAGACGACGCAGGGCGGCCACGCAGGAGATACGTAACCGCGTGAGTTCCGCCGACCACCAGAACACCTGGCGCTTCTCGGGAAGACGTCGGACTCGGGGCATGGCCGCGTCACAGACGCGCGACATCGCTGTCCCGAACCACGCCGCCTCCTGCTCGACCTGCATCGGTGCTTCCGGTGCAGGGAGCCACGCCTGGGCCAGAGCGGCCTCCTTCAGGGCCTCCACGTTGAGGCGTTTTGCTGACCAACGCGGGCCGTCCGACCGCGGGCCGGTCGGTCCTCCACTGGACTGGGGGTTAGGGGACAAGGTGACGTCGAACCGAATGTATCGGTGATCCGACAACGTCTCCTCGTCCACCAGAACTCTCCAGTCACGGACACGGCGGGCAATAGCTGGGGTGGCGAACGTGAGGTCCACCACCGATCCGCCATTATGCCGTACGCACGTGTTAACCGACCCGCGATTCACGACGGCCAGGTTGGCCGAGATCGCCCATTCCTCCAGGGCCTCGCCGCGCCTGCTGGTGACCGACAAACCCCAAGCCAGAGACTTGGCGTTGAAGTCGCCGGCAACGAGAACGGGGCGAGGCTGACTGCCTTGCACCACCAGGGCCCCTAGCCGAGCGAGGAAGTGCTCGAACTCGGCCAGGGATCTATTGGGGGAGAAATACACACCCACAATCCAGACCCCCCCCAACAGAACCGCCACACATCCCGACCCCTTCGCTACTTTTTCGAAGGGCGGGGAGCCGGCGGCGCCCCGAGTGATGACAGCCACCAAACCGTTAAGGTCCCCAGCCCAGTCTTCCCTGGGGGGAACAAAATAAGGTTCAGCGACTACAGCCACTTGTATCGACCACTGCGCCATGCTCTGGACTAGCAGGTCCTGAGCCCTGGCGCAGTGATTAATGTTCGCCTGGAGGAAACGTTGCGCCATATTAATGGGCGATCTCCATCTGCTCTCTACTGGTGCCCGCTGTCGGCTGGGTCACAACCTCCGACCCCCGACCACGATTTGATTGGCGAGGGCGGGAGGAGGCGACGCATGCCTTGGCGCCCACTTGGTGTCCCGCGGGTTTACCGACACCTGCGCAAACTACGCAGTGCGGCTCCGCGGAGCACCCCTTGGCCTTGTGACCCACAATGCCGCAGCGATAGCAAAGTTCGCTGCGGTCACTCTCATCGGTGCACCGCATCCGCACATGTCCTCTGTGCAGACAACGGTAGCACCGCATAGGCCTCGCCTCCAGTAGCTGGACACGCGCCGACACCCAGCCGATCAGGACTCGGCCCGACTTTAATATTTTGTCGGCGACCTTGGCGGGGCACCGCACCCATGCCGCACCAAGGCCCGACCGATCGGGGCGGATCTCCCCAACCTTAAAATTTTCTAGCAGAGAATCCCCAGCTCTTGCGAGGGCCGCTGTGACCATCTCCGGGTCAGCCGAAGCATCTAGCCCGGACACTCGCATCTCCGCGGACTTGAAGGGGCGGGAAACGCGAACATCACCCGCCAGTTCCATTCCGCGGAACACCTCCCTCACTTTATCAGCGAGGGAATCGGCCCTCGCCTCTGACTCCGGGCCGGGTACCTCATATAGGTACCCACCCGTCGCCATTAGACACGCCCGCGTCTCGGCAATGCCAAGACCGGCCAAGTCCACGCGTCGTTGGACCTCCCGCAGGACCTGAGCGTAAGTGACGCCCCGCGCCAACCCCTCTGGCGTCACTGTTAACGTGACGGCTGCCTTGCGGGGTATGTGGATACGGGGCTTCGGCCGGCTCTGCTGCGGTGGTGCGGCCACCGCAGCAATTGTAACGGGCTGGGGATTCTTCTTGCCCTTTTTTGCCACTACATTCCACCCCTCGTCCATACTTGTAGGGGCGGGAGGTAATGGCCGCGGCTCTCTGGGCATTAGGGCAGCAGGAGTGCTCCTCCTTTTAACTCTTGGACAGTCGCCATCAACTCCTCCAGGGACCTCTGTTGGGCCGCAAGGGAGGCCTTGAGGGCGGCAATTTCCTGGCCCATTGCCACCTTTTCGGCCTCCAACCTGGCCACCTCTGTGGGGGCTGACTCCTCGGCCCTCTCCGACAGCTCTTTGGCTGCGAGGTTAAGCCTCCGCTGCTCTGTCCCATTAATATTCCGGGACTTGTGTGCCACGTCCCGGATGATGGCTGACATCTGCAAGCGCCAGTCACGGTCACCAGATACGTCCATTGGCGTGGTGTCTTCGTCAGACACCACAGCCGGACTCGCTGAGACAGCAAGAACTTTATGCGCTGGTTCGACGTCACTGTCGCTTGCAGATGCGTCCAGCTGTCGAGCTCTTAGCGCCCTCTTTGAGCGCGTCATCATGCCGCTTGTCCCGACCTTGGTCTCGGGAGTCGAGATCACTAAAGCAGCCCCGACAATCTTCTCCTTGGGCTTACACCCAGCGTCGTTCGTCTTTCCAGGGTCACCATCGTCCCCCGGGATAGACACCTTCCCCACTACATCATCTTGGTTTTTGGTTTTAATAGTTTTCATTTTAATTCCCACGATTATGGGGGAAATATTCGGTCCATCCAGCCAGAGCCCCTTGTAGCTGGATAAGCAAGTTCTGCACGGGGTTCAGCACGTTCCCCGCCGGGGTTCGCACTAGAGACCGAACTACCCATCGGCCATGCATCCCCTCACGGTGCGCCGCCGCTTGGGATTCGGGGTGACTTTTTATAGAGGTTTTCTACCTCGCGGCCCGGGCGGTTAAGCCAAGACCCTCGGTCCAGTCGGAGCGCGAGACATGACCACAGACCTCCAGACCAGATTACGATTTACGACGGTGACAGCAGGAAAGAGCGTCCCCCCTACTGCCCGCTCGGCGGCGGGGTGAGCGCACACCGAGCCCGCCGACACTCCCGAGACAGAACTCGGGAGTAGCTCAATAAATGAGCACGGACTTCTGATTGAAGGCCGCCGCAACAAGCGACAACCGTCAACCACCTTTTGTCAGGATATCGGCCGTCGGTCAACGTGACCGCCGTTGCCCAGGGTGCACCACGTGGAGGTTTCCTGACTACGCACCCCTCGAGAATGTACCTTGCGGAACCGTCCCAGAGGTGCGAGCAGTATTCCATTCCCGGCCGCACCTGCGCTTTATATAAGCGGTAGAGCTGACCAGGCGTGAAAAACCGCCGCACCCTGTTCAGGATTCCGACCCTGCGTGAAGTGGCGGATATTACGCCCTCAATGTGACTCCTTGGATTAAGATCGCAGCGGATATCCATACCTAGGACACTAAGGTCATTCCGCATTGCGAGTGGAACACCCTGAACAACGGGGATTGGAGAAAACGGAGACTTCTTGCACGAGAACGCGCACACCTGGGTTTTCTTGGCATTAAACTCAACCCGATTCCTGGTACCCCATGATGAGATGAGATCCAAGGTCTGGTTGAGCTCAACGACAAGATCCTCTCGTCTCCTCTCAGTATCCGCCCGGCAACCAGGAAGCTTGCTGCTTTAACGCCCATGAACCGTGCTGTCGTCTGCATAGCAATGAATGTTGCCAAGCGACAACATATCATTGATATGCAGAAGAAACAAGGTGGGCGAAATCACAGAACCTTGTGGTACTCCGGCATTTACTGACATGAGCTGCGAAGCGTGTCCATCAACGAGGACACGTATTCTACGCTCATGCAGAAAGCCGGAAATCCACTAGCACAGGTTGTCGGGCAGACCGTATGCCGGGAGCTTGGAGAGAAGGCCACGATGCCAGACCCTATCAAATGCCTTGGCTATGTCGAGACTCACAGCCAGAGCCTCGCCATGCTTGTCAATCGCTTCCCCCCAGTGATGTAATACGAACGCTAGAAGATCACCCGTTGATCGGTTATGACGGAAACCGTATTGGCGGTCATTGATCAACGAGTGATCCTCTAGGTAGCGAACTAATTGGCTGTTTATCAGTCGCTCCATGACTTTACACATCACTGAGGTTATGGCGATTGGGCGATAATTGTTAGGGTCTGACCTATCACCCTTTTTGGGGATCGGCTGCACATTAGCCTCCCTGCAAGATTCAGGCACAATACCTGAGAGGTAGGACGATCGGTATAGGCGCGTCAGTACAGGAGACAACTCCGCTGCACACTTTTTAAGTACAAGCGCTGGGATACCATCAGGACCACTAGCCTTCCGGACGTCGAGAGACTGCAGCTCACGCCGCACATCACAATGCCTGATACGGATATCAGGCATTGTGTGACCGCAACCGGGCAGCGTAGTTGGTAAATGAGCATTGCAGTCCTCGAGTCTCGAATTAGCCGCGAAGAAGTTTGCCAGTAAATCGGCCTTCTCCTGCGAGCTATGGGCTAGTGTTCCATTACGATATCTCAGCGGTGGCATTGAAGGGCGACAGAAATTAGATTGGACGGCCTTAGCCAAGCTCCAATAAGCACGACTGCTTGTTGGGTTATCGGCCAAAGCACATCCAATTTTGGAGATGCGCTGGGCATCCGCTTTAACATACGCCATCTTGCAGACCTTGGCAGCACGGTTATAGGCTGCTTTGAGTGACTTGAGGTTGGGATCCTTCGTAGCGCGACCCCCGATCCAAGCACGATACGCCGCCTGTTTCTTGCCAACAGCATCGGCGCATGCACGATTGAACCAGGAGCGTCCTCGGCCCTTGCCTGCGATCTCAGAGGAAGGAATGTAATATTCCATTCCTATTCTGATCTCGCAAGCAATGGCGTCAGCACTCGCTGAAGGATCCTTTCCATCAAAGCAGCGCTGCCGCCAAGGGATGGATGCGAAGTAATCCCGCATACCACCCCAATCTGCCGACGAGTAGTGCCAGACCCTGCGCTTGACCTTCACGGGACGTGGAGGCAAAGCGCAAGGAACCGACGTCCCAACCAGGCAGTGATCGGAGGTACCCAGGGGAGCACCAACCGTCACTTTATACCCGGTTGGATGACTCGTCAGCAGTAGGTCCAGCAGAGAGGGCGCATGACTTGCCACATCTGGGATCCTGGTAGGCTGGTCCACCAGCTGTGTCAAGCCATTCGTCAAAGCGAATGCATGAGCAGTCCTGCCGGCATGGTCAGTTCTGGAGGAGCCCAACCACAACTCGTGGTGTGCGTTAAAGTCCCACAGAACTACCAATTCCGCTGTTGGAAACTGCTCCTGTGCGTCATCTGTCGCCTGGCTAATATAATTAAATAGCCGAGTTGTCTCTACGTCCCCGTCGTGTGACCTGCATACGTAAACCCGACTCTGGGAGCCGAGGTCGACGTGTACCCACAGGGTGGAGAAGGAGGGGTCCTCCATGCAGCGCAGACGGCGACAGCAGACGTCCGACCGAACATACAGGCATACCCCGGCCCTCGGCCTGAAGCATTCTTCAAGCGAGTATCCGGGGTAAAACAAGTATGAAGTATCGGTCGGACTACAAATCTGCGTCTCCGTCAAGAAGAGCAGAGCAGGCCGGGCCGTCTCAAGATGGTGGCGGACGGCATTAAGATTAGAATGGAGTCCGCGGATGTTAGCGAACTCCATTGTGAAGGCGGTGGTGGGGTTACGCACCGCTGTAAAACCTGCTCTCTTTGTATGCACTTACATGGAGTTATGGGAGGAGGAGGTGAAGAAGCGGTCAAGGGTCTAGTGTCAGAGTAGTCAGAAGGCCGTAACAAGCGCCGGTCCACTAAAAGAGCCGAGAGGAGGTGAGCTGATCCGCCGGACGGAAGGGCCCCCGTACCCTCCCGGGATAGGCCGCCGGGACCCCACATCCGGTCACCAACCGGCACGACGGACCCACCCAAGATTATGCGCGGCATAGTGGGGCAGCCTCTCGTGGTGGTTAGCCACGATTGGGCCCCTGTACTGTACCGCGGGCGGCCAGCGGTACCACCGTTTCTACAGGTCTCCCTGGCAGACGGATCAACACGCCTCCAACCGACTGTGAACCGGCTTATACCCGCACGGCCAAACATCGTACCCCAACTCTAGCCCCCCGACGATAACCGGACATACACTGGCTGATCCCGGAACGCGACACACTTGCGTGTGCCACTATGGCGGGTTTTTCGCCCTGTGTACGGTGGTCGCTATCCGGGCGGATACGAATATCCTACCACCAGCAAAATTATTGATTATTGATAAATTAATGATAAAATTATTCATAGAAAAGCGATTTTTAAGTACATTCATCTTCATCTCTAGATTGCTTTCCCTTGTCTTGCTTGCATGATGTTCTTCGGCTGTCGCTTTTTATAACGACTATTTTGGGGAGCCCATTTACTTGAGTTGGCGAGTCATCACCTGCCTATTCTATAGGTGTTTATAACATTAGTCCGGCAGCTGCCATAGCTCTAAATGTACACGTAACTTTAGAAAAGTCAGAGTTAAAATTTATAGCAATAAATTGTAGTATTACCTCCAATCACATTTCCTTTTAGAAAGTTATGTTCATCATCATGTATAGATACCAAAAACTTGCATGCTGCAGCTTGTTTCTTATCCAATGTCAAATGACGAGGCAAATCCCTGGATTGGAAAATAAACTTTTATCACTAAGAGAGTTTTGGTTAGTCCCGTATCATATACTGCCCATTTGTTGGACACCTCTGTTTCCCCTGGTGATGAAAGGGATAGGCAGCACGTCAGTGTAGCGAACATTGGCCTTATAATACCTATTTTTATGAGAATTTGACATTTACATCAAAACCAAAATTGGCCCAAAACATAAATATTTCATATAAATATCTTTTAAAACAACATAAATGATATAGCATAAACTGGAATTCAATTAGAAGCTATGCAAATATAGCAACTTTTGATTTGCCTCCAACAACAAGTTGCTGGCACTTCTTCAGGAGCAGCAGTTACTTATACACTACTTATAGGGCAATATAATGTAGTTACGTTTGCACAGTCTCTTATTTATAATCAGCTGCAACTTTACCATTCCTCATTGTGATTCCACTCGACAAGGTGCGATAACATAGGTGTCCCTGTAGAGACAGGAAATTCTACTTTTGGGTACAATTCTTGTACATTAGGTGTGAACCCCTCCATGTAGAGTCTGAAATAACACACTATCTATATAACGATATTCAACGATGTTTTTTTACATATTTCAGGCATCAAAAACCTATGAGACGTCATTGTATCAGAACATGAAATCCCTAGTGGCAAATATTTAATTTAAAATCTAAATTTAATTCATAATGAAACAAATAATATAATTCCATCAAGTATAATAATTATTCCTGCACCCAGAAGCATGGAAATAGCCTACGTTGCAAAACAAACTATTATTATTTTTATAACATATATAGTAAAGAAGTAAAGTTATCAACGGTAAAAATGAAGATATGAATACACTTCACACAAAACAAATAGAAATAACCCTAAATATCATCTCACTTTCCCACAGCATCAAGCAAAAACAACACGCCATCTTGGTGGCCGCGTTTGGTGAGCGCCACGTGTCTGCAGCTCGGGGAGAGTGAGCGCTTGAGGATCGCCTGTAGGAGTCCATGCGGTGCAACCTCTACTATCACTGCGTTGGCTGGAATCAGCCGGGATGTCTCTTCGAATAGAACTGGTCTCTATGAAAGAATCAGTAATATGTATACTTAAAACCGAGAGTGGCACTTGTTTTAAGGCGGATTTGAATAAAATAAATAAAAGGGTCGTTGTTAACATAGATATAGAAAAATATGATAATATAAATGGTAATCAAACTATTTTATTAATTATCTAGCTGTCCCCGCAAATTCCATTTCGCCTTAATAAATCTTTGTCCCGGCCCGTCTATCCCGAGGGATAAAAAATTACGGAATAAAAAGTAGCTCATGTTACTCCTGAGTAATGTAGCTTTTCATAAGTGAAAGAATTTTTTAAATAGGATCAGTAGTACCGGAAATTTCCCCGATCATCGAAACACAAACTTTACCTCTTTATAATATTAGTATAGATAATAATAATAATACTAGCCCTGTATAAAACATTGTCCCACTGCTGGGCACGGGCTTTCTCTACCAATGAGAGGGGTTAGGCCTTAGTCCACCACGCTGGCCTAATGCGGGTTGGCAGACTTCTCATACCTTCGAAAAATTCTCAGGTATGCAGGTTTCCTCACGATGTTTTCCTTCACCGTTAAAGCAAGCGATAATTAACATTTTATCTATAATAGTATAGATAGCTGCCAAAGAATCTTTGAGTACTTTGGTCATGTTTCTTGTAGAGATTTATCCAAATTGGAGAATCTTCTTATGGTTGAAAATATAGAGGCAAAGCGTCCCCAACGGTGGGGGCTTGGACGGTAGTCAGATAAAGTTAAGCTGCTAACAGGAATATCAGTAATAACAACAATGAGACAGACTAAGGACAGACATACCTGGAAGGAGATAATCAGATAGGTGCGAAGGAAATTTCAGGCAGGACACGACCTTCAGAAGTGAATAGTAAGAACAAAATGCCACGAATAACATCTAATTTAATCACATGAAAGTTTTAATCAGAGACTACGAAACTCAAGTAACGAGACAGAGAGTCTAACAGATTAACTATTGCGTTGACATATTATACTCATACCAATAAGTTGTTAGTTTGGTATTCTGCAGAACAGTATTTAGCTTCGGGTTCATTCCATTTGTTCTGTGGTACTGAAGTTGACAGCCACTTTTTACTTCTTATTCTTGGATTTCTGATGACTTCTGATAAGAACTTTTTTAGTTGTGGCCCTGAGAAAAAATAAATACAGTGAAAATTATTTCGTATTTCCGGGTTCTAAAAAATGGCAAGGCTAAGTTTTACTTGAAAATCCAATAAGCTACATTTCAATGTCATGCAGTAGTTTTGGATTTTTATACAATCTTATTGATGTTTATCATTCTTCTCATGACATTCAAGATTTTTTATACCAAAGGCTACAAAAATTAAACAAGTAAGGTGGTAACCTAATTAACCGCAGAAAATTTCATCGCCGAGCAGAAGTAGTAGTATTGCCATGCAGTATTTTGATTGAGCTTCTGTTTATGAGCAGGTGTATTAATTGTTCTCAGATAAGGGATCTGCTCATTTATTAAATAAAAAATATGGTTTATACATAATATTTTAATGTACCTCCTGAGGCGATATAACGAGAGTGATAAGCGATGTTACCACAAGGAACCTCTTTAGCAAAGATACCCATGGCAGTGAGTTTAGCGATGAATTGACTCATCACATCGACTGGCCCTGAGATAGTACACGAATCTGGTCCATTGTGACAAGCTACGTCTATATCTGACGGGCATAGATCACGCATCTGTAAAAAAATTGCCTGAGTTTAGCGATGAATTGACTCATCACATCGACTGGCCCCGAGATAGTACACGAATCAGGTCCATTGAGATAAGCTACGCCTATATCTGGGCATAGATCACGCATATGTTAATAAATAGCCTGTCAACATTAGGTTTTCTTACCTCTTGTAATGTATTTAGCTTGATTTTCCCTTGATGCTGGGTAAAAGAAAGTAAACCCAAGAATTGTAAGGACAATCATAATCAGCTATTGTAACTGAAACATTGCTGCTTATCTAAGAAAATTGTAATCGAAATCTAATATATGAAGTAATATTATTTATGTTTTATGTCATAAGCGATTAGGCAGCCGCTTATGGTTAGAGCAACACAATATTTTTATAAATAAGTGCGTCCTAGAGAGCTAGACATGAAATGAATCATAGTTAATGTTTGCTGCAGACGGGCATGAGTCCCTTATGAATTTGTGTCACATGTACCTATCGTTTATATTAAAAATATATTAAAATTGCTATTATTAACTGATAAAATATTACTTTTTGGTATCCCAGACCGACGGCCGCCATTGATCCTTTGATAAACAACGTTTCATTTGATATCACTCCTCGACTAAATGCTGATAGCATCATCTCTTCTGTAGTCAAACAACCATCAGCATACGCACATCCAAGCTCCCCGACACTATGACCTAAAAAAGGTTCCGTTTATACTTTACAAGTATAAGATAGGTAGAGTTTATTGTCCTAATAACACTTGAGTTATTTAAGTAAGTAGCTTAATAAGCTATGAAATGATTTACTTGTTTTATTTCTATCCAACTATCATACTATGTGCATCATGGCTATATCTGGAGATCAGAGAGAGATGTAAGCCCTCTCGTCTGCCTCCACATGTGGACCTCCATCTTACATATACAAATAAAGTACAGTATGTACATTTATTTATATACATTAAATATACAATTACATACTCAAATATACAAATAAAGATTTCAAGAAATAACATTTAGAAATAAAGTAAGAATTACCAATAATGTTATCAGGAACTAATCCCAAATGTCTTAAAATGTCAGTGAGTCCAATCTGAATCGCTGCTATACCCAGGAACGAATTGAGTACATTATCGAAAATAGTTTTGTCAGTGGAAGTGACTATGCCAACTATATCAACGCCTTTAGGTGCTAGAATTTGGTGACAACTGAAAAAAAATATAGTATTTTAAAATGTAGGAATCTTCCAACCAAGTCAGAGCAAACGGACAGAGTGGCAGGGAAAGTAATGAACTCGACAATTGCTCCAACTGAAGTTTATGCCTTTACTTATAGGGCTTGTATCATATTACCAACATAAACTGTGTGTCCCTTTGAAATCACAGTTAACTTTTTGGGAAAAAACTAAATTTTCACTATACTAGTATCAGCTGCATGAATATACATAAAATGGTTGCGTTTGCAGTTACTTCATAGTTATTCCTTCTGTTTGCTCAGATGGACAGAAAGACAAAATGAATTGAATCATCTTGGAACAAATATCCTATCTCTCACACAAACATTTGTCTCGGTGCGGAAATCGAACCCACGGCCTCTAGTTTCACAGCCGGTTACTCGCCCGCTGCGCCACGGAGACTACATTTATAACAAATAACTATAAATACTACCCACCGCTCAATAGCCGCTGCGAAGATCGGTATGCGCATGAGTTGCGTGCCCATGCCAGCCCACTGTGAACCCATTCCACTGTATACAAACCAGAGAGGGGGCTTGGCATTGTCAAAGTACCTCGCCTCTTCCTGTAAACTCACTGTTTTATCTTCTTTTGTATCTGTAGGAAATCAACAGTGCTCAGTCTTTGACATGGATAATTTTGGCACAAGGATGAACTAGGCAAATGCGTGGGTAGCATTATAGATCCATAGTGAAGCATCATTGATCTTGTGGAAACGTAGTTTAGATTTGGAAACTGTTAAGTCCTGAGTTAAACTTCAAACATTAGGTCGAGCAATTACCATTTGTTTTTAAGTTCTCGATTTGAAAAACACAAGTATGACTATGGAAATTGTGTATATTAGACGAAATTTTGCTTATCCCTTTAAAGGTCCTGGACACGAATATAATGCATAGTTTTGCCTGTTATCTTAAATTAATTTCTCATATTTTTTACGGAATAAAAAATATTCCAAAGTTAGTTTTTTTACAAGTGGTTTTTTTTTTCACAATTTATAAAAGTAAGGACGGCACAGTCGTTTAAGCGTACAATTTCCAAGGATTTTATATATAGAGAATTGAAACTATACCAAACGCAACAAAATCCGTTCCCTAGGAAAACATACTACTTTACTATAGTTTTTATCGTTTATAACATTGATTTTATATCAAATAATTATTTTCACGGAAACAATATATTTCCCTATCTCGATGTTCCAGGAGATCATTGAACATCAATGTGGCCATAATAAAGAAAGAAGAAATAACTATTAATATTAAATGGTCTTGTATCAATTCATCAGACTGTGGGTCCAGTTTATATCTCTTGTTAGGGTTATTCAAAATCAGAAAAAAATTATGAATCATTGTTTTGGAGCCGCAAAATTTTATCACGCATATTTCAGATATAGGAAATACTATAGAAAGTAGAAAATCATTGATACCATTTAAAAAAATGAAAAGATTATAAGGCAAGCTAGAATTAGGAGTATCGGCATATTTAATACGGAAAAACAGAATTCAAGTGAACAAATTCAAGTGGCAAAATGCTAAACTAGAGCACTTAAAGATAATTAAAGTATTTATTATTTCGAAAAGTTGGATTGTTATAAAAGATTTTTAATTTCAAAAAGTACACCGACTTCAATTTAATACAAATTATGCGTCCCTATAAAATTATGGGTTGCCCTCAATTTTCTGAGATCCCATCATCAGATCCTGACTTGGTGCCAATGGGACCACCTGGGAAGTATACCCTTTTAAACAAAAAAATAATTTCTCAAATCAGTCCAGGCGTCTTCGAGTAATCGGGTAACATACATAAAAAAAAAGATTCCGACGAATTGTTAACCTCCTCCTTTTTTGAAGTCAGTTAAAAAGATCTTTTAACTACTAATTTGAAAAACAGTTTTTTATTGGAAGATTGTGTTAATAAAATATTCAAAGATGATTTACTTTTATTCTTAAGTACTGCAGTGTCTGCAAGTTTGCAACTCCTTGAATTTTGTACAAAATTCAAAATTATGTGTGCTGGTACTCATACCCATACTATCATCTATCACCAATTTGGACTGCACTTTCGCCAGAGAAGAATGAGCAAGAAACTCTAGCGTTGCTCTTTATAAAAGATCCATAATGGATGGATGCATAATGCTGATTGTCAGCAGATTTCGATAGCGACTTACGGAGTACAGCATATCCTCTTCCTAGATGTCCAGATATATTCCTGGAATGTATATTATGCAGTAATGCAAGTTGCTCTGGGTTAATAGGCCGAGATTTGAGATCATCAAAAATGTTTTGTACTCCAGCTTCCGTCCTATTCGATATTGTAACTAAATAAGGTATACTTGTATGATACAAAGCTGGATTCTGCAAAATAAATAAATTTTACTTAAAAATAACCTTATTTTCATTGCCTTATGGGATGACTAGCTGTTGCTCGCGGCTCCGCCCGCGTGGAGGTCATGTTTGAGACAAAAAGTATACACTACAAAATACAAATTTTCATGCATTTAACTTCAAAAATGAAGGATTTTCATACAATCTTTCTTCCCCTATTTTACCCCCTTCGGGTGGAATTTCCAAAAATCCTGAAATATATATTTTTTATTTTTGACTAAAAGGCCAAATACTAATTTTCATAAACTTAACTTCAAAAATGACGGATTTTCATACAAACTATCATCCCCTATTTTACCCCCTTAGGGGTGGTATTTCCAAAAACCCTTCCTTAGTGGATGCCTACGTCATAAAAGGTACCTACTGTCAAAATTTCAAGTCTCTAACCCCAGCCGTTTTGGCTGTGCGTTGATCGATCAGTCAGTCAGTCAGTTTCTTCTTTTATATATACAGATTCTAGATTATATCAAGTTAACCTTTGTTTTTAAAAACCTGTCATGACATTGATGTAAATGGTGTGTTATAAATGTTTTAGACTCTCGCGATTTAAATACATAATATAAAATTAAGGAGAGGGTCTTAATCGCGCAACCCTTTTCACGGCCGATGCAACTCGGTTGAAGTATCGGAAAATAATTGTGGTATTTATAATATTAAAATGTTGCGCGATTAAGCTCCTTTATTTTATAATATGTAAATGGTGTGGCGATAGCTGTTGCAGTTTAATTTGTCTTACATCGACATTACCAAGAAAATCCAAAATAACTAATAATACCTATCATTCAATCAACAATCGATTTTGGGCTAAATACAAATCCAATAATTGTTGCTGTTGCATTTTTATACAAAAAATATTAGAGCATATCATTATGTGTAATACTCATGATACACTATACTTTATTCCTTTGCTTTACTTTCGCATACTCATATCATACATACATATGTGCTCGGAGAAAATAGTTAACTTTGATAAAACCTCCAGTTCCTCCAATTTTGGCATGTATAAGCAGAAGGCGTATTTATTAAATTACGTTGACGACCTTTGAGAATGTAATGGGGTTGGATAAAAAGAAATTCTTTAGGTTTGCAGAAATCTCACTTGTTATGAAATACAACAACCTATACTTTTAGGCAGTCCTTTGTGAGAAATAGTAGTACTTATCCTACTGACTGGTTCAGGCTATAGGCAAATTTATCTACAGTATAGATCTATTATTTACAAAAAAGCATAAATAGTATTGAACTATTTTATGGGTTTACCTTGGGCTTGTAATGTCCGCGGAGTAAAGCGTGGCTGCTCATGCCAGAGAAGGAGTGTAGATTGACAGCGGCGTAAGAGCGGTTGAAGCTAGTATGTTCCGTGAGGATAGAGATACGTCCGTCGCGGATCCCGTTCACATCCTGTCTGGGATTGCTGCAGTGCAGGTTACTGGCTAGGAAACCACTCTCATATCCCAGAAGAACCTGAGAGAAATTATGAACCAATTAATATTTGGAAAACATGGAATAATGTTAAAACTAGTCGCTGCTTATGTTTGCCAAAAACCATTTCTGTATTATTATTATTTCTTTATTACGTACATTCATTTATGTATTAGTAGTATCTTGTCTCTTAACACTGATTGTCAATATATTCTTTTATACTACTCGAAACATCACAATTAAACCCGTGGTTTAAACAATGGGACCAAGTAGTTATTAGAAGAAGAACATATTTGTTGAAATCATTAAGAATTGAATAAGTTCGTGCTCTTTCTTAAAAAATGGCATTAGCCGTAGTTCGTGCATGGAATTTTGAATTATAACGCATCTGCAAGAAAGTACTATGTGTAACCTTGAACTTCAGTTTCTATTAGTTAATCAGGTAGGTATAGTGTGAACAAATGTTTTTTTATTGGTTCTGAACATTTCTAATTTTGTACCAAATTAAAGTAGGTATATTTGCGGGGAATTCCATTGCACTATTTTATTCAAAATAAATCTGCAGTTGAAGCATACAGATTTCTTCTTGGGACTTGCGGTGACAATGCTCTGTTGGATACGACATGCAGAGACTGGTTTCGACGCTTCAAAAATAATGATTTTGAACTTGACGATAAAGAACGTTCTGGCGCATCGAACATGTTTGAAGACAAAATGTTGGAGGAATCGCTTGATGAAGACCCGTGTCAGATGATAGCAGAACTTGGAAAAACATTATGAGTAGATGAGTCAACCATTTCGCAACGCTTAAAAGCATTAGAAATTATCCAAAAGCAAGGACATTGGGTACCGTATGAGTTGAAGCTGAGAGACGTCGAGCGGCAGTTTCTCATGTTCATACGTTATTGCTTCAACGACAGAAAAGAAAAGTTTTTTGTTTGGAAATCATATTTATTATACTGCCAAAAAGATGGGAGAAAAAATCTCTAGTGATGGGCAATTCTTTGAATGAAATGTTTATGTACCTTACATTTTAAATAAAGCATTTAATTTGGTAAAAAAAACAGCGAGAACTTATTCAAGGTACTAATATATTTGTAACATACGAGTTCTATATAGATGGCGCAAATAATTTATAACTATTATTAATGTAATCAATTGATTTCGAAACGGCTATATTGTTAAAAAATATAATAAGAATAATACGCACTTTTGTAATAGCAGTCAATCCCATTGCAGCTTCGGTGTATCCGACATTAGACATTACGGAGCCGACCAACAACGGTCTACTTTTGTTCTGACAATATATCTGATCGATTGTTTCTAATTCCAACTTATCGGCATCGGGGATAGCTATATTATATTCAAATAACTATTATTAGTCAAGTGAAGAAACGAATGAAAATGAAAGAGAATGCTCCATAAGAATGTCTAGAGTATGTCAAAAATAAAAAGCATGGAGCGGAGTTGTCTCCTGCACTGATGCGCCTATACCAATCGTCCTGCCTCTCAGGTGTTGTGCCTGAATCTTGGAGGACAATACGGTGTGCGTCATAACCGATCAACGTGTGATCTTAGCGTTTGTATTGTTTGTTTATTACATCACTGGGGGAAGCGATTGACAGACATGACGAGGCTCTGGCCATGAGTCTCGACATATCCAAGGCGTTTGATAGGGTCTGGTGTCGTGGCCTTCTTCGCAAGCTCCCGGCGTACGGTCTGCCCGAAAATCTGTGCAAGTGGATTTCTGGCTTTCTGCATGAACGTAGAATGCGTGTCGTCGTTGGTGGACACGCTTCGCAGCTCATGTCAGTAAATGCCGGAATACCACAAGGCTCTGTGCTTTCGCCCACCTTCTTTCTTATGTATATCAATGATATTATTATGTTGTCGCTTGGCGAGATTCATTACTATGCAGATGACAGCACGGTCCATGGGCGTTATTGCAGCAAGCCTCCTGGTTGGTTGCCGGGCAGATCCTGAGAGGAGACGCGAGGATCTTGTCATCGATTTCAACCAGGCCTTGGATCTCATTTCATCATGGGGTACCAATAATCGGGATGAGTTTAATGCCAATAAAACCCAGGTGTGCGCGTTCTCGTGCAAGAAATCCCCGTTTTCTCCCACCCCCATTCTTGAAGGTGTTCCACTCTCAGTGTGCAATGATCTTAGTATTCTAGGTATGGATGTCCGCTGTGATCTTAACCCAAGAAGTCACATCGCTGGCCTAATATTTGCCACTTCACTCGGGTTGGAATCATGAACAGGGTGCGGTGGTTTTTCACGCCCGGTCAGCTCTACCTCTTATACAAAGCGCATGTGCGGCCAGGAATGGAATACTGGTCGCACCTCTGGGACGGTGCAGCTAAATGCCAACTTGATGCCTTGGATGGGTTGCAGCAGCGGGCCATTCGCATTGTGAATGATGCAGACGTGACCAACAGCTTGGAGCCGCTACAGCTGCGAAGGGATATTTCCGCGCTTAGCGTGTTCTACCATCTGCATCATGGCGAATGCTTTGAAGAATTGTTTTATCTTATCTCATCCTCTCCTTTCCACACCAGAACCAAGCGTACTGTGTTGCGGAGCCTCAGCTTCATGGTATCTACTTCCTAGGATATGCTAGACAGCAAGCCGACATGATTGGGTTGAGTAGCGGGGGATAGGTTGTCGCTTCTTGATACTCTAACTGGACGGCACTGCGCTTACCATCTGGTGTTGTTTGCCGTGCCCGAATGAAAAGTAAATAAATGTTCTACCCGCTGTTTACCAGCGTAGAGGAAGTCCATGTCTAGTATCCGTCCCAAATAAATGCAGTGTTATATATTTCTGTAATATGATGTGATTTCTGTATACAATGTTGGTTCATTTTTGGCGACAAACAAACGTGACCTAATTTGTGTACAAAAATAAATCAATCAAATCGCATACCATAAAGTATTTAAAAAAATATATTTTTCAAACTTGCCTGTACCAAATGCCTCAACATATTCCACAGCATCAGGTAACACGTGAGTATCTTTATAAAAGTTTTCTAAAAACTTCACACTCATTTCTGGATTACGACAAAAGCTGAATTCATGAGTTTCATCGTTTGACTTTATTTGAGTGTACTCATTTTTCACATTTACCACTTCACCATAAATTCTGAAGAAATATTTTTACTGATGAAACATAAATTTAATTAAAGTGATATAAAAATTTAAACTTAAATTTTTACGTGTTGCTTATGAGCGTTTCAATTTTTAAATGTATTCAATAGTGAAATATATCATTTTGATCGTCATTTTTTTATATTAATCTAAACAGTTAGGTCTACAGACCTTTTTTTGGAAAGGACATTGCTCAACGCCCATACAAAGTTCGCCTAAGAGCTAACAGCCTTAGAAAAAATACTATCGGGTTCTAAAGAACACCTATAAATCCATAAAAGTTGATTAAAACAACGGACACTTCTTAGAGTTTATTTATTAACAAAAATGTTTTCTATTTTAGGTTATATTCTTAATGTGAACATGCCTTCAATACAGTGGTACAATACCAACATTCGAGCTAATTCGGTTTTATTTGACATTTAGGTTCTAACTACTGAATAATTACCTAATAATAAGCAAAAATAATAGGTATAGAATAATTATATCAATGACAATGATTTCACGAAGTAAGAAGCTAATATATTTTTTTACGTTTTACCTGCCTACTTTGGTAAAGTATGTTAGTTTAGCCTTATAGGTAGGCCTACCCCTACCTACATTATAACTGTTATTTAAAAATAGTACCATATATTATTTTTAATACCTACCTACATAGTTTTAAAAGTGTGTTTATCACACTCAAAACACAACAAAAACTATTCAATGAACAACAATTAACATGAAAACAGAACACTATTTACTTATTACTCTGACGAACATGACAAGTGACAACTGACACAACGGGTTAAATCATAAAATTTTTTGCGCTATTTCCGTTTACTTTCAGCGAATTAAGCGCCTTAGCCTTTTTTCTAGCATTACGGACGATTATAGATAAAGTGCTTAAAGTAGAATTTCATTATTTTTTGGGGATCTAAGTAACATCGCGAAATCAATAAAATGCCTATTTATTTTTTATCTTTTTAATATGAAGTGTCCGTTAAATTCTAGTATTTGGAATAAAATAACCTAAGAACTGGTATTAGTATAAGTTAAATCTCTGTTGATTTATAGGCGACTTTGTACAATGTCCTTTCCTACAATTTTTTTATTTACGTTCCTTCGGTAAAGTGAATAAATCACTAATATACATTGTACACAAAACAATCCGTACAGTAAATCTGTATATATAAAAGAAGAAACTGACTGACTGACTGATCGATCAACGCACAGCCTAAACGGCTGGGGTTAGAGACTTGAAATTTTGACAGTATGTACCTTTTATCACGTAGGCATCCACTATGGAAAAGTTTTTGGAAATACGGGTGGTATAAGGGGGTAAAATAGGGGATGATAGTTTGTATGAAAATCCGTAATTTCTGAAGTGAAACGCATGAAAATTGGTATTTGATTTAGTTAAAAATAAAAATACGCGTTTCAGGATTTTTGGAAATTGCACCCCTAGCGGGGTAAAATAGGGGAAGAAATTTTTGAAAGTAAAGGCATAAAAATTGGTATTTGGCCTTTCAGTTAGAAATTAAAAAGCAAAATAAGGGAATGAAAGTTTATATGAACTCTTTTATCGGGTATTTATTAATAATCCTACTAATATTATAAATGCGAATGTATAGATGGATGGATGTTTGTAACTCAATCAGGGTACAACGGCTCGACGGATCTGGTTGAAATTTGGCACAGAGATAGATTATAGTCTGGAATAGTACTTAGGCCATTAATCCCGGAAAAATGTACGGTTCCCGTGGGATAGTTATGATTTTGTTTTAGACATAGCAAGGAATCCACATGATTTTTTGCATAGTGTTTGTTGAGAGGCTACTTTTTATACCATATTAGAAAATGCATGGTTCCTACGAGATAGCATAACGCAGGAAGATGTAAGAGCTTAAGAGGTCTCCATGGATTTTTTACCGTTTCTTACAAAAATAACTACCACGCGGGCGTAGCCGCGGGCAAAAGCTAGTTATATATATAGAAATAATTATACATTCGGATAAGTAAAATATGATTATAATATATTAGTACATGTAATTGAATACCTTAGTGCATCCTTTGCCCTTTGCAAAAAGAACACGATAGTTGCGTCAGACATTCCAAGGCCATTGGCATATTGATCAAAGGATCTAGTTTTACCGTCGGGTGATAATTCCATAGCCCTATACAATACACAATAATAATTCTAATTACGTCTGCTTAAAATGAATAAGTTTTGTTAATCAATCACCACCTGTGTGTGTTTCAATATAAGCTGACTATGCAGCGGCATATGGTCAATTAGGAATAAAGAATTAAGATAAAAATAAAAATAACCTTCCATAATGTATAGAATAATTGGCAAGAAACGTCATGTGTGAAGCTCCGACAATGGCCGCGTCACATCTCCCAGATACTAGGTCCATATAAGCTTGTTCCAAAGCAACCATGCCACTGCTACATGATCCGTTGATGGATGCCGATGGTCCTTTTGCGTTAAGCCAGTAGGAAACTCGGTTGGCGGACATTGTTTTGCTGCATCTGTAGTGAATTGAGAACGAAGTCGGATGATGCAAAGTCAAAAATAATAATTGAAATCTTAAGTCTAGAGCACCTTTCATATAATTGTGTAATTAGATTAATAAAACGAACGAGCTTTACAATACCCACCCGATCCCACTTAAATCAAATCAAAACGATTCTAAAGAAGTTTCACTTAAAAAAATTAAAACAGAGATTATGGAACGACAGAATTAGAAATTGATAAAGAAGCCAGAAAGAGTGGCGCCGTAACCTTTTTTTTTATTACTGCCGCTCGCTCCGGGGGGAAGCGGATTAAGAATAAAACGGGTATGCTGGACTAGCCGGTCTTACGACCCAGCATCCCCCTCGCACGGATGATGGCTATCTGTGCTGCCGCTGGGCCGAGTCCCTAACCCCTATGTACACCCCACCCGACACTACCAGCTAAAACTCGGCGGTGGCCTTCTTCGGCGCTTGCGGAGTGATCCCGGGGTATTCTAAGGAGTACTATAATTGCAGCCGGAATCGCCCCTGCGTGGTGCTGCGTAGCAGCCTATCTCCATGGGAGGCTAAGGAGCCCCCACGCACCGAACAACGACAGCGAACGAGGCCTTACTACCCGCGCTGCCGTCAATCTCGGGGTCGCACGATGCCCCGAATTTGGGAGTGCATCGATACGGGCTGACAGCCCTCCGCTGCGCGCCCGCGACCCCCGATGGCCCCTATTAGTCGCCTCGTACGACAGACAGGGGTTACCGTGTTGGGATTCAAACGCCCCCATTCCACAGGGCGGGAGACGCCGGTCAGTCATCCACCCGGCGTCTCCTACGTCTTCTCTGGCGGCGGGAGGGATCATATCGTTCCCGATCCCTCTCAGCACTCTCCTTCTGCGAGATGACATTCTCGCAGAAGTGGGCCACCGCACGCCGGGACCTCCGGCTGGCGACCATGGACAACACCGCGGCCGGCAGCGAGAGATCTCCTCCAACGACTGCTCTGAGAGCGCTGCGCTCTTCGTCCCAGGCTGGGCACTCCTCCACCGTATGTTGGGCCGTATCCTCGCGGCAGTTGCCACAGTGGTGGCACACGGCGGACACTTCCTTCCCGATCCGACACAGGAACGAACCGAAACACCCATGGTCCGTTAATACCTGTGTCATTCGGAACGTAGGCACCCCGTGGTGCCTGTCTAGCCATCTCTTTAGGACAGGACGCACTGCTGCGACAGTCCTCAAGCCCGCAGTCGGGCTCTCCACTTCTCCACGGCGGTTCTGCGAAACCGGGCCGCAATCTCCCTCAGGGCCCGTCTCTCCTGACGGCGGCTGGACGCCTCCTCCCGCCAGAGAAACGCTGACGAGAGACCGTAGCCCCTAATTATTCGCTGCGCCGCCAAACGCTGCGGTTTGCACAGCAGGGCGACGCAGCGGGCGTTCAGGGACTCGGCCCATACGGGACATCCCTACAGGGCCATTGACCGCACGACTCCAGCGTATAAACTTCGGCAAGGGCTATTAGGTCCCTCCAGGTTCGGCAGCAGGCGTCCGAGCGCGCCTGCCGCCCGCACCGGCTGTCCAGAATCAATTCCAAGTACTTCATTTTACAGCCGATGGGAATCCGCACCCACTCCACACTTATGTGGGGCCCAAAAGGTGGCCGAATCCGAGGCCTGTGATAAGAAAGGGCCTCGGTTATGTTGAGGGCCACCTTAAGGCCCAGTCGCCCAATCCTGCCCACCACCTATTCGGTTGTGAACGAGGCGAGCAGGGTGGCCTCCTGGAAAGACCTGGCTGACGCTGTCACTAGTGTGTCGTCCGCGTAACAGACGACAGTGACACCTCGGGGATTGGTACCACGGAGCACCCAATCGTAGCCGATGTTCCACAAGAGAGGGCCCAAGACTGAGCCCTGTGGAACACCGCAGGCCATCGCGCAAGTCTTCGGTGCCAACCGTTGGCGCCCGGATACAGTGGCGCCGTAACCTGCTACGTTACGAAGCGGTTTACCCTCCCAGAATCACTATATCACGTCAAAAATGGTCCGTAACCAATGGGGGGTGTGAAACACATTAACGATGATATATGTGGGAAACGGAACGTAAAGAGGCAATGAGCTGGGAATGTATGAAAGGGACAAGACACGGAAGGGGACGATAAAATCATAGATTTAGCATAAAATAGAAAATGGAGGATTAAGACGTTAAAACGAAATAGTCTGGGTTCCACGGTCCATTTTTGCTATTTATTACTATCAAGATAATTTTCCGTGAGTAGCTGGTACACATGGCGTAAAACCCGCCAAAGTGGTATACGCAAGTGTGTCGTGTTCCGGATTCAGCCAGTGTACTTCCGGTTATTGTCGGGGGGTAGAGTTAGGGGTACGGGGTTCACAGTAGGTTGGAGGCGTATTGATCCGCCGGCCACGGATACCCGTTGAAGCGGTTGTACCGCTGGCCGCCCACGGTACAGTATAGGGGCCCAATCGTGGCTAACCACCACGAGAAGCCACTCGTGGTGGTTATGTTAAGTTAAGTTTGCATATATGTGCATGGTGGGGCGGCTGCTCATATGAGTAAGTTTAACTTAAGTTTTAAAGTAACCAGCACATGAAGCACCGGACTCAATAGATACATATAAAAAATACACCAAGTCTACAAAGCTTACAGCATAAATTGTCCATTTATGTATGTTTTTTTTATAAATTGTACATGTCACAGGTATATGGAATTTTCGTGGATAAGTTGCGAAGAAACAGAACTTTGCATCTGTAATAGCTACCAGGTAGAAATTTAAAGCAAGGGTTGCAATTATAAAAGTAAAAACAATTACTCCGCTCTACTTAGATTAGGCAAATTGGCGGTTGATCAGCTACGCGGACCTCAGAATGGCTAGTCACTAATGCAACCTTATAAATTAGTATTTAGTGTGTAAAATTTCTTACCCGAGAACTTCAAAAGATGATTTCAAAATTTTATCGAATAAACCACTATTTTCCGTTTCTGAGAAACCAGTACCCGTATAGACTGCCACGTTCTTGCCGTTTAAATGGTCCGGACTCAAGCCTGAAATGACATTATATTTTATTAGAACAGGACATTTCAAATGACTGCCTCGGTGGTGCAGTTGTAATTGTGCATGCGTGCACTGCTATGCTGACGTCTCGGGTACGATCCCCGGATTGGATAAAGTAATATTGGATTTTGCTATTCAGAAATACTCGGTACCAGCCCGGAATCGGGAATTGTTCCCGGTATGGCGATAGGCTCGGCCCCTATCACATTATGGGACTGCAACAAAATTCTGCGAAAAGTAGGTGCATTTACAGGCGTGAATTTATATGTTTGTATTTTAAAAGACAAAAGTGGCAACTTTAAATTTGAAGTCTTCTTACCAGCATCGTAAATAGCTTGATAAGATTGTTCTAAAATCTTGCGCGTCATTGGATCCATAGACTGACATAATCGATAATGAACCATAAAAAATTGGGCATCAAAATGATTAAGTTCAGAATTTTTTCCGAAGTATTTCACGGCTTCTGGATGCTTTAGTGTCCAATCCTCATGTTTAGTTATTGGGTTCTCCTGAACAAGACAACAAACAACAACATATTTACTCAGCAACCAACTCTAATAATTTAATAATTATCATCAAAATAATGTCTAATAATTAGTAATGAAGTTTTCTAAAAAATATTTATCTTTCTTTTTTTGACAAGTTCAAGTTCCTAGGGTCTTTATTGCTCGACTTTGGTGACATCAAATTTGACGTCAAAGCATTATGATGATGCGAAAAGCGCTGGATTGACGTATTAGAGGAAGGCATCAAAGCTCAATATAGACGGTGCTCAAAAGTGGGTGAAAAGCCGCCGATGGTGGCTGATCTGGTGGTGGCTGAAGATCGGCTAAAATGGCGGAGAGGTTGTTCAAGATCTTATAAAATGGCAGCGTCTAAGCAGGAAGGCAAAGCCTGGCATTAGGCCAATTATGGCCAAGGCCGAAATACATAACGACTATCTATTTCATAAGTTATTATTGTAAACCAACCCTTATTACGCTTATTCATAAATAATATTAATGACATACCTTGTTGTAAAGTATATGTGATAGCTCCTTAACAGAACGTGCCTGCGGATATAGACCCGAAATACCTGAAATGACCACTCGAGCACCCTGCAGTGGTATTCCTGCATTGTTTATCGAGAGTTCCTGTGGTGACGGTACCATCCTTGCTAGTGAAGCTGCTATGAGTGACTGTTACAAGGAAATCAGAAGTTTATATTGCATAATCGTTTATATTGGATATTTTTAATTATAATCACCATGGCACTGAATAATTTATGTATACTATTATAATTCGCCGATAAGTAGTAAAAAGCTATGTTTTTTCATTGGATTGGCATGCTCATGAAAATGTTTATTGGACATAAAATATAAAATTTGCTCTGCCACTTACATTTCACATCAATACTTTGCTCTGTCGACTTTGTCCGGTCGGTGAAGGAAAGCCAGAGGTATAACCATAAAAGGATAATAACATAGCCTACATAAGACTTAGTTACTAAATGGTCCTACAATGGGTGGTCTTTTCACTAAAAGCGATCTCTATCAGATAACTTTTACATGGACAGAAGTTGAAGTTGACGGTTGAGTACAATAAAGAGAGAAAAAGATAAACACAAATATACTAAATTCTCATAAGCAGTGTATTCCTAAGAACAGATTGCACAGTGAAGGGCAGATCATAAAACTGGAAAAAACTTTAGAGGAGCGAAGTAACTGCGAAAACGTAAAGTGTAAAAATTCAAAACGTTCTTTTAGATATAAAGGAGTAGCGGGGTTAAAAATAATTTTATTATTTGTTGAAGGACTTCTCTAAGGAGAACAAAACTTGCTGGTGGTAGGATATTCATATCCGCCCGGATAGCGACCACCGTACATAGGGCGAAAAACCCGCCATAGTGGCACACACAAGTGTGTCGCGTTCCGGGATCAGCCAGTGTACATCCGGTTTTTGTCGGGGGTCTGGAGTTGGGGTACAAAGGCCATTTTGCGGCCTTCTTAGTACTCTGACACTAGACTCTCGACCCCTTCTTCACCTTCTTGCTCATGGCGTAGTGTAAAGAAGCAGGCCGGCATGAGTGTGTTGAGTAGAAGGGATAGATCGTCTCTCGCTACTCAGTACTCTATTTGGACCGCACTGCGCTTACCATCAGGTACAGTGCGGTCACTTTGCCGTGCCAAGATAAAAAAAAAAAAAAAAAAAAAAAACTTTGCTGCCGTGGACGCCGAGGGCGTCCTTCGGTGCGCGGGGGCTTCTGAGCTCCCCCCACATGGAGACGGGCCGCAAGGCGGCACCGCGCAGGGCCCCGTGTGCCCGGGACCGTCTCTTATACGCCGAAGAGGGCCACCGCGGGGTTTTTAGTTGGTATTGCAGGTGTAGGGAATTTGTTAGGGACTCGGCCCAGCGGTCGTCCGGATGTCAACATCCCTCCCGGACGGCTTAACGCTGGGTCGTAACGCCGGCGAGCCCAACATAACCGTCCCGCCACCGCCCCGGCGGGGCGGTAGTGATAAATCGCTTTTCCCCGCGAAAAAAAATAATAAAAAGGAGAACAAAACTAACCTAGAATTAATGAGTTTGTCATTCTGCGTTCGGAAAAAGAGGTATTATAAGTAAAACTAACTTCTAAAAATATTTTCAAATAATTGCATTTTGGTTTTGTGTTAATAATTTATTTATAGAATTTTTTTTATCCTGTGATACAAACCATATTTTATTAACTAAACTAATAATTACAGACAGATTTTCTTTGTATACATTGATTATGTACTTGAATACGCATGTATTCAGGTCAAGTAAAGTTCACAGCGGCTATTGTTAAAACATTAATTATTGAAACCATCAAATCTATGAATTATTGAATATTTTCCTATTAGTCTATATAAATTGTTTCGATGAGTTAAGGAATATTGGTTCAAAATCAAATGAAATCAAAGTATTTCTTGAATACATAAATTTAATTTACCTTGTTTAAATTCCGTTACACTTTTTACTATACCACCAGTTCAGAATTCAGTTTCGCTAGATAACAACTCGCAAGAACCTGTTTTATTTTATCCTGGCACGGCAAAGTGACCGCACTGCACCTGATGGTAAGCGCAGTCCGGTCCAATTAGAGTATCGAGTAGCAAGAGACGATCCATCCCCCGCTACTCAACACAATCATGCCGGCACAATCAAGACAGCCAAACATTGTACCCAACTCTAGACCCCCGACAAAAACCGGATGTACACTGGCTGATCCCGGAACGCGACACACTTGCGAGTGCCACTATGGAGGGTTTTACAGCCTGTATACTGTGGTCGCTATCCGGGCGGATATGAATATCCTACCACCAATTAATTTTTATATTTTTCTTGATAAATAAATCTGTACATGATGATGATGACTTCCTAGCCGATTTTGGCCACAGCGACTGTTGCAGGCTATGAAATTATTAAATGGCCAACTATAAGACGCTTGTTGTTCAGCCCACCGACAGTGTGCTACGTGGCTAAGACCCCGATTTTATATGAAAATGTTCAATGTGTTACAAATAGGACAAGTTAATGCCCCGTTTACATAATGTTATAATAAGACATGTCATGATCTTATGCGGTCTAGTCATTATTGAAATTGTATTTACGTATTAAACTATCTGCCTGTTCTGTGGTATGAAACACGGGGAACAGCAAAGGTGTAACCACTACACCTACTTTTCGCCGTATTTATTACGGTCCCATAATGTGAACGGGGGGCGAGCCTATGACCACACCGGGACTCCGGGCTGATACTGAGTATTTCTAAATAGAAAACCCAATATCACTTTACCCGACCCAGGGATCGATCCCGAGACCTCAGCAGAGCTCATAACGCATGCGCAATTACTACTGCGCCACCGAGGCAGTCACTTTCACAGTTTCGCAGTTTAATTTTTTTATTAAGGAAAAGCTATAAGTACTATTTATCCCAAATTACTCACCAGCAAAGCCGGGAACAAAAGCTAGTAAGGTAAGTAATAAAATGTGTTGAATATTTTTATTGGTATTGTCATTCGATTAGGTGGAACTTTAAATAAATTAGACTACAAATTAGCTCAGTAGGCTAATTCAAGGTTGTAATTGTAATGCATTATGGATTTTTTACATTATTTTATTTTTGGAAACGTTTACGATCGGACACCAAAAATATCCGAACACTCATGCGTCATCACTATCAGATATTCTCTCATAAAGCCGGTCTAGCTGCGTCGATCGTAAACCGGCGCGCTCGTCTGTGTCAAATTTCCAATAATCTTATTTTGGCGCGCATCAGGCACCCCGATGACAGATATATGGGCGCCATCTTGCGAACGATGAGCGCACGCGCGCGACCGCGGCCGTTCACCTGAAAAGCGATGATGGTTTTATGATACACCCTGTATATTTTTGCGGCGATAAAAATAATATGCACACCTTGACCAGAATACGTGTCATATTGTTTTGTATTCAGTAGAATTGTGGTTGAAAGATCGACGTTCATACCTAAAATCATTGTTGAAGTTAATGCAGTCGAGTTTCGAGTGCTTACTTAACAGGTTATTTTAACAAATAAATATATTGTGCCTGACTGCCTCGGTGGCGCATAAGTAATTGCGCATGCGTTACGGCTGCTGTGCTGAGGTCTCGGGTTCGATCCCCGGGTCGGGTAAAGTGATATTGGGTTTTTCTATCTAGAAATTCTCAGTACTAGCCCGGAGCCTGGAACCTGTGCTGTGTGATTATGGGACCGAAATTCGGCGAAAATTAGGTTATTGGTTACACCTCTGCCTTCCCCTTCGGCGTAAGTGTATATATATGTGTTTGATTCGGAAAATGTCCCATGGCTTGCCTGTGTCTAGAACTTGTCTCCAGTTTGGACATTTACAGATAATCATATGATCGGAAAGAGATAAGAGAACTCGTGGGTGCCCTATAACATCTGCCTGCCGTGTGGGATACAAACGTGAACTTTTTTATAAATTATCAAATACATATATATATATATTTAGTTTAAGCAACTATACCTTACCTTAGCTATTACTATACCAAGCAGCGATAGCTTAGTTGGTTGCGGTACGGACTGCCAAGACGAAAGTCGTATGTCCGAAACCCAAGTGGCATACACCTCTGATTTTTCTAAAGTTATGTGTGTATTATCGTTGCTTGCTTTAACGGTGAAGGAAAACATCGTGAGGAAACCTACATACCTGAGAATTATTATAAGAATTTCGAAGGTATGTGAAGTCTACCCACCCGCATTAGGCCAGCGTGGTGGACTAAGGCCTAACCTCTCTCATTAGTAGAGGAGGCCCGTGCCCACCAGTGGAACAATGTTTAATACAGGGCTAGTATTATTTAACTATAAGTTGGAAGTACGAACTGCCAAAATGAAAGTCGTATCTTCGAAACCAGCTTAAATGGCATACATACATACATACATACATCTTGACTTTTATAAATTGATATATGTATCTATTATTAAAATTATCGCTTGTTTTAACAGTGGAGAAAAACATCGTGAGAAAACCTCCATATCTGAAAATTCCTATAAGAATCCCAATAGTGTGTAATGTCTCCTAATCCGCTTAAGAGACAGTGTAACAAGTACTTGAATAATTTAAAATAGAGAATAAATATTAAAATAAATAAAAAAAACATTATTAAAGAAACTAAATTTAATAACAGATCGTGTTAAGATAAATAGGATTAGCTTGCAAACAATTTCACAACAGAAAATATCGTTTGACAAGAACCAAAATAACTTTAGATGGTTAGGCTAGTTAGGAGATTTTTTCAGAATCGGCACCAAGCCTTTATAAATTTGTTTAGGTCTTTCTGCATAAGGTTAGTCAGAAAGGAATACCGACGCAACTGACATAGAAACAGTCAGTATCTGATTTACAAAATAAGCGATTCGATTTTGAAAACAGCAGAAAAGGATCGGCTTAGATGGTTTGACACCAATATCGTAAAGAAAACTTAGAGTAGGCAACCAAAAAAGAAAATAATGACAACTTTGATGTTACGTTGTGTATCAAGTAAATTAGAACTGTTTATTCCTGACTAATAATTAAGTCTGAGATTTAATTTTCACATTAAGTTGTATTTAAAATAAGTTAAGTAATTTTTCAATCAAAGAAATCATTATGATAGCCTCTAAAAGTACACCGACAATAAAAACACATTATGCGTCCCTATAAAATTTGATTCGATTTTTCTGAGATCCCATAATCAAATCCTGACATGATGCCAATGGGACAACCTTTTAAACAAAAAAAGAATTTCTCCAATCGGTCCAGGCATCTTCGAGTAATCGGGGAACATACATAAAAAAAAGATTCCGACAAATAGAAAACCTCCTTTTTTTGAAGTCGGTTAAAAAATGTTTTTTAATGAAAATAGGACGCAAACGGGCTTTAGGAGGCTCACCTAATGGAAAGTGATCATCGCCGCCCATGAACATCTGCAACACCAGAGGGCTTGCAAATGCGTTGCCGGTCTTTCAGGAAAGAAATGGTACACAGCAAACGATTTTTAATAGCGTCAGAACAGAAATAAAGCTGGCAAAGACTATATGAACCTCGCTGCACCATTGCTTATCTTATTTATTTTACAGACGCATATTATGTGTGTAAAACAAATTTTTCAATGTCATGTTGTATCCATAAAAGATGATAATCATTTTCACACGCTCTGCATTTGGCACTCCCACGTACCGTCAGAGGCATCTGCATCTTTTGTTTACAAATTCCATTTCACTGATCATTTTGCTAAGAAACATCAAAGAATTCTTGGTTTTAAAATACATAAAAAATAAAATGTTTCAAAAGAACTCGAAAATCCAGTAGTTTACGATCTCTTCCAGTAAACACAAAGCAGTGTTTACAGTGAAAGTTTGCTTCACATAGGGTGACAATAATTTACTTAGTACAAAGACAACAGAGGTTTGTACTAGAAAAAAATCTCCCATCTCCCTCGACTTATCGTAACATAAATCAAAGCAAGTCAAAGAATCCAATAGTAATATTGAATCCAAAAATTATATTAATAATAATAATTTTATTTATTACATAAGACTTTACAAACTTAAAACTTGCGTGAACATATAAAGAAATACAAGCAATAAACAATGTTTGTTGTTGAACTCCGGTGTCCAAAATAAGATTTAACTTGTGTTATGGACACCGGATGCTCACAATCACAATTGAACTTTTTTACTAGTAAATCCCATGTGCATAGCTTTATTAGGCAATTGTTATTGTATAAGAGTGTTGCATAATGATATTAGTGTGTGTGAGTGGGTGTGTGTGTGTGTGTGTGTGTGTGTGTGTGTGTGTGTGTGTGTGGGTGTGGGTGTGTGTATGTGTGTATGAATGTGTGTGTGTGTGTGTGTGTGTACGAACCAAAAATATGCTGTTAATTAAGTAAGTTCTGTATTTCAGCATAGGTTTTTGTAAAAAGCCATTCCGTTACTACACGTTTACATTGATGCCGATTTAAGGGATATATATTGCCGTTTTTATTTATTAAGTTGTATATGCGACTACCGATTTTACTGAAATTACGCTTCGCGAGACTACTACGTACTGAACTTTCAGGACAAACATCGTAAGCGCGACGTTTTAGTAACAAATTGTTATCGAGCTGTAGAGAACTGTGTTTACGTATAACAGTATGGAGCACGTATAACTGTCTCACTGAAAGAACTTTACAGTGCGTATATAACAGAGATGTCGGAAATTTGTAAGGTCTAAACGTCATGACTTTTAAGACAGCTCTCTGAGCGCGTTCCAAAGCTAAGAGGACAGTTTTTCCCGCACCGCCCCAAACTGGGATACAATATGTTAGGATAGATTGGCATAGGGCAAAATAGACAGTTTTTATGGTATCATAGTCAGCAGAGTGCCTAAGCTTTTTAAAAATAAATATTAGTTTTCTCACGCGACTGATTATTGTATCTAAGTGTGTTTTCCAGTTTAGAAGACTATCTATGTTTACTCCAAGATATTTAACATGATTTGTCTGAGTTAAGGTATAGCAGAGGCAGGAAGCGCTGGGATGGGTTGAACAAGTGTGAGTTTTAAGATTGTGAGAGCCAGTAGTAGGCTTAGTCTTAACCAGAAGAGAAAATGGAACATAGTTGGTCTTTTTTAAATTCAGGGTAAGCAAATTCTGAGAGAGCCAACTCATAACTTGACGAAGGGCATATTCGGAGTGTTAAAAAGTATCCTTCCAATTTTGGCCACGAACAAGTAATGCGGTGTCATCGGCGTAAGTAAAAATGGAGCAGTGTGGGATGACGAGTCGACATAATGGGTTTATATAAATAAGAAATAGAGTAGGACCTAAAATAGAGCCCTGAGGGACTCCATATGTAAGCATGGTATAATCGCTAGTGTACGAACCTATTTTAAAAAGTGTTAAAATAGGTTCGTACACTAGGGTTCGATCTGAGAGATACTCTCTGAAAATATCAAGAGCAATGCCACGTATTCCTATACTTTCCATTCTAGATAAGAGAGAGAAAGGTCAAGAAAAATCCCTAAACACTTTTTTCTGGAATCTAAATTTTGGACAATATGATCTGTCAGGGTAATGACGGCATCATCTGTGGATTTTGCTTTTCTAAACCCGAATTGATTAGGTGCTAAGAAGTTCTGTGTTTCTAGGTAATTCATTAACCGTATATTTAGTACTTTTTCTAGTATTTTGGACAGAGTTGGTAGGACTGAAATAGGTCTATAATTGTTGACGCAATCTCTGTCACCGCTTTTAAAAATGGGATGTACAATAGCCTTCTTAAGAATACATACATATACATATACACTCACGCCTGTAATCCCCGAAGGGGTAGGCAGAGGTGTAACCAGTACACCCACTTTTCGCCGAATTTCGGTCCCATAATGTGATAGGGGGCGAGCCTATCGCCACACCGGGCACCATTCCAGACTCCGGGTTAATACTGAGTATTTCTAGGTAGAAAAACCCAATATCACTTTACCCGACCCGGGGATCGAACCCGAGACCTCAGCACAGCAATCGTAACGCATGCGCAATTACAACTGCGCCACCGAGACAGTCTTCCTACCTTCCTACCTTCTTAAGAAGATTAGGAAATTTTCCAAAAGAAATTGAGGTGTTGCAGATGTAAGTAATCAATGGGACCAAGGTGCGTGAACATGATAATAGAACATAAGGTGAAATCCCATCCCAGCCAACTGCAGAATTTTGGCGCAGTCCGTTAATAATAGTTTTTATTTCCGCATCATCTGTCGGAAGGAGAGCGAAAGAGTTACATGTGTTTGTGTCTTGGAAAGACTGATGAAAGTGACACGAGGATGGTGCTATCTTCTCAGCTAAGTCTTTCCCTATATTAGAAAAAAAGAATTCACATCGTTAATCGAGGCAGTGATATCAGGAGTAGTCTTCTGCAATTCAAATGGCGGGGTGACAGTGGAATGAGTTTCAGTAATAGTTTTGATTACTTTCCAAGTAGCTTTAGGGTCAGTCTTATTTCTCTCAAACTCGGATTTCTCATAGGCACGCTTAAGTCTTTTGAGCAATTTATTACAAAAATTGCGATATCTAAAACTTATAAATGCGGTGGCGCATGGTGGTGACTGTTGTGCTGTGGTCTTGGGTTCGATCCCCGGGTCGGATAAAGTGATATTGGGTTTCCTTATTTAGAAGTACTCAGTATCAACCTGGAGTCTGGAATTATGCTCAGTATGGCGATAGGCTCACATATTATGGTATATTACATTATGACTGTAATAAATTCGCCGAAAAGTAGGTGTACTGTTTACATATCTGCCTACCTGGAACTGATGTCAGCTTGATGTCATAGAGCTTTGAATTAATTTCATTTCACCATCAAATCAAGCATATTCACATGCGGTATTGGAGAGAATGTAACCAACATCAACTAGAAGATTTGATATCAAGCAGGCTGATCAAAAAGTCGTTTTACTGTGTTGCACTAGTCTCCCCGTCCAGTGAAAGCTCTGTTCACGCTGGCCTTTCAATTAATAAATATAAAACTTGAAAAATCAAAGGCACTCAAAGGATGATTTTGAACTACTAATTTCCTCTCAGAACTCAATACTGGTGGTAAGATATTCATATACGCCCGGATAGCGACCATCGAAGTACACAGGGTGTAAAATCCGCCATAGTAGCACACGCAAGTTTGTCGCGTTCCGGGATCAGCCAGTGTACATCCGGTTTTTGTCGGCGATCTAAAGTTGAGGTACAATGTTTGGCCGTTTTGTGGCCTTCTGAGTACCTACTCTGACACCAGACCCTCAACCGCTCCTTCACCTTCTTGCCCATGCGTAGTGTGAAGAAGCAGACCGGCATGATTGTGTTGAGTAGCGGGGGATAGATCGTCTCTCACTACTCGATACTCTAATTGGATTGCGCTTACCATCAGGTGCACACTAGATTATCGTTGATTTTTTTTATAAATATATGTTGTATGACGCCACGTAGTGGAATAAAGTTATAATAATCTGTGTGCACATCCAATATAATTTTATCTTTATATATCTAAGCTATCCACATTTTTAAACACAACTATGAAGCATCAACACCAACCAATATTATAAGTAAATAATATCCCGAGTTTATTTGAAAGCATGGTGAGCGCAAGAGAGTTTTTCAGTTGGTGCATCCGGCGCGGCGGTGCGCACACGAGTGGCTGTTGACGGACAAATGTGTGCAGGAAGGAGAGCGTCGTTAGCGCTGTCGTCGCCTCGGCTCGTACCATAACCGTAGAGCGTAAATAAAGACTGCGCACCGCCGCGCCGGCTAGCTCTTGATTTTTCTTCACATTCTACTAAAATAAATGCATCAGTACTTACTGTTGAGTTGATTATTCTACAGTTTTTTGGCTATTATGACTTCGGTTCGAGGCATAATTTACATTTTTCCATACTTATGTTTTTTGCATTGTGATTGACCTAAATTAAATATTTTTTGAGAAATCTCTCCGGCTTCTTTTTACCTCTTGACACTGCACTCGACTGTAAGCTGTATTCATTGGTCCTTTAGTTTTAAATATTTGTATAAAAAATATTTTTGTTTTTTATATCTATCATTACGGAAAAAAATTACAAATAAAGCCTTTGCTTTGTCTTACTCAATAAGTTTTCTTGCACTGCCAGGATAAATTAAAAATATTTAAAAACCTAACAATTTGAAAACATTATCTATAAAAAAGATTTTTTTTTATTTAAATACACCGCCCAAAATCACTGAACACGGGGGATAATTTAACGATTCTGGAGATAGACATCCAGAAACAGTTCAGGAGTTTAGAAATTATGATGGAATTAAAAGCCCACATACATCCAAAAAAAACTTTACCCTTTTTTTTATTGTTTAATAAAAATTTAACAGTAACCAGATTGATACCGCTGAAGAATGAAAACACAATTTAAATGTATATTCTTGTAATGAATAACTTTCACTTATTTCAATACTACATAATTGAAATCAAATAAAAAAAACGGTAATACTATATGTTGAAATAAGTGACTCTACCGATTTTTTTTTATTGAACAGGCAGTTAGTGCACGTATTAATGTGTCTAGTCAATATAAGTCAAGAGTAAAATCTAATTGGATTCAGTATGACGCATTTTTAAGTTTTGTTTCTAAACCTATAGTAGCACCCGACTGTACGCGCACTCCAGTTTATGTCGTGATATACGACCGCATTACAGTACACCACCGCTTTAATTAATTACTTTGCATTCGATACATTAAACATACTATTAACTCACAATTTGTTTTATTTTTCCCCAAGCTTTTCTCAGAACTACGTGGGATGATCTCTGTGGGACATTGTAACTCCGCCTTAAATACGCTGTCTCTATCTATCTTAATAGAATCATGCGAGTGCGAGATAGAGGCACTCAACGCACGCCCACAGTAAGTAATCTTTTTTCTAATGAAATGGTCAAACAAATATTATAAAATATCATGTTGTTATGTTATTTCGGAATATCAATCGACAGTATCATTTTTAATAAATATATTAGTTTCTACGACATGGAACATGTTATTTTGTATTGAAACCAAAATAAATTAACACGAGTGCTTACATAAGTATGAAATGTTGTGAATTATGTTGTATTAAATTTTTCTATTTGTAGATGCATTTGTTTAAATGTTAGTTTTATTTATGTGTTGCGTGCTACGAATTTGAATGAGGGCATTTTATTTTTATAATACGTATACACAAAACTTGTTCATTTTAATCAGAATCGTAATAAAATTTATATTTTTTATTCTCATTTGTAAATTTATGTGTTTTTTAATTATTTAATTAACTAGGTTTATACTTTATTAAGTTTCTTCCAATGTACATATTTCAAATGTAGAAGAGACTTTAGGCAAGGGTTAGGTAAGAACAAACATTTATAAGCTCTCGCATGTATACTCAATAGGGTAGCCAGAGGTGCAACTAATTTTTCACCCACTTTCGCTGAGCTTATTTACGCCCCATGTGATAGGTTACATTCATATCAGGCACTCATTAAATTTTCGGGCAAATTATTTGTGTTTTAGAGTCATAAAACCCAAATAAAAATTGTTTTACTGACTTGGGATGGAATTCAGGACCTCGCGTGTTATAAATATTTATACAAAACCGCAGGATCTATGTTGTCTGTATATTTGAATACGTTATGTTACAACGGCAAAACTGATTTCGATGTAGATTTCACTGTTATGACCGGCTCAATTCTAAGAAACATAAAGTTAATAAAAAAATGATTAGTATGTAGGGATCTGTGAGCAACAGCTGGCTTAAAAAAACATTATGATAGCCTCAAAAATTGCACCGACTTCAATAAAAAACACATTATGCGTCCCTATGAAATTTGAGGGTTGCCCTCGATTTTTCTGAGATCCTATCATCAGATCCTGACTTGGTGCTAACCTGGGAAGTATATCCTTTTAAACAAAAAAAGAATTTCTCGAATCGGTCCAGGCGTCTTTGAGTAATCAGGGAACATACATAAAAAAGATTCCGACGAATTGAGAACCTCCTCCTTTTTTGAAGTCGGTTAATAAGCACTAAATACTTTATAATAAACAGATAGCATATTGCATATTGCAAAATTGGAAATATATAAATAAATAATGGAAGAGTGGGTAGAGGGCGCCCAAGGAGAACGTTTACGAATCAGATAAACGATCTTCTCCTAAAAGGGCAAATCAGAAGTACCTCCAACCGTCGTAAATGTATGAGAAGATGTATGAATGTAGAAGAGGCGAAAGAAGTGTGTCAGGATCGTAGCTTGTGGCACTCAATAGTCTCTGCCTACCCTCATGGGATACGGGCGTGAGTGTATATGTATATATAAATAAACTTACCCTGTATTAAATATTACCCCTTTGTTGAGCACGGGCCTCCTCTTCCAATAAGAAGGGTCAGGCCTTAGTTCACGACGCGGGCTTAATGTGGATTGGTAGACTTCACATACCTTCGAAATTCATATGACAATTCTGTGGTCTTTTTGAGGTTTACTCAAGATGTTTTCCATCATCGTTAAAGGAAGCGATAAGTTTTTTTTTTATCCTGGCACGGCAAAGTGACCGCACTACACCTGATGGTAAGCGCAGTGCGGTCCAATTAGAGTATCGAGTAGCGAGAGACGATCTATCCCCCGCTACTCAACACAATCATGCCGGCCTACTTCTTCACACTACACCATGGGCAAGAAGGTGAAGAAGCGGTCGAGGGTCTATTGACAGAGTACTCAGAAGGCCGCAAAATGGCCAAACTTGTACCCCAACTCTAGACCCCGAAAAACCGGATGTACACTGGCTGATCCCGGAACGCGACACACTTGCGTGTGCCACTATGGCGGGTTTTACACCCTGTGTATGGTGGTCGCTATCCGGGCGGATATGAATATCCTACCACAAGAAACAATCAATACATCCGTAGCTTTAAAAATGTCACTGGTGTATGCCATTTGACATCCTCCGTGGCGCAGCGAGCGAGTCGCCATGAAACTAGACGCAGTAGGATCGATTCCCGCACCGAGAAAAAAGTTTGTGTGACAGACAGATATTTTTTTCAGGTCTAGGTGTTCCAAGATACTATCCCGCCCACACACCCGCCATTGTAACTCCTGTTTAGCCAGGATCGACAATGGCACGCATTTTTTCGACACCGAGTAATGAAACTCGGCGAGTCTCTGGGCGTGCTTAATAACTGTCTTTTATCCCGCAACGAAATTAATCAAATAGAAATATAGGGAGGAGTTGGAAATATAAATTGTCCACTTCCCTCCATAGCAAAGCGGGAGACAAATACTGAACTAAAAAGGTATTAACCTCCAATAAAGGACATTTACGTCTGGAGAAGCCAGACGTAAAGCACCACGAAAGTTACTTAACGGGTCTGTTACGAGCTGAGCTGTTACGCTTGATTCCAATAATAGGTATGGCAAAAACGCCGGAAAGCACGGAAATTCCTCCTAGACTCCACAAGGTCCATATAGTATACAACTCTAGTATACAAATCAAATCAAATCATTTATTTTGTAAATTAGGCCACTATGGGCACTTTTTACATGTCATAATAATAGTCTAGTATAATGGTCTAGGTGTTGTGGGACCGTAGTCGTATATGGCTGGCACATGTATGCTGCTAATGTGGACTGGTCTGCTCATAAAGAACCGTGATTTTCATCACGCTTGTGGGGGTCATGTACCTACAGCAATTTATAATTATTTTTCGAAAATTACATTAAGGATTTTTTTTTATTCTGGCATGGCAATGTGACCACACTGCACCTGATGATAAGGGCAGTGCCGTCCAAATAGAGTATCAAGTAGCGAGAGACAGTCTATCTCTCTATCTTATTCAATATAATCTAATGTAATTCAATTAAAATAGTTGTTTAATTAAGTGTAGTCGAAATATTGTAAGACAGTTTTTAAGAAAAGTGAAAAGAGCCATGCCCGTTCTTCTCCGGTAAAACATCATTCCGAACTGGCAGAGTAAATAAAATTGACTGAATCTAAATAATAAATAACTATCTGAAAAATTTATAACATTTCGTAAATTCAATCAATATATTTGGTTTGATTTTTATCCAGGTGTGAACTTGGGACTCTATTTATTAGAAGTTCTATCCTTTATTGCGTCATAAAAGTCGGTGAGGTCAAGCAATTAAAATAATTAGCAAACAATTACAATACCAAGCATAATTACGTAACTTAACATACATATTTATTCAGAACTCACTGTGTCGCGGCGAAAACAGAATAAATAAACGGTAGGCAGCGGCTTTGCTGTGCCCTGGTATTGCAGAAGTCTATGGGCGGCGGTGACTACTTACCATCAGGTGGCCCGTCTGCTCGTCTGCCTATCGAGGCACTAAAAAAAAACAAAAAAAAATGAAAAATCGCCACGGAAAATACCTATTTAATGTCATTATTCACAAAACTATTATTGATGGGGTAGGAAGAAGTGCAATTAATCGTAAGGCAAATTTTAATGTCGCATTGTCTTATAAGAGGCATTGGCTCACTTCAGGATAAGTTTATGTCAAAAGTTACGATAGATAAACGGAGTCGCTAGCGTTATAGAGATACATATACACTTACGCCTGTAATCCCCGAAGGGGTAGGTAGAGGTGTAACCAATACCTTTCGCGGAATTTATTACGGTCCCATTATGTGATAGGGGGCGAGCCTATCGCCATAACGGGCAAAATTCCAAACTCCGGGGTGATACTGAAAATTTCTGAATAGAAAAACCCAATATATTTTTACCCAACCTGGGGATCGAACCCGAGACATTAGCAGAGCAGTCGTAACACATGCGCAAATACAACTGCGCCACCGAGGTAGTCGTTGTAGAGTTATGGGTAAAGGGAAGCGTTGTGTTTCATGTATCGAATGTTTCGTTCGTATTGTACCATATTTAGTTTCTCTCGCAACCGCTAGGGGCGCTGTATATTTTATCATGTAAATATTTGACGTTGTCGTTAGCGTATACGTGAGAAAAACTCATTGTTGAGCTACAGGCACAAACTCTAATCCCAGAGAAACCAGTGTAAGGAAATCGGAAACCCGTGAAATTCTAGTTGCGAATCTATCGAAGAAGAAAACGGGTTTTCAATTTGACTATATCTTTTCTGTCATATGTTAAAAAAATCAAAATCAAATATTTATTGAATCCATGAAATGTTATATCATATAGATTCAGTTTTTTTCTCTGCCTCCAGTTCGGATTGCAGTTTCGTTAGAGACGAACGGGCAAGAAACTCTAGCATTACTTATATATATTAATTATAATTACGTTATGCAGATTTCTAATCTATGCACAGGTACTTTAAACAATACGTATAATAAGTAGATTTGAGTAGTGCATCTACATAGTACTTTTAAGAATTAATTCCGTGCGCGGTTCTAGATTGAACGATTCGATGCACCGACGTCGATATTTAATACTGGACCTTATAAGTATATAAAATCCAACGCCATACCACAAATTTTATATTAATGGCATAAATACTTTTTTTTTTTATACAACTTGGTCAATTTGTTTAAAAGTTATTGCTATAAACTAATGATACGCATAGTAGGATTTAATACCATTATAGACAACTTGGTTTGTGACAGCCTCCGTGGCGCAGCGGGTGAGTAGCTGGCTGTGAAAACAGAGGCCGTGGGTTCGATTCCTGCACCGAGACAAATGTTAGTGTGTTGAAGATATTTGTTTCTGGTCTGTGTGTTATGGGACCTTAGTCCCTCGTAGTTGTTGATACCCACGGTACAGGTTTAACCTAGTGTGGGGTCAGAACTATGTGTATTTATTATATCTATTATTATTTCCTTGAACAAAATACAATAATTAAAAAAAAAATTGAGTTACTATTGTATACTCTCTACTCTCACGATGGTCATGTACGGAAAAGGTACATGGTACATGTGTACAAGGTACAAGGTTAGTAAGTTTTATTTCACTATATTTCAATAAGTTAACTTAATTTACATAACAAGAGCCAAAATTTAAGTCTATGACTCAATATTGTTAACTTTCGAAAAGAGTAACACTAAAGTTTCTTGCCCGTTCTTCTCTAACGAAACTGCATTCCGATCTGGCGGTAGAGTAAACAAATATTGACTGAATCTAAATGTGGAGCATTTCATGGATTCAATATATGGACCGTTTATTTTGAAAGTGGTGTAAGTTTATTTTTGAGAAAAATGAGCTATCACGTAATTCATGCTTAATTTAATGTAATTTTTTTATATAAAACTAGTCCGTGTTTAATTTCTCAAAAAAATCCCATGTTTTGTACAACTTAAAATCGGTCGGTAAATGAAACTGCATAATCATAGATTATGAAAGTGGTGTAAGTCCAATTGACAGAGGTAGGTGGCATAGCAGATGGATGCCGATCAGTGTTTTGTTATTTTTCATTCATTTTATACTAGCTGTGTCCGGCGGTTTCACCCGCGGACGATTTGCATTGTTTCCCCTCCGTGTTTCCACTACTCGTAAGTTAAAAGATAGATATTAAAAAATTAGAAAAATGTATTACAAAATAACGATGATGGACGCAGAATTTAAAATTATCAATTTATTACCTCTACGTCCTGGAAGACTGTTAAAATTTGCGAAAGTCGCCCTGGAGCTCTTGTACCAAAATGCCAGACCTATTACGTACGAAAAATATAAAGACATGATGAGCTACTACCCTATATACCTCCGGTGCATCATGCATATTTTGAAACACTACCACATGCAGAGAATAAGTAAATTCTTGTAATCAGTATCTTGTAATGACAATATAATTGCCGTCTAAAATAAAATTTTATGTGTTGTTATGCGTATTTGTAAACAAAATTATATTAAAATGAAGTATATTTTAAGCGATATTTGATTTTTCAAAATTGAAATTAAACGATTTTTTTAATTGTCTAATTTTGAAAGTGGTGTAAGTCCATTTACAGCACATAAATATGTGTTATCGTAGTCTAATTAGCCAAAAACAAATTTATATAAACAAATTAAATGTTGATAAAACAATAGAAACAATGCCCGACCTCATATGATTTGCCTGTATTTTTAAATCAACAAATATAGTAACCTTTAATTTTCTCGAAACATAAAAAAAGGACTTACACCACTTTCAAAATAAACGGTCCATATATTTGATTATGATACCTTTGAAGTATATAATAGTGTTTTTAGTTCATACATTGTCGTTCTAACCAATTTTTTTTATTCTGGCTCGGCACTGAAGTGACCACACTGCACCGGATGGTAAGCGCAGTGCCATCCAATTAGTGTATCAAGTAACGAGAGACAATCTATCACTCGCTACTCAACACAATCATGCCGGCCTGTAGCTTCTTCACACTACGCCATGGGGCAAGATGGTGAACAAGCGGTCAAGGGTCTAGTGTCAGAGTACTCAGAAGGCCGCAACACGTCCAAACATCATACGCCAATTCTAAATCCCCGACAGAAACCGGATGTACATTGGCTGATCCCGGAACGCGACACACTTGTGTGTGCCACTATGGCGGGTTTTACACCCTATGTATGGTGGTCGCTATCCGGGTGGATACGAATATCCTACCACCAGCAAAATGATGCAGCACCATGATGGAGAATCATTTCTCGATCTACCTATTACCATGTACTACTATCTGTAGTACTTAAGAACGAACTAGAACATTTGAACCAAATTCCACTATCGGAGCGCTCTTTGAAACCAAACAATAACAAGTCTAGATGGCGGTAGCTGTAGTTTGTATCGGTGAAGTGTGTTTACAACATCGATCGTCGAGCGCTGTGTACTTCGAACGATAAACTGAACGGTCGAGTGGCGACTGATCTTACAATAACTGAAGTGCAAATTTCGTTGATCTTTTATTGTAATTTTTGTTTACATAATCGAAGTGACAAACAGATGTCATCGGATGGGCTAGTATAGTCAAAATATAAAAAATAATGCTAGCCCTGTATTAAACATTGTCCCACTGCTGGGCACGGGCCTCTTCTACTAATGAGAGGGGTTAGGCCTTAGTCCACCACGCTGGCCTAATGCGGGTTGGTAGACTTCACATACCTTCGAAATTCTTATAAGACTTCACCGTTAACGCAGGCGATAATTAACATTTAATACACACATAACTTTGGAAAAGTCGGAGGTGTATGCCACTTGGGTTTCGAACATACGACTTTTTTCTTGGCAGTCCGTACCGCAACCAACTAGGCTATTGCTGATATTATAGTCAAGCTTCGTTTTTAAAAGCTACGCCGCCCCCCAAAATAGAATAAGAAATGAGATATTAAAATTTTCATAAAATATTCGGGATGTTGATAATCTCTATGTTTTAAGAGATTTTTAAGCAGGAAGTTCATAATTGAAATGGGATTTTACTTTAAAACATTGTCTTCTTTGTATACTTTTTGGCTGGTGGTGGGATATTCATATCCGCTCCGATAGCGACCACATGTCAACCAGTGTACATCCGGTTTTTGTCGGTCTAGAGTTAGGATAGAAATTTTTAGCCGTTTCGGCCTTCTGAGTACTTTGACACTAGACTCTCGACCGCTTCTTCACCTTTTTGCCTATGGCGTAGTCTAAAGAAGCAGGCCGGCATGATTGTGTTAAGTAGCGGGGAATAGATTGTCTCCCGCTACTCGATACTCTAATTGGATGGCACTGCGCTTACCATCAGGTGCAATGTTGTCACTTTGCCGTGCCAGGATAAAAAAAAGCTTTACGCGTAACAGTATTTCTATCTAACTCGCCTTCTAGAAAATTGAACACTTTCACTCAGAGTGAGACAAATGATATCGAATGAGATGGGATTTTAAATTCCTTTTTAAATACTACCTATTGTTCGCGCTTTCGATCACATGGAAATTTTGAGAAATGACGGCCTGATCAACAACGTAGTAGGTTTTTTCAAAACTCTTTTTAGACTGACTGCCTCGGTGGCGCAGTTGTAATTGCGCATGCGTTACGACTGCTGTACTGAGGTCTCGGGTTCGATCCCCGGGTCGGGTAAAGTGATATTGGGTTTTTCTATCTAGAAATTCCTCAGTATTAGCCCGGAGTCTGGAATCTGTGCCTGGTATGGCGATAGGCTCGCCCCCTATCACATTATGGCACCGAAATTCGATGAAAAGTGGGTGTACTGGTTACACCTCTGCCTACCCCTTCGGGGATTACAGGCGTGAGTGTATGTGTGTGTATTTTTCATAATTGTGTTAATTCAAACCTTCTTGCCAAGCCTTTTTGGAAAATGCGCTAAAACTCTATGTCACGAATTTAACATAACTCCTTTTAAAAACACGGTTCCTGTAGAATACAATTTTTATACTATCCCACTGAAACCGTGCATTTTTACGGAATAAAAAGTAGCCTATGTCATTCTTTGACCCTTAAACTACCACTACACAAATCATGTCGATCCCATATTGTGTGAAAAACAAACAAAAATTACATTACTAAAATTAGTTAGTCGTGTAGTATACATATACATTGTTAAGCCATACATCAATTTTTTGCTAAGACGGATTTAAGTTGCGCTCAGAAAAGCGAATTAATAGTAATTCCAGTTACATTGAATTTTTCACGAACGCACATACCTAATTTAAATGACAGCCTCCGTGCCGCAACGAGCGAGTAGCCGGCTGTAAAATAAGAGGTTGTGATTTCGATTCCCGTACCAAGTTAAATATATATGTGACAGCAGTGAGCTTACATATTATCATATATAAGATCATTGTGTGACAGATATTTGTTTCGGGTCTGGGTGTTGTGGGACCGTAGGCCCTCGTAGTTGTTGATACCCACGATACAGGTTTTACCTAGTGTGGGGTCAGAACTATGTGTGTGACTGTTGAGTGTATTTATTTAAATTTAATTTTTCCAGTTTTTCATGGTGTTAAGTGAATTAAAATCGAGAACCATTTAAGACCATAATTAATTCTAAGTATGAATAGATAAAATGTAATATATATATATTTTTTTACATAAATAGGCTTGCGTTTGACCACTATCTCGCCTGATGGTAAGTGATGATGTGGTCTACGTGGAGCACGCTTGCCTAGAAGATACCTATTCACTCTTGACTTGAAGATACCCAGGTTATATTTTTTGGGAAATATAGACTCCGGCAAAGAGTTCCACTCTCTAGCGGTGCACATGATAAATGTACAAGCAAAACGCTTCGTGCGCATTAGTGAAATATATTATAAATAATTATGTTAGGTTTGATTGTGCATTTCGGAAAGACGTACTTTTTCTGAATCCTATGTCGTTTCTATTACTTTGTATTTTAAGGCTACAATGTTTTTTTATGGTAATATAAGAAACATGTGTTAACAGTCATGAATGTAGTACATACATATACACTGACGCCTGTAATCCCCGAAGGGGTAGGCAGAGGTGCAACCAGTACACCCACTTTTCGCCGAATTTATCACGGTCCCATAAAGTGATAAGCGGCGAGCCTATCGCCATAAAGGTCACAATCCCAGAGCCCGGACTAATACTGAGTATTTCTAAATAGAAAAACCCAATATCTCTTTACCCGACCCGGGGATCGAACCCAAGACCTCAGCACAGCAGTCGTAACGCATGCGCAATTACAACTGCGTCAACGAGGTAGTCTGTCATTATAATCAAAATATTTTTGAGATATCTAGTTCGCCGCAAAGTATACGAAACACTATAATAATGTCCCACTGCTGGGTACAGGCCTCCTCTACAAATGAGAGGGGTTAGGCCTTAGTCTACCACGCTGGCCTAATGCGGGTTGGTAGACTTCACATACCTTCGAAATTCTTATGAGAATTCTCAGGTATGCAGGTTACCTCACGATGTTTTCCTTCACCGTTTAAGCAAGCGATAATTAACATTTAATACACACATAACTTTAGAAAAATCAGAGGTGTATACCATTTGGGTTTAGAACATACGACTTTCGTCATCTCAGTCTGTACCGCAACCAACTAGGCTATCGTTGCTACACTATTTGAACAATATTTTAGAAGCAAGTACAATGTATTTCATGTTCTTCTAGTTTTATAAAAAACAATGAAAACTCTTTTCAGCGCATGTAATTTAGTATTTTAAACTGCGAATTTAATGCTACATGTTGCAAAATGTATCACTCATTAGCCCCCGTCCCAGAAGTTTAGTCTTAATAACAGTTTCCCAGGAATTTTTCGAAAAACAATTTATGCATCAATATAATGTAGAACAACGAATTCACTTCTGGCAAATTTCAAATGTGCACGTAGGCGAAATGCATGTAACACATATGGGTTAAATCAAAACGTGTTTCATCACGCGCATTCGTCTACCTACACATCACAGGCCAACGGGAGCACAGGTAGAGTCGTGGCAACAAACACTGCAGTACATAATTCACATGAAAATAAATAAAGCTCGTTTGCGAGTTGGAAATAAAAGCGGCCGCTATTGGGCGGTGGGCGGTCTGGGGCGTGCACCCAGTCGACGACGCGCGCCGACGACAGAAGCGCTCTTCTCGCGCCAAAGACTGCGCGCGCGCACACTTGATTAACGTACAGAAAACTGATTTATTGTGTCGCGTTGAAAAAATAATCGGCCGACGGTGAGGAAATGTGATGGAGGGACAAGAGTGGCGGGGCGAGTGGCAACAGCCGCGTCAGCTGGACGGTTAGTGATCCTAGTGTTTGTTTCCGCCAACTCTATGTCAGCGTCCATAGAAGTTGACAATGCAGGACGCATGTGTTATCGCATGTACCGCGACAGTATTTGTCCATTTAGAACAGGAACTTTATCTAGTCCTTTGCAAAACTTAATATCCGACGTTATATAAAAGTCGTTTGTTAAAATTGCAAAAACTCCAATCATTTTGTGTTTAGAGCGTATTTAATAGTGAAATTATATAAAAATGTGCTTTGTGATTAATGGTGATAAGGTATGTTTAACATTGCAAACTATGCTTTCTTTTTCACAAAACCGTTTCATGCATAACCCTTTTTGCGTTTACGTAATCTACAAAATGAAGGTAGAATCAGCCCTTTTGTGTGTAAATTGAAAAATAAAGGTATAAATACAACTCTCCTAACCACATGTGTATATGTAAAAAATTTAGATATTTCTAAGACAAATCCTATGGTAAATCTAATCTGATGTCATTAAGTTATTTTCTTTTGAATTGATTTGTATCAATCACAAAAATCACCAATGTGTTTCTGAATAGTTTGAACAACCTTTAAATAGCGGTGCTATAAGATAACTGTATTCGTACCTACTTACCTAGTTGAATGAACGAAAATAATTAAAGAGACATGGAGAAATATTGTATAATTTATTAATTATAGTGGTCCCGGGCAGACGTTGTCTTGCCATATACCGCTTTCTAATTAATTCGGACCTATTTTTTGTTGAAAAAATAAGAAATTCAGATCTCGACAACAGCGCCACCTATCAGATCTAAAAAATTCTTATCTTTTAAGTTGGACCCAACCACACATATATACATAATTTCATTGAAATCGGTTGAGTGGTTTCAAAGTCTATAACGGACAAATTTTTTTTACATACATACATATACACTCACGCCTGTAATCCCCGAAGGGGTAGGCAGAGGTGTAACAAGTACACCCACTTTTCGCCGAATTTCGGTCAATTCAACAATTTTTTTTTTGTTTCATATATCCTCGGTGAAACTGCAAAACGAGCTATGTCACAAAGAACTGATTTTACAGCAGAGACAAAAAACGTTTTTTTTTGTTAAATAATTCGCTAAGTGTATGACATGCTTATAATGATATAACGCTATTAAGACCTATATAACAACAGGCAAATAATCCCGCAAACAGATGCGTTCGGATACAGGATCTCGATCATTTTAACAAAACAAATTAAATATTTTTTTTTGACATGGAACGTATTGCAGTATCACCGACGATATATAGATTTACGTACTTGTAGGTTTATAATAACAAAAAATACTTAAACAAAACTGAAAGTCCAATTTACTTACTATGCTTAATAAACTATTAAAAACTTGCCTGTACTTTATAGTACCATTTAAAAACTCTTTGTAATAATATGTTAATGTTTATTATTTTCCATAATCATAACTCCAGAAGTTAAATTACTTGATACATTAATGTTTGTGCCGAGAAACATGTTAAAGAACTAAATCCTTAGTAGCTCTTGTTAAAAAAACATAAATCAATAAAAATTCTTAAAAAAATATATTATATGCCAGTATTATGATAATTCCATGAAGGTTTGTATTTTGCAGTTGACAGAAATAAGTAGTTGATAGTATACTCTATGCGAGAGGCCCAGCTGTATAGGTAATATACCGTTGCTTTATCTAAAACTGCTTTTATGCTTGTGTGTATACACTCCGATATATATATTTTTATCCTGACACGGCAAAGTGACTACACTGTACCTGGTAGTAAGCGCAGTGCCGTCCAATTAGAGTATCGAGTAACGAGAGAGAATCTATCCCCCGCTGCTCGACACAATCATGCCGGCCTGCTTCTTCACACTACGCCATCGGCAAGATGATGAAGAAGCGGTCGAGGGTCTAATGTACTCAGAAGGCCGCAAAATCCGACAAAAACCGGATGTACACTGGCTGATCCCGGAACGCGACACACTTGCTCGTGCCACTATGGCGGGTTGTACACTCTGTGTACGGTGGTCGCTATCCGGGCAGATATGAATATCCTACCACCAGCAAGGGGAATACTATTTCACGGAAATCTGACTGAATTCTTCTCAATCTAAAGGAATTTCTTGCAACTTATATTTAATCTCGTAGTGAATGTGATTCAATGAGTGATTCAAATTTTATACAATTTTCATGTATTTTGCTTATTTTTAAATACCTATTGAAATATAAGTAAAGTATGTAAACTAATCAATATCAAATATTTATTGAATCCATAAAATGTTATACATCATTTAGATTTAGTCAATTTTTTACTCTACCGCTAGTTCGGAATGCAGTTTCGCTCTTTTCACATCGGTTAACAATATTTGGTCATACAATTAATATACGATTTCAGTATAATTACATTAGATTAGAGCAGCTCAATGTATGTTAAGTTACCTTATTGCAATATTGTGAAATAAAAATAAAGCAGCGATAGCCTAGTTGGTTGCGGTACGGACTGCCAAGACGAAAGTCGTAGGTTCGAAACCCAAGTGGCAGACACCTCTGACTTTTCTAAAGTTATTCGTGTATTAAAATGTTAATTATCGCTTGGTTTAACGGTGAAGGAAAACATCGTGAGGAAACCTGCATATCTGAGATTTTTTCGAAGGTATGAGAAGTCTGCCAACCCGCATTAGGCCAGCGTGGTGGACTACGGCCTAACCCCTCTCATAGTAGAGGAGGCCCGTGCCCAGCAGTGGGACAATGTTTAATACAGGGCTAGTATTATTATTATTAAAAATCATTACAAGACCGGTGCCGCATATAATAATAATATAGGATACGAAACCAACTAACGCTACAACAAGTAAAACCAATGAAATTTTAGAAATATCAAAACTACAAAACATATTCAAAAATACACCATTTTGAATTTGCGTTCCAAAACTAACCGAAAATGTACCTATAGGTAAATAAAGTTTGCAGCTTTTAAAAGAAATAGAATATAATAGCTTTGAAAAAGCGATTCGTTGCAATGTGATACATGTTGCTGTATTTCCAATACTAATGTTTCATTAAAAAAAAAAAAATTAGTATATTATTGACAGTCTCCGTGGCGCAGCGGGCGAGTACCTGGCTGTGAAGCGAGAGGCCGTGGGTTCGATTCCCGCACCGAGACAAATGTTTGTGTGACAGACAGATATTTGTTTCGTGTCTGGGTGTTGGGACCGTAGTCCCTTGTAGTTCTTGATACCAACGATACAGATTTTAACTAGTGTAGGGTCAGAATTATATGTATGAATAAATATGATGTACTTAGGTCTTGGGTTCAATCCCCGGGTCGGGTAAAGTGATATTGGGTTTTTCTATTTAGAAATACTCAGTATCAGTCCGGGCTCTGGGATTGTGACCTTTATGGCGATAGGCTCGCCCTCTATCACTTTATGGGACCGTGATAAATTCGGCAAAAAGGGTTTATTTATTATTATTTTAGTGCAAGTAATTCACAAATATCGGCATGTGTGGCTTGGATTCCGCGCATGACTGCGACGCCACTGTGATAGCGTTCATTCATCCATCCCTCGTCGCGTTCGGAAACGCGCGGGCTCGCTCGCTCACATCGACGATTGACATCCGACTGTGTCACCACTCGTTTATCTTTATTTTTTTTTGCAAAATCTTTTTAGTCTATGCTTTCCGAACAAAGTAGGACACACGTGCAATTTTATATTTATAATTTACCTTAATGCATGTCACAATAAAATTGTATTCTCTTCATTGTCTGTTTCTTGGTGTGTATCAGAGTTAAGTATTCTTTTTTCGAAAACCATATTTTAAATTTAGACATGAAAAACCAAATAGACAAGCTTAATTTTTTTTTTATATTGTAATTATTATGTTAATAATCTATTTTACTGACGAGTTTTTTTACTTTTCTAGAGGCTCCGTGTAATGTAGATACCTGTAGATAACTGTACTATACAATAATTATAACTTTAATTTATCAAAATAGTTTATTGTTATAATAATATAAAACTAGAATAATTTGTATCAAAAGCTCAAAGAGTTGGCCAGAATCACACAAGCTGCATTTTATGAAAACATCTAATGTGTCAGATGTTTGAAAAACAAGGCACAAAACGTGCGTGGTACAAAACACGTCAATGTAGATTAATGAGCCGACCGGGGTGGGCCGTGGGCGACATTTTTTGTGGTAATTAGCCGGATAGTCGCGACTCGCGACGGACATGGAAAAAATATCAATGCGCACACTTGACACACTTCACAAATCCAATTCGCTAATGCTCCTTTCACTAATTACTGCCATATAATTTCTAGCTTCCAAATTTAAATGCGGAAAAAAAACAAAATTCAATACTATTTGCATATTTAATAAGTTAAACTTTTTCGTTCTTTATCACATACTTTTTGAATATGCTTGTTTTATTGTGGTCGTTTTGGATTTTATGAATGTTTCATAAAAAAAACTATGACATTTTAATAATCTTTTTACGCATACAATATGTTTAGCAAGTAGCTTAAAAATGTATTATTAGTTACGATATTTCAAGGGTTACAGAAAGTTATCGTTTGCTAAAAATACCAATAACGCAGACAACTCAAAGATTTGCTTTCCAAAACCCATAAAACATAATCTACCCTCTTATGATTTCCAGACGAGGAAGTATTTTTAACGGTTCAGGAATCCTTCTATTTGGCCAAAGTAACGGGCACTTATCGTTTCTGGCACTCGACTGTTCTACTCACGTGCAAACATTTGCGTGTTACTTATTTTTTTTACTCCATGAAATATTTAGGTATCGACATACGTTAAATATAATTATTTAACGGTAGGCAGCGGCTATGCTGTGCCTTGTCATTGCAGAAGTCTATGGGCGGCGGTGACTACTTACCATCAGGTGGCCCGTCTGCACGTCTGCCTATCCAGGCACTAAAAAAAAGTAACTAATTGAACATTTTTGTTTAAAAAAGTTTTTTTATTCATAAAAAGTACACCGAAGTCTATGGGCGGCGGTGACTACTTACCATCAGGTGGACCGTCTGCTCGTCTGCCTATCCAGGCACTAAAAAAAAGTAACAAATTGAACATTTTTGTTTATAAAAGTGTTTTTATTCATAAAAAGTACACCGACTTCAATAGCAAAACAAATTATGCGTCACTATAAAATTTGAGGGTTGACCTTGATTTGTCTGAGATCCCATCATCAGATCCTGACTTGGTGCCAATGGGACCACCTGGGAAGTATACCCTTTTAAACAAAAAAAGAATTTCTCGAATCGGTCAGGTAACATACATAAAAAAAAGATTCCGACGAATTGTTAACCTCCTCCTTTTTTAAAGTCGGTTAAAAATATACATATAAGCTATTGAAGAAAGAAGGAAGAAGAATTTTTCGTCATCGTATTTCAGTATATACTAGTATAAGATTATTTCAGGTAACGCCTAACTTACTAAAAATATTCTGAATAGTATCAAATGGTAATGATATTATGTAGCTTAAAGATACATTATTTATTGTTATTGATGAATGATCTTGATCCCTTATAGATCACCCTTGGTGATGATATAATTCTATATAGCCTCAAAATTCCATAAATAAGATATTCTGTAGAAGATAAAATATAATTTGCGTATATACTGTAAATTTTTACTAAATTTTGTAAAGCTCGCAATCTTTAAACACGTGGCTTTACCTTATCTATTTTTTCTTCAAACAACCCATCATATCTATGTTCTTGTCAAGAAAATGACGATGCTCGTCAATTTTTTATTGCTCTTCAAAAGATACCAAGTTTCTTCGCGACAAACTTACAAGTTGTTACTTTGAGACATTTAAAGCATTTGCTATATGTAATTAACTGATTGAAGGGTTTATTGTTGCATTAATTTCTGACTTTTAATTCAATTTACAGGTCTATGGTACTATTGCGAATAGAAAAAATACCACCTCAAATTATACATAAACAAATATTCGAAAAGAAGTAACGTTAATAAAGAGAAAAAGTTACACAACTCTACAAATACAATTTTAAAGTAAACAAATCGGATGAATGTGTTCCCCAAATCATTAAAAAGTCATCCCTTCTATCTAATATTATAAATGCGAATGTTTGTATGGATGGATGTCTGTTACTCAATCACGCTACAACGGCTGGACGGGTATGGTTGAAATTTGGAGATAGATTATATTCTGGAATAGCACATAGGCTACTTTTATCCCTTAAAATGTACTATTCCCGTGGGATAGTTTAGTTTTTCACAGAGAAAAGGATCAACATGATTTTTTGCATAGTGGCAGTTTAGAGATCAGAAAATGACATAGGCAATTTTTTATCCCCGAAAATGCACGCTTCCTATAAGATAGCAAAATATAGAAAGGAGTAATAGCTGAAGATGCCTCCATGGATTGTATACCTTTTCTTCCAAAAATAACATCCACGCGGGCGGAGCCGCGGGCAACATCTAGTCAATGTGTATATTCTTAACAAATCGACGCAAATAATGTGTATTTTATTAAATAACTGCTTTAAATATTTTTAGTTGGTACTTAACACACTTAGCGTGTGTACTTAGTCATTTGGATCTTAAACATAGCGCAATCAGACCACCAGAGAATCGTATAAGTCATCAGTGACGTGCCCTTTCAAATTCTCACGCCTTAATAAACAAAAGGTCTATTTTGAGTGGTTGAAAAAAAAGAAACATAACACACCGGATTACCAGCGCTCTTAAAGAAAACAAACAATTGAGGCGTAATTCATAATACGTCGGACGGTGGCGTTTGGGCCCAGGAGACTATCCTGGCACATAAAGATATCGATAATCGACATTATTCAGGAATATATATCATTATCAAATTTAATATTAAGGTGTAGGTTATAAAGATTTATGTATTTATATAATTATACAAATTACTCAAACGTATGGCCACAAATTGTTAGGTTATATATATATATATATATACATACACTTTATTCAAATTCAATTTTTATATATGAAATTCAAAAAGAGCTTTTCCGCCTCACTGGAAACAAAACTGAATATTTAAAGCTGACGCCCAACCTTCAGTAATTGGAGAGGCACATGAAGGAGCGTGCAATTTACCATATAAAAAATAGCCTATGTCATTTTCCTGATCCCTAAACTGCCACTATGCATAATCAAGTCGATCCCTTGCTCTGTAAGAAACTAAACTATACCACGGGAACTGTACATTTTTTCGGGATGAAAAGTAGTAGATGTGCCAATGATATTCACGTATTCATTGATATGTGCTATTCTAGACTATAATCTATCTCTCTATTTAGCCAGATCCGTCCAGCCGTTGTAGGGCGTTTGAGTAACCAACATCCATCCATCCAAACATTCGCATTTATAATATTAGTAGGATCACTACTTTGAATCGCAATATTTTTAATTTAAGAATAAACTGTCATAGTTCGAGTCACTCAGCCACTCAATCAATCGAAAACACATTCACATAGTTCGAGAATAGTCACCCGTCGCGTCAGTGGCAGCAGATTTAGATCTCTCACATCCCGCCGTGTATGATTTACTGAGAATATATCATTATTTTCGGCAACGTTTAACTTGGGCTTAGCGCCTACTTTACCGAAATATGATTTTATTGGCTTACGCCTAAATTAGACGAGGTATTTTGATGAACAACTTACTTCAATCATTCGAGCCCTTTTGGAATTATTATGCGTTATGACTTTTTAATATTATCATCTATTTTTATAATATAATTAATAAATATAATCCTAATCCCACACTATGTGAAACATGTATCGTATGTATCAAGATTTATAGGGTCTATAATCCCACAACACCCAGAACCGAAATAAAAACTTGTGGATTAATCAAACATTTGTATCAGCACGGGATCAGTACAAGGCCTCTTTAAATTTTAGAAGTAAAAGTTTTTTTTAATTCATAATAAGTACACCGACTTCAATGAAAAACAAATTATGCGTCTCTATAACATTTGAAGGTTTCCCTCGATTTTTCTGAGATCCCATCATCAGATCCTGACTTGGTGCCAATGGGACCACCTGGGAAGTATACCCTTTTAAACAAAAAAAGAATTTCTCGAATCGGTCCAGGCGTCTTCGAGTAATCGGGTAACATACATAAAAAAAAAGATTTCGACGAATTGTTAACCTCCTCCTTTTTTTGAAGTCGGTTAATTAAAAATACAATTTTATTATATATTAATAACCATTCGGTACTGCTTTTGGTACGTTGATCACTACGTAAGCCATAGTATGAATGCACTTTCACTAGAAAAGAACAGATAAGAAACTCTAGCGTTGCTCTTTTCAAAAACTGGTTTACTTTACAATATTTGCACTACACTAAGTAAAAAACAATTTAAACTGGATCAGAGCAGCTCAAATAATAGCTAAATAAAATCAAAATCGAATACTAGCCTTACATAAAAAAATGACCCACTGCTGGGCACGGGCCTCCTCTACTAATGACAGGGGCTCGGCCTTAGTCCACCACGCTGGCCTAATGCGGATTGGTAGACTCCACACACCTTCGAAATTCGTATAAGAATTCTCAGATACGCAGATTTCCTCACGATATTTTCCTTCATCGTCCAAGCAAGCGATAATTAACATTTAATACACACATAACTTGAGAAAAGTCTGAGGTGTATGCCACTTGGGTTTCGAACATACGACTATCGTCTTGACAGTCCGTACCGCAACCAACTAGGCTATCGCTATCGCTGCTTTGCCTTATAGTAATATTATGAAAAAAACGAAAACCCATTGCTGCTCTACACGACTCTCGTGTGAGCGAAAACTTCCTACAAATTTCAACCATTGTATTTTGGTATTTCCGTTCTCGAATACTTCTTAAATTTATTTTTGTAATGTTACAATTGAAAGATTGGTATCAATAAAACGATTTTCAAACACAAACTGTTTGCTATCTGATTATAACTATCAAATTAAATCTTAATTTATGATACAGCGTGTATAAATATTTATGCCGCATGCATCCAATTTGTCGATTTTAATTGTTAAACGTGTATTTAGGAACGTAAGTTTATTTTTAATTTGCCTTTTTAATGTTAACATTATTACAATCACAGTTATATATTTTTTTGTAATGAAGAAAAGTACAGTCGCGATCAAGTAGCTTCTTTAGAGGTTATATTTTTTTGGATATTTATAATTTCCTTACTATGTCCTCTTTTACTAATTAATTTCTAGAATATTAAAAAAATGAAACCGTACAATATATAACTTTTTGAAGTAGAAAAAGGTTATGAAAAAAAATATTAAAACTTGTTGACATAATTCCTTTTTTTAATCTTAATTGCATTAGGCCAGCGTGGTGGATTTAAGGCATCCTCATTAGTAGAGGAGGCCCGTGCCCAGCAGTGGGACAATATTTAATACAGGGCTAGTATTATTATTTATAGATTATAATTTATAAAGAGCTTGGTCGAATGACTATGCTATGCTATAATGCTAAAAATACAAAATTAAACAAGAATATAATTAAAAAATTCTAATATGTCGTACAGTGTACGTACGAACGGCACTCGTCTTCGGCACAACGCGATATAACTTTGTAAGTAAAATAAACGTTAGCTCCGTCGTGTGTTTGTTATTGTAATATTTTAATTTCGAACGTGTTTGTAATAAGCGGTCAGCTTTGTGCGCTTTGATGTGTCTTTAAGCCACGGTCGCATGTGCGTCTGTACATAAATTTGATTGTATTTAGAGCCAAGGGGTTTAATTGGTGAAAATTTAAAAGTCATGGGTTATCTCATGAATTACCTTCAGAAAATTCATGTTTGTAATATAAAAATTGACAAAATTAATTGTTAGCGATTAGGTAATTTAACTTGAATTTAGTCATGCGTTACTTTGTTATTGGATATATAGCTAAATTATTCTTCAAATATAAGACAAATCACTTCAAATTATTAATACATATTCAAAATATTTTCTTTTATATTTCATTCAGCCAGCTATTTGCCAGCTACCGTGTTCCCTCCTTCCTATAATCCTGGGTCCTTTAGGCGTAGTGTGAAGAAGCTAAACAGCAGGCCGGCATGATTGTGTTGAGTAGCAAGGGATAGACTGTCTCTTGCTACTTGATACTCTATCTGGATGGCACTGCGCTTACCATCAGGTGCAGTGTGGTCACTTTGCCGCACCAGAATAAAAAAAAAAAAAAATCTAATTCTACGAGATATCTAAAAACCATTAGAAATTCCAATGAACGGAACCACGGCGCAATAACTAACCAGTTAGTACCATTTGGAGTTGTTTACGTAAACGTAAATTGTTCTCATAAGGGCTTCTCGTGTTGATATCATAAACATGTGGCTAATGATTGGATTCTCCTGTGAATAACAATGTTACGGATGTACTTATTATTGAATTATTGCTGTATCATAACAATCGATATCCTGGTTTCGTCAATAAGAATTAATATTAGGTAATTAAAGTTACGTTAAAGTGGTAGAGCCACGCTGTAGACATATTTGTCTACAGCATGAATCGGCCGGCTCGACCGGTGTAGTACCACTGTCTCACAGAAAACAAACGTAAAGTGACAGTTTACTGTCGCGTTTCGTATGGTAAGTGAGATATCCGGAGGCCCAGATTCCCCCTTTCCTTCCCTAATCCCTATTCCTGACCTTTAAGGCCGACAGCGCATACGCGATACTTTCGGTATTGTGTATGTTCATGAGCGGCGGAGATCACTTAACATCAGGTGACCCACTGGCCGTTTGTCGGACTATGATATAAAAAAAAATTATTTGAGTATTAAGTAGTGAGAGACAATCTATCCTCCGCTACTCAATACAATCATGCCGGCCTGCTGTGTAGCTTCTTCACACTACGCAATGGGGCAAGGAGGTGAAGAAGCGGTCGAGTGTCTATTATCAGAGTACTCGGACGGTAACACGGCCAAACATCGTACCCCAGCTCCAACCCCCGACAAAAACCGGATGTACACTGGCTGACCCCGGAACGCGACATACATGCGTGTGCCACTATGGCGGGTTTTACACCCTGTGTACGGAGGTCGCTATCCAGGCGGATATGAATATCCTGCCACCAGCAAATAGGATATCAATAAATTGGACCGAATCACACAAATACATAAAATTTCATTGAAATCGATTGAGTGGTTTTGAAGTCTATAACGGACATGCATAGAAACAGTTTTTGTGTTTTTGTTTTTACTTTACGTCTGTTTAAAGCCAGTGGTACGAATCCCGTCGAACCAGCTCTTGTTCTAGAGGACTCTCTCAAGTGTCACTCTACCTAATTGCTATTTGGAATTTGACAAATCCAATACTTCAACTGAACCCACCCCATACAAAATGATTGCGGTCGTAAAGTATGCGGCGCGGCGCATGCGTCGTTCATTGACTGCATTCCACGCGTATATCTTGAGGATTTTTCTCACCCGTGTTCAATCTTATTATTTTATTTTCTTTTTTAATTACAGCTTTCTTAAGAAAATTATTTTATAAACATTATATTTATTATTTGGTAAACATTAAAAATTTGTTTAAAAATACCTTTACAGTCTGAGCCCTAATACAGTAGCATTGGTCTCCTTATGCTTAACATGTTATAACTTAAACCTATTTTTGAATTAATACTGCTTTAGGCGCGTTATTAAAAAATTATGAGAGTGAAATTTTAAGATGCGCGCGCATACCGTCACACCATAGTGACACTCTGAAGCTGCCCGCTAAACCACTCATTAAGTCACGAAAAATAGCTACCAACAAAATAGAAAAAGAACCTCTAAGTTACTTATAGTTATCTATAAGTTATATTCAGTAGTGATTTAAATTGAATATTATTTGCTATTCGTAAATATTAGTGAAAAAAATTGTGGTTTTATACTTTTTCAAGTGGTCCAATATAATTGAGGTTAACTATCTGTATGTATTATTTATTGATATAAATTAAAATATTATTAATATTAATTATTAATATTTGCATGCAATTAAAAACTATTTTTTAATGATGCTAAAGAAGTATAACTTCTCACGCGCGTACATAAGTACACGCAATATTTTTTATTTACACAATTGCAGGTTGCATCTCTACCATGATCTCTCATAAAACCCAGCAGAATCATGGATGCGTTGCTGACTTTAAAGAAAATGACTAGGGGTTAGAAAATAAGGGGATCTGAGCCTCTGAATATCTCACACATTTAACGAAACCTAAAAGCGAGCTGATACTTCTAGTTTTTTTTATTCTGAGACAGTTGTACCCTGTTAAATTATCCTCTTCGTGCTGTACACAGAATTGTCTTCAGAGTGGCTCTACCATTTTACAAATAGACAGAGTTGTAACTGGTATATCCACAATTCGCAGGGCTTATTACCGTCCTATAAAGTGATAAAGTGCGAGCCTATCGCGATACCGGGCACAATACCAGACTAAGGGATGATAGTCAGTATACAATGATAGAAAAACCCAATATCACTTATACCCGACCCGGGAATCGAACCCGAGACCTCAATACAGCAGTCGTATCGCTACGCAATCACAACTGTGCCACCGAGCTAAAACTTATAAAAAAAAGCCATTAAAAAAATCAGTAAACTTTAAGTTTCTAGTAATATTTTTACGCCTTATTATCAAATAAAAATAATAAACCTCTAATATATCTCTATAATATTTAATGAGAATTATCTTATTTAAACTCGTAACCGATTCACGGTGCTCTATTGTACTATACCGACATTCCATTTTTAAATAAATTAGCCCAATTAGTTACGTCGAAACAAAGCAGCCATGTACACATTTCTTATTCATTTTTGAATCAGGAATGTTTACCATTTGTATGGCATGCTTACACTCATGACTCCGCCCGTCTTACATACAAACTTTTTGAATCGTTCAGACCTTAGGCTATATTTTTTTAACCGTAGGCAATTTTAACTAAAATGATTTTTCATAGTCTAATGTATATAAAACACAAAAAATGTTTCTACCACCTTTATCCCATATTGACTTTGAAACGGCTAGAGCGATTTTTATGATATTTTCAGGCAATCTTCAGATTAGCCTAGATAATGTTCCTGTGAAGTTTCGTAGCGATCCGATAGGTGGCGCTGTTATTGGAATTACCTTTTTTTTGGATTCCAAACTCCGGGCTAATACTGAGAATTTCTAAATAGAAAAACCCAATATCACTTTACCCGTCCCTAGATCGAACTCGAGACCTCACAGCAGTTGTAACGCATGCGCAATTACAATTGTGCCACCGAGGCAGTCCTAAAACACACTAAAAACAGTATTTAATACTTTTTACTAGCATTAATTTGATGATTCCACTATTAAGTTACCCCATCGTGTGTGGCAAAGATGTAAATGTTCCCTCAGGATCGTTTGATTTACGCTAGCGGCAGGTCGTCACTTCCCGCCCCGCGTCATAACTCTAAAACATGGCGCCAATTATGTTCGGAGATAACACGCACGGCGCCACTTTTCTCATTTGTTTCGTGACATTCTTGAAACATGCTTGAGATTTCTTTATCATTTTTGACAGCCTCCGTGGGGCAGTAGGCGAGTAGCCGGCTGTGAAACGGGAGGCCGTGGATTCGATTCCCACACCGGACAAATGTTTCTGTGACAGACAGTTATTTGTGTCCGGGGTCTGGGTGTTGTGAGACCGAAAGTCTCTCGTAGTCCCTGATACCCACAATTCTAGACTCGTATCTTAGTGTGTGGTCGGGGCTATGTGTGTGCCTGTGGGTGTTATTTATTTACAATATTTATTTTTTCGACTAAATAGACTATCTTTCCCTACTTGATACTCTAACTAGACGGAACTGCGCTTACCATCAGGTGCAGTATGGTCTTTTTGCCGTGCCAGAATAAAAAAAATCGTTATATAATATTTTAAATATGTGGCATATTTTAAAATGTTACCTCTCTTAATCCCTCCATTCAGGAAGGATATTAAAAAAAAAGTCGGGAGTAAAGCAACAAGCTTTTATTTCCATAGCATTAAAGTTAAAAATTGCATGCAAGAACGGCGAGTGTTGCTAGTGTTACGCGCCGCCGGCGTGTCTATCCGTCATGACTGGTGAGAAAGAAGAAAAAAAAATTATATGGTACCTGATAAAAATAACAAATGATAATGTGATCAAACAACAATCGGACATGAAATCACTTAAAATAAATTACGAATAAACTAGGATAGCTTCCTGTGTTTAATTTTGTACATTATTTGATTATGCAACAGAAAATAACAAAATGAGATAGATACCCTTTTAAAAAATTAACTCAAAAATCAGTCCGCAATTAGCATTTCGAATGTTGGTATGAACAAGAGTGGGTACGTAGTTGGAACATTACTATCTCCCTCGCACGACTGCACCGTAAGGTCTATTCTGAGTGATTACGTCACGACTCATATCGTGCATCCTTTTCTGTCATGAGATTTGAATGGCTTCTTACTTACATATTTTGAGCGGATTTACATATTTAGGTAAAGTAAATTGTTAATTATCGTGAACCGATTAAATTTACAGTTTTATTGGCAATAAACATATTTCAAACCAGTAGTACCTATTTATTATAATATAATTAACATTTTATTTTGAATGCCTGGTGGCGCAGTTGTAGTTAGTTGCACATGTATTACGACTGCTGTGCTGAGATCTCGTGTTCGATCCCCGGGTCGGGTAAACGGATTTTCTATCTCGCAATTCTCAGTATTAGCCTGGAATTGGTGCCCGGTATACTATAGACTCGCCCCCTATCACATTATGGGACCAAAAAATTCGGCGAAAAGTGGGTGTACTGGTTGTAACCAGAGGTGTACCTCTGACTACCCCTTCGGGGCATACAGGCGTGGGTGTATATGTATGTATGTATTAAACATTTTACCATAATACTTATAATATAAATTAAGTTATTATTGTTTTCCCCCCAATCTATACATTCATAATCCTTTTCGGTATAAGCCCGTCCGTAATTAATTGCCCCCAAACGCAACACATCTCCGACGGCCGTAGAGATTTATTTGTGTAAGATTTAGACGAATTCTCCAAATAAATAACAACGCGGTTGTATTACACCGATATATTTTTGTGCGACTGTAATATAGAAGTTTAAGAATACTTGTGCCTATGTAATTATTTTATCTAATTATGTCCATACTAATACTATAAATGCGAAAGTAGCTCCGTTTGTTTGTTACCTTTTCACGACTAAACGGCTGAACGGATTGTGATGAAATTTGGCAAGCAGATAGATTATATCCTGGAGAAGGACATGGGCTATTTTTTCTATTTTTTTTTCAAATAACAAAAAAAATTGTATGGGAAATCCATAATTCCTCAAGTTAGGGATCTGAAAATTCTTATTTAGGCTTTTGGTAAGAAATAACGAAGTACGTTTTTACCAAATGATCCATAAAAAGGGCGAAGTGAGGGGTTAACTTATGAGGTATTATTTAAATGTAATCTCAAGCTTCAGGCACAACAACTGAGAGTCAGGACGATTGCTATAGGTGCCTCAGTGCAGAAGACAACTCCTTGTATTGTATACTTCTGCTCCCGAAAATACTTCCACGCGGGCGGAGCTGCGAGCAATAGCTAGTAGGTTATATAAAATAAAAATATAGAAAAAATTATACAGAGCAGTATTACTAAAAATGGAGATGAAAAATAAAGAGCTAGTTTTTGTTCACATTTGATAATACGGTCAATTAAAAATCGGGGGCGTCAAATAGGTTGTGTTTTATGAGTAATATGTTTTTATTATACATACTACAAAACACATATAAATAAAGGGCTAAGATATCATTGCGAGTGTCCAATACTTCAGAATATTATACAATGAATATTATATATGTGTTTGATACTTTGAAATCTAGTTATAATAACAATACTAGCCCTGTATTAAACATTGTCCCACTGCTGGGCATGGGCCTCATCTACGAATCAGAGGGGTTAGGCCTGAGTCCACCTCGCTGGCCTAATGCGGGTTGGTAGACTTCACATACCTTCGAAATTCTTTTGAGAATTCTCAGGTATGCAGGTTTCCTCACGATGTTTTTTTTTTTGTAAAGCAAGCGATAATTAACATTTAATACACACGTAACTTTAGAAAAGTCAGAGGTGTATGCCATTTGGGTTTCGAACATACGGCTTTCGTCATCTCAGTCTGTACCGCAGCCTACTAAATCTGGTTATAGGTTGAAATAAATAATCTTTGATTGGTTTATTGATTACCCGACTATCACACATAGAAATAATGTATACAACTGGCTTGGTGGTGCAGTTGATTTGCGCATACGTTGCGACTGCTGTGCTGAGGTCTAGGGTTCGATACCCGAGTCCGGGTTAAGTTATATTGGGTTTTTCTAGAAATACTCGGTATCAGCCCGGGGTCTGAAATCGTGCCGGGTATGGCGATATGCTCGGCCCTTATCTCATTATGGGACCGTAAATAATTCGGCGAAAAGTGGTTGTACTGGCTATACCTTTGCCTGTCCCTTCGAAGATTACAGGCGTGTAATCGTCGATGCCCCTTCGACTGTCCCTTGTAACTCGTACAACTCAGTCCGCCCCGTGATCATGAATGCTGTATATCGAAACGTCGGGTCTAAAATAATAATAATAAAATATTAAATCGGACGGGTCTAAAATAAACAGCGAAGAAATTCGTAAAATTTGTTTGATTTAAATATTTTGTGATTTGTGTGGATCAAAACATATTTTTCATCTCATAAGAATCTGAGAAGGAAGTATTAGGGTAGAAATTTAACATTTTTATTTAAAATAATTAATTTTAACATTTCAAGTATATATTTTGAAAATAATATTACTTTATTCAAAAACAACATAGTAATACTATAACAAATCGGAAGAATATAATAAATTTAATTAGAGAATTATACCTATAAATCAGAAAGCCGTATGGATAGCCTAGTTGGAAGTGGTACAGACTGCCGAGACCAAAGTCGCGAAATCAGCCCAAATAGCATAATCTGACTTTTCAAAGTTACATGTGTATTCATTGTTATTTTTTTTTTATCCTATCACGGCAATGTGACCGCACTTCACCTGATGGTAAGCGCAGTACGGTCCAATTAGAGTATCGAGTAGCGAGAGACGATCTATCCCCTGCTACTCAACACAATCATGCCGGCCTGCTTCTTCACACTACGCCATGGGCAAGAAGGTGAAGAAGCGGTCGAGGGTCTGTTGTCAGAGTATTCAGAAGGCCGCAAAATGGCCAAACATTGTACCCCAACTCTAGACCCCCAAAAAACCGGACGCACACTGGCTGATCCCGGAACGCGACACATTTGCGTGTGCCACTATGGCGGGTTTTTCACCCTGTCTACGGTGGTCGCTATCCGGGCGGATATGAATATCCTACCACCAGCTAGTTTAATTTAATTATCGCTTGCTGAAACGATGAAAGAAATCGAGGAAATCAACATGCCTGAGAATTTCTAAATAGGATTTTTTTTATCCTGGCACCGCAATGTGACCACACTGCACTTGCGCAGTGCCGTCCAAGTAGAGTCATATAGCAAGAAACAACTATCCTTAGCTACGAGTACACGACAGTCATACCATCTTGCTGAGTAGGGCCAACGTTGTGGACTAAGGCCCCCTCACTAGTAGAAGAGGCCCGTGCCGTAGTAGTACAATATTATAATCAAAATTATAGTGTTTAAAAATTTAGAGCTTAATAATAATAAGGATACAAGCTGAATTATGTTTTATCCGCCAGTGAGTCTCAAGTTTGCCCCAAATAGTTGGTACTAAAATAGCAGGCAATGTTAAAATGCATAGTAATGAGCGTAGGATCGGTTAACAGTAAACGAGGCTTGGGACACAAATCACCATTAGGGTTCGCGACGGACCGTGGACGTGTGGCACGCGAGATGTGTGGAACTTGCACCAATGTAAACAATATTTCAACTTAGAAGGCATTTGATGGACTATCGGCTATGTCATCCGAGAAAGTACTTGGAGCTGTCGCTGGTCTAGAGTTGAGGTACGATGTTTGGCCGCTCTGCGGCCTTCTGAGTACTCTGACACTAGACCCTCGACTGCTTCTTCACCTTCTCGCCCATGGTATAGTGTGAGGAAGCAGGACGGCATGGTTGTGTTGAGTAGCAGGAGATAGATTGTCTCACTGTTGCTACTCGATACTTTAATGGGACGGCACTGCACTTACCATCAGGTACAGAGTGGTCGATTTGCCGTGCCAGGATAGAAAAATGCTAAATTAGTGCTCTCCTATCTATTCTCTATAGCCCACCTCATGTTCGTCTTCTATGACATCATGGGACGGAAACAAATACGGTTAAACATGGTGATATTGCGTTTGTCTGCGTATAAGGAAAACGGTAAGCTATAAAATGTTATGGGTTATATTTATTTGTGAATTAATATTATTTAATGTAATGTCAAAAATACAATGGACCTATGACTGAGTTTCCAAAGCACCGGTAGATATTTGTAAATTTTAATAATTCTGAACTGTAAAGCCCCTAGTAGATTTGATTTATGGAAATCTCGCCTGATAGCGTCAAAAAAACAAGTGCACTGTCGCCAAATAAATACCCTATTCAACGGTCGTTCTCTTTATTTTCCAAAAAGAGTGCGAAAAGTTGAGACTGTTTTCACTAGACCAAATAAACAATGTAAATACAACCTTATATAGTACCAATACAGACATATATTTATCAATTTATATTGTGTATATTTTCTGTTTAATTCCTTTTAGGTCGCAAACTATATTCAATTTCAAACTATAAAACATACTTCTTCATCTTCGTGTATGTGGATTGCCGTTTATATTCCAAGGCACATGTTAAAACAATGAGGCTGGGCGCAGATGGGCGGCTCCCGAAATAACTCGACTTGGCACAGCTCAATCAGCAATCACAACACTTTGCCACGTTACCGAACTTGCCACTTCTGACACCTTTGTAATACAAAATATTCATATAGGTTTATATATTTTCACGAATAGGCAATATGGTAGAGCAATCTAAAAGTAGATATGAATATCGCATCAAGCGTCAATGTGTTTGAATTATGCACTAGATCTATAAGAGACCAGCCGAATGTTACGAATGCATGACTCTGACGTCTTCAGTATGGCGTTGAAGATGTCGCTACATCTCTTTAACGCTTGACGTGACCAGTCTGCCTATTGATCCTCACGCTCATTTATCTTGATGATTTGAATGCTGATCGCCATGTACTAATAGAGACTGAAGACCCTCAGTCTTTATTTGTATATGGCGGGTTTTCAGACCCTCGAGACGCAGCGTTTTTAAATCGTTATTTAATTTTTGTAGTGAAACTTCTTTAGGCATGTTGGGCACATTTGAGATGGGGAAAAGCTCTGACCTCGCGTGATCGTCACGCTCAGATTATTTTACATTTGATAAAAGCACGCCTATGAAGTTCTATAATTATTTATAAGCAAACATAAACAAAAAAGTTACTACTTCATGGACGCTGTTTCAAAAAAGGAGTAACACAGTAATTCCAGAGTTTTAAGTTTTCACTTCTGTCGGTAGTCCCCGTGACTATTTTGTAGGAAAGGTTGGAAATTTAGCTAGATTCGTTTTGTTAGAATGTCATAACATTTATTTTAGTATAAGATACACATGAATAGACTTAACAGTTTTCCAGGCAATTTATATTAAAAATTGTTACCATTTACTTTTTAAGTTTTTTTCTACGTTATTTGCGAACACTTACAGAAATTCTATGCAGACAGAAAGTTGTATATTGAAACGATATTTAACATCTATTTTTATATAGCGATTGCTCCAACAAGCTTTAACATATTATGAATGCATTTATTATTTTTATTTGATTAGAATTTCCGTCAATCTATTTTAAATTCGAATAGTAATTTATTCTATTTTAAATTGTGAAGGCCTATCTTGGTTGACAATTCTCAAATATAAATGATTAATGACGTTTTAATTACCTCTGTTAGATTTTTGGGTCTAATCCCTCTGTATGTAGAAAATGCAAAACCACTATGGGTGGTCTTTTTTGTATTCTCGTGGTTACTTTCCGTAGAATTAAATTGACTAATATACTGTAAATAAGAACTGCAAGAAAAATGCTCTAAATTATAGCATTGTTTCTTTATAATTTCTTATCAAATGAATTTATTTCACAAATAATGGCATATCTACAACATACACATTTAAAAGTATCGTGATATGTTTAACAGAACCATGAATATTAGACTTCAATTCAATGATATAATCACACACACACATACACTCACGCCTGTAATCATCGAAGGGGTAGGCAGAGGTGTAACGAGTACACCCACTTTTCGCCGAATTTCGGTCCCATAATGTGATAGGGGGCAAGCCTATCGCCATACCGGGCACAAATTCCAGACTCCGGGCTAACACTGAGGAATTTCTAGGTAGAAAAACCCAATATCACTTTACCCGACCCGGGGATCGAACCCGAGACCTCAGCACAGCAGTCGTAACTCATGCGCAATTACGAAGACGCCACCGAGGCAGTCAATGATATAATCAGTCCAGCTTATATCATTGATCCAAGAATAGTGTTCACTTCTGTAGTTCCATTTGGAAACATCAGTCAATCAACGGTCACAACAGCACGGCTTACTGACAGTGCTAGCTTCATGCGCCTTCCTAGAACTGAGTCAATAAAAAACAACATTGAGGTACGGACAATTCGTAAAACGCAGCAAAGCATTTATCATTGAAAAAGAGTCCAGTTAAGAGCAAGATGATTTTTTAATTGGTGTTTGTTTCGATATCTGTAATAACACAAAAAGGTTTGTTCAAAGTAAATTTGACAGCCCTTGTCACATAAGTGTATGTTACGTCACAAAATTTCAAATAACATAATGATTTCAATAATATAACTTTAATATAAATATGTTAAGGAATTACTCTCATTAGTCATATATGGCAATAGGTCTTGTAATATTTTTGTCACCATATTACAATAAGGCAACTTAATTCAACTACATTGAGCTGCTCTAATCTTACGTTATCAAATTTACATCCTATTTTATTTTTATATCCAAATATTGTAACTAGTTTTCGAAAAGAGCAACGCTAGAGTTTATTGTTGACAGCCTCCGTGGCGCAGTTGGCGAGTAGCCGGCTGTGAAACGAGAGGCCGTGGGTTCGTTTCCCACACCGGGACAAATGTTTGTGTGAGAGACAGTATTTGTGTCCGGGGTCTGGGTGTTGTGAGACCGAAAGTTTCTCGTAGTCCCTGATACACACAACACAAGACTCGTATCTTAGTGTGGGGTCGGGGCTATGTGTGTGACTGTTGGGTGTTATTTATTTATTGTTAGTTCCTCTCTAGCGAAACTGCATTCCAAGCTGATAGTAGAATTACAAGATTGACCGAGTCTAAATAACAATAACATTTCATAAATTAAATTAAAAAAAAAGGATTTAAATATAATAAATCAAAATTTATTGTGTTTGCTATAGCTATACTTATGCCTTAATCAGAAATACTTGCCATCATGCATAAATAAAACATATTTAGAATTAAATTTTTAAAACTCCATTTCGTGAATCATTACATCCACTTAATGTTGGATTGCTTACAAATAAACGTGTTTGACAAAGAAGCTCCACCCTCGGAATTAGCGAGAGCATTTCCCTTTGATCACTTGGTGTCAACATTACTAGCGAACCTCGTTAACAAGCCAATCGACACACGTCACACGACATCCAAGAATTCTAGAAATGTTCATCAAAAATACGTTAGGTCGGTTCACACACCATCGGGACAGGGCCGTGAAGGGACCGTGAGTTTTTGGGATGTTATTTCAATTTAATAGTAATTGATAAATTGTCATCCTGGATGACAAAAGACGCTTAATGTAGTCACGACCTAACCCTGCAAGAATAACGGTAGGCAACGGCTTTGCTGTGCCCTGGCATTGTAAAAGGCTATGGGCGGCGGTGACTACTTACCATCAGGTGGCCTGTCTGCTCTTCTGCCTATCGAGGCAATAAAAAAAACCAAGCAGGTCGTATATAATCCCTTACTGCTGTCGAGAAGCAAGGAGCTAGTCGAGCGAGAGTCTATTTAAATAGTTTTAACACTATGAGCGATTCTATTATATCTTCTAAAGTTACGTGTGGAAGAAAACATAGTGAAGAAACCTGCAACCTGAGAATTCTCATAAGAATCTCGAAGGTATATGAAGTGAAGGCCTGCATTAGGCCAGCGTGGTGAACTAAGGCCTAACCCCTCTAATTAGTAGAGGAAGCTCGTGCCCAGCTTTGGGACCATGTTTAATACAGGGCTAGTATTATTATCAGCGATTGAGCGAGTACGGCAAGCGAGTTTTAGTACCAATCTGTTAGGCCATCGAGTCTGTTTGTCTTTTTAAAGCAATACTACAATTCCACTACACAAAAGTAATTTAAACAAAACTGAAAAACTATTACAGTCAAACTATTTAACTTCCTGATTTAAGAGTGTATCGGTTTGCTAAAAGAGCAAGTACCGCTGGTCGCAAATACGAGAAACTGTGCTTACCATCAGGTGTAGTGTGGTTACTTTGTCGTCCGAGAATAAAATTGCATAAAAATCTAACTAAATCAATGAAAAATGCAGGTCAGCATTTCATTGTTACAATGTAAACAAACTGAGTGGAAATGCTGATGTTTCCATAAGTAAAAGACTAATGTTTTAACAAATTCAACAGAATTCATTTTTATGTATCGTGTGCCGTTTAGTGAGTTTTCTGAATGCTAAGCAAGTCTCGCCGAGCGATTGTTTTATAATTTTTGTCACTGTGAGAAGCTCGTCAAGAGAGAGTTCTTGAGAACGTAACGCTTGTATTTATAATAATATGATATGATACAACATCTATTGTACGTTTCTTGAGAGAGAAACCGGTGGTGGTGGTGTACGTTTCTTGGTGGTAAGACGAATGCTTAAATGCCACTATAAATACAATATTAAAACAATATGAACTTGTTTCATAAATGTCCTTCTAATTTGTAGCATTTTACAAATTAGTAATTTAACAATATTGTGTAAAATAGTAGGTACTCGAAAATAATATTTTGATTCATGAACACACTTATGTATAAAAACAAGCTAACGTTGAATCTGTAATAGATGCTTCAACTTAGTACCTTTTATCTAATTTCTTTCTAACATTGAAGCAATGTATACCATAACGCGCTTAGAGTAATTAATAACTCAGCACTCTTTATTTAGCACCATATGTATATCATACCGTAGTATAAACAATATTATTCAAATGAATATAATCCAAACAGTGATTAGTAAATGCAATAACAAGGTGTTTTTTTCTTGTTCGGTTCTTGTGCTAATGCATTTGTTTGTGGTATGAGAAGGCAATTTGTACCGTTGTGAAGAATCGTAAATCAAATGCTTCTGTGAGTGCACGACAATGCAACGCACGTGTTGCAACGCCCGTAGGGTTATCCAGAACAGAAAGCATTTTATTAATTGTTTTTACAATTTTTTATCTTTCTTATTAAGAGGGGTCAACCCAATATTATACATATACATACATACATATACACTCACGCCTGTAATCCCTGAAGGGGTAGGCAGAGGTGTAACCAGTACATCCACTTTTCGCCAAATTTCGGTCCCATAATGTGATAGGGGGCGAGCCTATCGACATACCGGGCAAAGATTCCAGACTCCGGGCTAATACTGAGAATTTCTAGATAGAAAAACCCAATATCACTTTACCCGACCCCGAGAGCTCAGCACAGCAATCATAACGCATGCGCAATTACAACTGCGCCACCGAGGCAGTCTATATTATACAATTAATATAATATATCAGCCCCGGATTATATTATCCCATTTCTGGGCCCTACTTTTTTACTATAAAGGCTATACTTTAATCTACCTTGTCAATCTAATACGATTTTTTAGAGTAGACATAGGGGCATTCTCTGGTATTCAGGATGCCTCACGAAATTGTCCTGCATCGTTAAAGTGAGTGATTATAAATACCTACACATAGAAATTTAAAAAATAGGCAGTCATTGGCACGTCCGACAGAAGTTAAATCCTAAAACTTTGGAATTACCGCGTTTTTTTTAAACAGCGTCCATGAAGTAGTGACTTTTTACCCAACTGCCAAGGAAGGGTTATGTTTTTCGTGCGTATCTTGTATGTATGTTTGTAATTTTTTTTTGTTTATTATTGCTCGTTAATAATTATAGAACTTCAAAAGCATGCTTATCTCAAAATTAAAATAATCTGAGTGTGATGAGGTCACGCTAGTTCAGTGTTTTTCCCCTTCCCAAAATACCCAACGCGGCCTAAAGAAGTTTTCACTTCAAAAATCAGAGTGCCTTGGCAGTTAGTATTAAGCTTACGACTCTATTGACAGTCTGTCTACTCCCACTATGCTATCGCATCGCTTCCAACTAACAACAGACTTTCGAATTAAGAATCATCAGTCAATAAATCAATACCAACAAAATTAACGAACATAATATTTAATTTACAATATTTACACAGGGTGAAAAACCCGCCATAGTGGCACACGCAAGTGTGTCGCGTTCCGGGATCAGCCAATGTACATCCGGTTTTTCTCGGGGGTCTAGAGTTGGGGTACAATGTTTGGCCATTTTGCGGCCTTCTGAGTACTTTGACAATCGACCCTCGACCGCTTCTTCTTCTTCTTGGCGTGGTGTGAAGGAGCAGGCCGGCATGATTGTTTCGAGTAGCGGGGGATAGATCGTCTCTCGCTACTCGATACTCTAATTGGACCGCACTGCGCTTACCATCAGGTGCAGTGCGGTCACATTGCCGTGCTAGTATATAAAAAAAACCTGACACTCAAATTACACATAAACATATAATTTTAAAGTAAACCCGTGATCTACTGTAGTATAATATCGACCTAACGCAATAGTTTTAAACAAAATACATTTGTCAACCCTAGTCGAAGCAACCGGAGCGGTGCGGCGCTTGCGCAGCGTTAGATTTATAACGCTCAATCAATGCGGATTTATTGCCGAGGAAGCGGCCGGCTCTTTTGTTACCAATGATCTCTCTTATATTTAGAACTACCATTTTAATTGACTGCGTAATTAGGAATACCTTACTCCACCTGGAAAAGGAAAGTCGTATAAGATAGTGATTGAATTTCATACAACGTCAAAGAGATTGTAAAAATTGATTGTTCAAATGTTCGTTTTTTATTGATTTTTTTTCCTGGTTCTATAAAATGATTAATAAATATACTGTGTAAATTAATTCAACTATATAAAGTCGTGACATTCCTTAGAAACATGCTGGCCTGAAGTAGCTGGATATACACTGGCTGACCCCGATACAAAGCCAACCAAGAGGCACTATATCGGTTTATCATCATGTCTGCAATCGGGTACAAAGATAGCTTTCTGAGTCGAACTAAGATGATATTATTAAAAAACAACCGTGAGTCGCACGGGATTGGCATTTTGCCTCATACTTTTCTATCACATAATAGGACAATAAGTAAAAGTTTTTTAATTCATAAAAAGTACACTTCAATAAAAAACAAATTATGCGTCACTATAAAATTTGTGGGTTTCCCTTGATTTTTCTGAGATCCCATCATCAGATCCTGACTTGGTGCCAATTGGACCACCTGGGAAGTATACCCTTTTAAACAAAAAAGAATTTCTCGAATCGGTCCAGGCGTCTTCGAGTAATCGGGTAACATACATAAAAAAAGAAGATTCCGATGAATTGTTAACCTCCTCCTTTTTTCAAGTCGGTTAAAAATAAGCTTAACAGTGTTTATTAGCTGAATTTCTGCTTACATTCGGTGTAACAGCCGTCATATTATGTCTTTATGGACTCGATTATTAATATAAGCTAATTGTTCCTGGTCCACATTCTATCATTCATTTTACATTAGACCCTTATAGTTGTTGATACCTACGGTAAAGGTTTGACCTAGTATGGGGTCAGGACTAAGTGTGTGCCCGCGCCAAAAAAAGGACTATGTGTGACTGTGGGTGTGTTTATGTTACAGAAATAACGGACACTCTCAGACACCCCAATTGAAATAATGTTATAATCTTAATACATTGAAATTACACTGTACTCTATGAACTTAAGTATTATGTATTTGAAATTATTATATGTATATATAGACATAGGTGTAGAAGTATGAAACCGTAATTTTCCTATAGATGCTAGCCATCTTGGCTCCAGACTTGGCTCCGCCAGATTATCACCTATTAGCATCATCGAACACGCTCTCGCTGAACAACGCTTAAATTTTTACGAAAATCTACGCAAATGGCTCGATAACTGGTTGTCTTCAAAAAAATAACCATTTTTTGGCGTGGAATTCATAAACTACCGGAGAGGTGGGGAAAATATCTGAATAGCAATGGAGATTATTTTGAATAAAATATTTCCTATCATTTTCAAACAACGTAGTAAGTATAATTGTAACAAAGAAATTCCGGTTTTATACTTCTACACTTGGTATATACACTCACGCCTGTAATCCCCGAAGAGGTAGGCAGAGGTGCAACCAGTACACCCACTTTTCACAATCAAAAAGGCACAAATTCCAGACTCCGGGCTAATACTGAGAATTTCTAGATAGAAAAACCCAATATCACTTTATTACAACTACACCACCGAGGCAGTCGAGGCAAATTATTATATGTAAAAACCTTTATTTCCCACGATATGAAGTTCATTATATTTGCTAAGGGATTTCCATTATTGTTGCATTTAAAAAAATCTCTATCACCTGGAGTATTATTCGATTTGGTTTGTCTTGAATGTTTTATAATCTGTAACCGGTATTTACTTAGGTCTAATTATAAAAAAAATAGTAGACCATTTTTAACAAACCACATTCATAGTGCTTGTTTATTATATTATCTGTATATATAAAAGAAGAAACTGACTGACTGACTGACTGACTGACTGACTGACTGACTGACTGACTGACTGACTGACTGACTGACTGACTGACTGACTGACTGACTGACTGACTGACTGACTGACTGACTGACTGACTGACTGACTGACTGACTGACTGACTGACTGATCGATCAACGCACAGCCAAAACGGCTGGGGTTAGAGACTTGAAATTTTGACAGTAGGTACCTTTTATGACGTAGGCATCTACTAAGGAAGGGTTTTTGGAAATACCACCCCGAAGGGGGTAGAATAGGGGATGATAGTTTGTATGAAAATCCGTCATTTTTGAAGTTAAGTTTATGAAAATTAGTATTTGGCCTTTTAGTCAAAAATAAAAAATAAGTATTTCAGGATTTTTGGAAATTCCACCCCTAAGGGGGTTAAATGGGGTAAGAAAGTTTGTATGAAAATCCTTCATTTTTGAAGTTAATTGCATGAAAATTGGTATTTTGTAGTGTATACAAATTTTGTTTGTTAAGTATTTTGTAGTGTATATAGACAAAAAGTTGTCTCAAACATGACCTCCACGCGGGCGGAGCCGCGAGCAACAGCTAGTAGAGTAATATGTTAATAATTATTAAACAATAGCACGTAAGTACTATACGACCAATATGTCTTCTTGATTTAGTTGTACTTCGTGCGTGTCTTCTTGTTTCGTGTCTATAATAACTATTGAGTTGGCAAGTACACCGAATATCGCAACAACTGGAGTGGAACAGGTATGGCACCTTGAAGATAACTGTCCATACGTTCGATATTTATTATCTATTAGATGTTGATGTGGCTCCGCCCGCGTGGACGTTATTTTTGGAAGAAAAGGTATACAATACATGGAGACATCTTACGCTATTACATCTTTCGATAATATGTTATCCCAAAGGAACCGTATATTTTGCGGGATAAAATGTCTATATCATTCTCAGAGGCCTCAGCTAACACTATGCAGGAAATCTTGTCGATCCTTTACTCTGTGTAAAACAAATACTAAACAATCACGGGAACTGTACATTTTTCCCGGATAAAAAGTATGTGCTATTCCGGACTATAATCTATCTCTGTGCCTAATTTCAACCAGATCCGCTCAGCAGTTGTAGCGTGATTGAGTAACAAACATCCATCCAAACATTCGCATTAATAATATTAGCGTGCTTTGATAACAAATCAACACACATTATTGTAGTTAACTGTACAATGTAAGTGATTTTACGATTTTACAAATTATTATTATCGTAATAATTACACAATACAATAGTAAAATGGATTAATTTTTGTAGCATCGGGAACTACGAGAGACTTTTTTTTCTGACACGGCCACACATCGTACGCCAACTCTAGACAAAAACTGGATGTACATAGCTGACCCCGGAACGCGACATACTTGTGTGTGCCACTATGGCAGGTTTTACACCCTGTGTACGGTGGTCTCACATCACCCAGATCTAATAGTAATATTTGTGGATCTTACAAATATAGGTCTTGGTGTGGGAATTAAATCCGTAGCCTCCGTTTTATAAGCCAGCGTGGTGGACTAAAACCTGTGTGATAGTGGGATAATGTTTAACACAATGCTGGTATTCCATCAGGCTGGCATATTGCGAGTTGGCAGACTTCACATACCTTTGAAATTCTTAGGAGCATTTTCATGCAGATTTGTCACAATGATTTTCTTCACCGTTAAAGTAAGCCATAATTTACAATGAATACATACCTAACTTAAGAAAAGTCAATGGTTTATGCTATAGCAGGCTTCCAACCTATGACCGTCGTCTCGCCAGTGCGTACCACACCCAAATATTCTATCGCTACTTCTAGAGTACATATTTTTTTAACTATTAACTAGGCCACAGCTAAACTATTTTTGTTTTAAGACAAACTTACCAAGATAGCGTCAGACTCGAGTGTCAGTGCCTTCGTCACCTTCAACGCTGTGTATACGTCAGCGTTAGACTTGACCGCTGTGCTGAGGTCTCGGGTTCCACCCCTATGTCAGGTAAAGTGGTATTGGGTTTTCTATTTATAAATACTCAGTATCAGCTCGGAGTCTGGAATTGTGCCCGGTATGGCGATAGGTCGCCCCCTATCACATGGTACCGTGATAAATTCGGCGAAAAGTGTGTGTACTGGTTACACCTTTGTCTACCCCTTCAGGGATTACAGGCGTACGTAGTCCATCATACAACCGTGCTCACACGGCGGTACTGACATTACTATCGGAAGTCTGCCTTAATGCTCTTGTTCAACTCTAACCTATATTTCTATTTCATTAGTTGCAGGGGATAAAAGACAGGTAAGCATTCCCAGAGATTGGCCGAGTTTCATTACTCGGTGTCGAAAAAATGCGTGCCATTGTCGATCCTGGCTAAACAGGAGTTAATGCTCCGGTAAATGATTCGTTGTGCATCTATAATATAAATTACTTTTATCTCACCTAATTTTTGTGACAATAACAATATATCGTCAGGCCGATGGGCGCCAGGTCCGTGTAGTCGGAAACAATAAATTTTTTCGCACAAGCGATGAGTAAGGCGTAATTGTCACATTATGAGTTATTTGTGGACTATCACACTCGCTAATGTGACACAGTCGTCGGTAAATCAAGAATGCTTTGAGAAATTTATTTATTTTACTTCCCATGCGATGCAGTTAAGCCGCAGGAAATAATTAAGACAAACAATTATAATATAATAATAATAATAATTTATTTATTTCCAATATAAAATGCTTACAAATATATAATATGTGCATCTGTGTCTGAACTAGATTCAGAATCTGTATTTCAGACATCAGCGCTCCTCCGTATTAATGCAGCAATTTAAGCAAATAAAAAAAAAAAAAAACAGTAAAAGAAAGACAAATGTAACTTAAAGTCTAGGTAAAACTAAACAAAATAAAAATTAAAAGTAAATTATACCAACACCGTATTTACAGTTAACCTTGTGTTATTTATACTCAAGATTATTACAGAATTGTTACGTTTGGAAATGTTTTTAAATAATAATGAATAACACCCAATAGTCACACACATAGCCATCCAATCTTCAACTTCCAACATCCAAAACTTAGCCTTTTTGACAGCTTCCGTGACGCAGCGGGAGAGTAGCCGGCTATTAAACGGGAGGCCGTGGGTCCGATTCCCGCACCGGGAGAAATGTCGTGTGACAAATTGATAATCGTTTCGGGTCTGGTGTTGTGAGACCGTAGTCCCTTGTAGTTCTTGATACCGACGATAAAGGTTTAACTTGAGTGAGTGTATTTACATGGCATGCCAAAAATACTGGCAACACTCGCCGTTTTTACATGCTATTTTTAACTTTAATATTATGGAAATAAAATTCATTTTGGCTTATATTTTACAGACTCTACTTATTACCTTTTCGTACTGACGTGTCCTTGTGATTCGAGAATCGTTAAGAAAAAAACAAGAAACAATTAAGTTATGACTTTCGGTGTCACAACACCCGCTATAAATATTTGTGAATAACACAAAAATTTGTCTCAGTGTGCCAATTGAACCTATACCCACTACTTTCACATCATCGTGGGGAAACCTACTCGCCTGATTTTTTCGTACGAATTTCAAAGGTGCCTTTTTTTAGTGCCTCGATATGCAGACGAGCCGACGGGCCATCTGATGGTAAGTATTCACCGCCGCCCATAGACTTTTGCAATGCCAGGGCACAGCAAAGCCGCTGCCTACCGTAAAGTACCCGAAGGCTACCGACCCGCAGGCCAGCGTGGTTAACTAACGCTTAGACCTTAGAGTTTAGCCCCTCTCATTAGTAAAGAAGGTGCCCAGCAGTGAGACAATGTTTAATACAGGACTAGTATTATAATTATATCAGTAAGGACCAACTGCTTTAAGAAATCGAGATTTTTATCACTCTCACGACAGTCATGTGCGGCACTAGGTCTTGTAATGAGTTCTATTTCACAATATTTCAATAAGGCAACTTAACATACATTGAGCTGCTCTAATCTAAGGTAATTAAACTTAAATCGTATATATTATATGACCTATGATTATAACTATATGACCAAATATTGTTAATCCGTGTGAAAAGAGCAACGCTATAGTTTCTTGCCCGTTCTTCTCTAGCGAGACTGCATTCCGAACTGGCGGTAGAGTGACAAAATTGACTGAATCTAAATTATATATAACAATGGATTCAATAAATATTTGTTTTTTTTTTTTTTTAGTGCCTCGATAGGCAGACGAGCAGACGGGCCACCTGATGGTAAGTAGTCACCGCCGCCCATAGACTTCTGCAATACCAGGGCACAGCAAAGCCGCTGCCTACCGTTGAAGGACTACTCTCTTTAAGCCTCGTTTAAAGAAGGACATGTCATAGCGCTCAGGGAACACCGCAGCAGGGAGTTCATTCCAGAGCTTGCACGTACGTGGTAAAAATGAACGCCGGAAACGAACCGTGCTAGACGGAATCGTTTCCAGGTGGTATGGATGAACTCTGTTGCGGTGTCGGGTGGTGCGATGATAAAATGGTGATGTAGGCACCATTTTAAACAGTTCCTCGGAGCACTCCCCGTGGAACAACCGATAGAACAAGCAGAGAGACCCGAAGTCTCTCCGCAGCCCCAACGGTTCCAGGCTATCCGTAATATCAGGATCCCCGACAATCCGAACGGCCCGCCTCTGTAAGGAGTCAAGTGGGTCCAGCAAGTATTTTGGGGCCCCTGCCCAGAGATGAGAACAGTACTCCACGTGGGGCCGGACTTGCGCTTTATAAAGCGCCAATCTATGGCCCGACGTGAAATACCGCCTCGCTCTGTTCAGGATCCCCAATTTTTTGCTCGCCAATTTGGCTTTGTCCTCCACTTGACTCCTAAACTGGACCGTGTTAAATATATTGACGCCGAGGATCCCAATACCCTCGGAAACCTGGAGAGTGACTCCTTGAAACTGTGGCGCCATGACAAATGGGTCCTTCTTAGCGGTGAACGCGCAAACTTGTGTCTTCGTGGGGTTGAAGTGAACTAGGTTCCTTTCACCCCATTCAGAGGCCCGCCCTAGAGAGCTCTCGATTTCCGACACAAGTTCTAACCGTCTTTCTTCCAAAGTGCTCCGAGGGATACCCTGCTGGCCGGTGTATCGCACGTCGATAGTACTATCATCTGCATAGCAATGCATGCTATCAATAGACAGCATGTCATTGATATGCAGTATGAATAGTGTCGGCGACAACACCGAGCCTTGTGGAACGCCAGCATTAATGGATAAAGCGTCGGAGCAGTAGCCGTCTACGACGACTTTAATGCTCCGACCATCCAAAAAACTAGCGATCCAGTTGCAGAGCCCCTCGGGGATTCCATATGATGGAAGCTTCGACAGAAGGCCCCCATGCCATACCCGATCAAACGCCTTCGCGATGTCTAGACCGACGGCCATAGCCTCACCCTTGCTCTCTATAGCCTCAAATCATATAATCTAATCAATATATAATTTGATTTGATATATCAGAATAAAACCTATACTTTAATGTACTGTTTTCTCATCCAACTTCACATTCTAAACATACAATAAGGATACCAAGACAAGTACCGTGTACTCAAATAAACGGAATAGCTTTAAATAAAACGAAGATCATTGTCGTTACGTCGTAAGTGTAGTTTTCAACGCCCGTCTTATTTATAATCCGCGTGTTGACATCGGCCGATGAAATTATAGTGGCCATTCCGGAGTTTCGAGTTTTCCTCCTATTACACCAATTAGTTGAGTGAGATGTCCGTCGCGGTGAGGACGCTTTACGATTTTTATGAGTGTTTTTATAGAGGACAACTTTGTAAAGTGACGGTGTAATTAAGTGAACGTATATGATTGTTTTGAACTGGTGCATCAAAATTTTTGTTAATATATTTGGTCTTAAAAGGTGCATGTTTGCAAAAATGAATCAAACAATTTAAAAGGTCATAATGAATATGTGTGGGACTTTATTTTTTGACGTCGATATCGAAATGGTAATACATTTGAATATATGGCATTACGAATTATAGATTTAAATGAAAATCAATCAGGATGATCAAGACAGATTGACTGAAGTCTTGCTGAAGTTTTGTATTATGGTTTTATTTATGACTAGTTATAGCCCGCAACCCGCCCGCGTGGTAGTTATTTTAAAAAGAAAAAGTATAAAATCCATGGACTCATCTTGAGTTATCACATCTTCTAAATTTTACTATCCTATAGGAACCGTCGATTTTTCGGGGATAAAAAGCCTATGTGCTATTCCAGACTATTTTCTATCTGTGTGCCAAATTTCAACCAGATCCGTCAAGCCGGTCCGGCGTGATTGAATAACAAACATCCATCCATCCATCCAAACATTCACATTTATAATAGTAGTAAGATGTCACATATAGGTACGTATTTCAGTCTTAAGATTTAACAATAAAATATGTTTAAAATCAAGCATCCTATCTGTTAGTAGTCCACCGACCACTTCACATCACATCCACCATCTATTTCTATATACCTTTACTCGGTTATCAAAATTAACTATTCTCAGTTTCTTACCATAGTCATTATAGTAATACATGTAAGTTTATTATAATGTATATTTATTTGTAAGTAACTAAGTATTTTCTGTACAAGTACAGAACCGGCGTACTAAACATATCTCCTGCGTCGAGGAGTGAGACAGGGGGATGTCATATCCCCGAAACTGTTCACTAACGCCTTGGAAGATATGTTTAAGACGCTGGACTGGAAAGATTGTGGCATTAACATCAACGGCAAGTACATCTTTCACTTACGATTCGCAGATGATATCGTTATCATGGCAGAGACGCTGCAGGACCTGCAAAGAATGTTGAATGGCCTAGCTGATTCTTCTCGTCGCATCGGTCTCCGGATGAATTTGGATAAAACCAAAGTCATGTACAACGAGCACGTTGTTCCGGAACCGATTGCCTTAGATGGAATCCCACTCGAAGTTGTTACGCAGTATGTTTACCTAGGGCAGACGCTCCAACTAGGTAAACACAACTTCGAGAAGGAAATCCAGAGAAGAATTCAGCTGGGCTGGGCAGCATTCGGAAAACTCCGTCGAGTCTTCTCGTCGCCTATACCGCAGTGTCTAAAGACGAAAGTCTTTGACCAGTGCGTTCTACCCGTGTTGACATACGGAGCCGAGACGTGGACACTCATAGCTCGACTGGTCCACCAATTCAAAGTCACTCAACGAGCTATCGAGAGAGCTATGCTCGGTGTTTCTCTGCGGGATCGAATCCGGAACGAAGTTATTCGCCAGAGAACTAACGTTATCGACATAGCTCAACGGATTGGCAAGTTGAAGTGGCAGTGGGCCGGTCATATCTGCCGCAGGACTGATAACCGTTGGGGTAGACTTGTCCTAGAGTGGAGACCACGAATCGGCAAACGTAGCGTAGGACGTCCTGTGACCAGGTGGAGCGACGATATACGCAAAGCGGTGGGCAGTCACTGGAAAAGAAGAGCTGAAGATCGGGCTCAGTGGCGCATCTTGGGAGAGGCCTACGTCCAACAGTGGACTGACACCGGCTGATGATTATGATGATGATGCTGATGATGATGATGATGATGAACTAAGTATTTCTTATTATATAAGTTCATTGACAGCACCGCCGTAATATCAATTCATTTTATTCCTCTCCATGCATGGTTGTCTGGAAGAGATCGCTCTTAGCGATAAGACAGCCAATTTGTAACACCTAAATAAGTTGATACTGTAACCTGTTTTGATGTTGTGGTGTTTTGTATGTGGTGTTGTTGTAGCATTGTTTCAACAAGAGTTGGACTTGATTGTTTTTCATTTTTATATTATTAAGCCAGAATAGTTAAGTGAGAATACAGCTGAAACTATAAGATAACGATACTTAAGTATGAAAAATGTACTTCAACAGTAATCGTAACTTGACAAATACTTCCTGCAAATAAACTGATTATGAAATGAATAAATAATTGATGATGAGAATTTCATCTAATATCTCCAACCCAATAAATTATAATGTAGAGTCATGATTAGAGAGGTGAAATTTTTATCACCCTTGCTTAAAGGTGAGTGGGAACACACCTTCGATGCTCTTATCTAGCTTCAATAGTAATATTCAATCGAGTTGACAATCTATTTCGTGAAGGTGAGAAAGCTATTAGTGGTAATGGCAAAAGCTCACTTGGAAAAGTATTTGCTGTTTTTTTTATTTCTATTATTATAACAATGAAATCGACTTCTAGTTTAGTGTAGTTATTGTTTCTTTCCCACATTGTTCTTGATCATTTTGGTCCTGAGTTTTTAATGATCTTCCCATCTTCTAAATTATCTTCCTCGTTTCTTCTTATCTCTCTAGTTCACTATAGTTTTAAAATTTGATATTATCTATACTATAGTAAAGCTGAAGAAGCACTTTTTCAGTATATTAAATATTTTCCAAAACTTAATTATAATATGTTATTTTATCGATATAGAACCCGAAGAAATTGTTTTTGGAATTATTATCTGTCAGTCTGTTAAGGCATCACGTCCAATGTAATGTATTACGACAAAAGAATCATAGAGTGTATCTCTAGGTAGCATTTAGTCTATATTTAATTTAAATCGGTGCACTCAAAAGTTATACCTGTTTGAACGAATATCTGTATTATGCAAAGAGTAGTTGTGAGAGATGAAATTATTTTATAAATAGTATGAGTTGACTTCCACGCTGGCGATGCCGCGGGCAACAGCTAGAGTTATATTAAAACAAAACTAAAGTTACCTAGAATGACTGTTTCGTGTGATTCAGCAGGTATATCGACTGGCCAATGTCCACGTGGCGCTGGCGGGTTCACTCTGTCGCAGTCGCTGGTGGAGCGACTTGGAAGGGATCACGAACAACCGTTACTACCTCCACTGCACCATCCCATCAGAGATGTAAGTCACTTGACATATGACACACCCAATAGTTCTGACCCCAAAATAGGTTATCCTGAATAATAAAAAAAAAAGAAAGAAAATTAAGATAGATTTTTTTTGACAGCCAACAAAAGTTTGGAAAACTTTTAACTTAATGCTCCCTATGGCACAGCTCATATCTGGATATGAAGTGAAAATTTACAGGTTCTATTCGTGAAATATACCCATACTGGCGTAATCTGCCATATGTCATCTGTCATTAAACTGCAATAACAGACCCAGTAATGGGGTGACAAAATGAATTTTGCCCTCCAAGTTTTGCTTATATCTTTATGAATAAATTGCATAAACAACTCTATCTACTTATTGTGTATCTGGCACTCGTAGGCTCGCTGGCTTGATTTGGGGACTTCCAAGACCTCGGGCACCCCCTTTCCGTTCTCCTCCTTGGCCTGCTACTGTAGTCTCCTATTGGAAATATGATGTTTCTGTTGTCAGAATTCAGTATGCGCGCGCAGTTCATACTCACCGTTGCAGGCCCTCAGCGAGAGCACGTGCAGGGACCACGGGGCACAGTCTGCGCCGCCGCCTCAGCCCATACCTCGTGTACAGGTAACATAGCTACATATCAATCATCATCCTACGTTACATAAGTTTTTGTTTAATAAATAACACCCAACAGTCACACACATAGCCCCGATCCCACACTAGGATACGAGTCTTGTGTTGTGGGTATCAGGGACTACGAGAGACTTTCGGTCTCATAACACCCAGACTCCGGACACAAATATCTGTCTGTCACACAAACATTTGTCTCGGTGTGGGAATCGAACCCACGGCCTCTCGTTTCACAGCCAGCTACTCGCCAACTGCGCCACGGAGGCTGTCTACGATGAAATCACATCACTTGCGATTATGGGACGGCCTGATGATAGCTTTATGATGGAAAGAGAATATGGCGCTCCTTATGACATATGTGTTTGTTCAGCAGAAACTTCAGCCTTCAGCTAAGATACGTAGGACACAATCTAATTAAAACTATAAACATGATTAAAAATGTATAAAAAGATGATTATGAATTCTTCAATAACATTCATTATGCGAGAAATGAGTCTTTTTAATATAATCTAAAAAGCGCTTAATGTGAAAATCTATCCCACTTGTAATAATACAGTGTACATCCGGTTTTTTCGGGGTCTAGAGTTTGGGTACGATGTTTGGCCGTTTTGCGGCCTTCTGAGCACTCTGATACTACACCCTTGACCGCTTCTTCACCTTCTTGCCCATGGCGTAGTGTGAAGAAGCAGGCCGGCATGATTATGTCGAGTAGCGGGGAAAGATTTTTTTACTGCTACTCGATACTATAATTGAACGACACTGCGCTTACCATCAGGTGCAGTGTAGTCACAGCGATCAGTGGCGCAGCGTGCGATCAGGGGCTACCGCACGGTCTCTTTCGAGGCGGCTTGTGTTTTGGCCGGTTTCATACCGTGGGACCTGGACGCTAGGGCCCTCTCCGCTGCATTTCACTGGCGGGAGGAGGCGTTCAGGCGCGGGGAGAGACCGGCCTTGAGAGAGGTGGATGCCATCCGTGGCTCCCTCCGCAAAGCCGCCGTGGAGGAGTGGCGTCTCAGGCTGGAAAACCCAATTTGGGGTCAGCGGGTCGTAGCGGCAGTGCGTCCTGTCTTCCGCCAATGGTTGGACAGGCGCCACGGCGCGGCGACGTTCCGACTGACACAGGTGCTCACAGGCCATGGTTTGTTTGTTTTGGCGAGTACCTGTGTCGCATAGCCGGCGCAGAAAGGTCGGCCGTGTGTCACCACTGTGACAACTGTCCGCGTGACACGGCCCAACACACACTGGAGGAGTGCTCAGCCTGGGACGAGGAGCGCAGCGCTCTCGCAGCAGTCGTCGGAGGAGACCTCTCGCTGCCGGCCTTGGTATCGGCCATGGTCGACAGCCGGAGGTCCTGGCGCGCGGTGGCCCTCTTCTGTGAGGCCGTTATCTCACAGAAGGAGAGTGCCGAGAGGGATCGGGAACGATATGGTCCCTCCCGCCGCCAGAGAAGACGTAGGAGGCGCCGGGTGGACGACTGACTGGCGTCTCCCGCCCTGTGGTTTGGGGGCGTTTGGAGAATCCCACCACGGTATTCCCTGCCTGTCGTAAGAGGCGACTAATAGGGGTCATCGGGGGTCGCGGGCGCGCAGCGGGGGGCTGTCGTAGCGCCCTTTTTGGTGTGTCGAAATTTGTTTGTACATAGTTTTATTTTGTATATACTTCGTCGGCACACCGAGCGACCCCGGGATGAACGGCAGCGCGGGTGGTTGGCCTCGTTGCTGCCGTGGACGCCGAGGGCGTCCTTCAGTGCGCGGGGGCTTCTGAGCCCCCCCCACTTGGAGACGGGCCGCAAGGCGGCACCGCGCAGGGGCGGTTCCGGTCGAAAATGGGGCGCTTCTCGCCCCGTGAGCCAGGGACCGTCTCTTATGCGCCGAAGAGGGCCACCGCGGGGTTTTTAGTTGGTATTGCCGGTGTAGGGAATTTGTTAGGGACTCGGCCCAGCGGTCGTCCGGATGTCAACATCTCTCCCGGACGGCTTAACGCTGGGTCGTAAGGCCGGTGAGCCCAACATAACCGTCCCGCCACTCCCCCCGGCGGGGCGGCAGTGATAAATCGCTTTCCCCGCGAAAAAAAAAAAAAAAAAAAAAGGTGCAGTGTAGTCACTTTGTCGTGTCAGGTAAACAAAAAATAACCAATTGAAAGTAACGCGAGGCTTAAGTGAGGAGGAACATGCATGCTTTACCATAAATTAGGCACCTGGACCGATTGTTTCGTTCGTCATAGTAATATGTAGGCAGAGAACTTTACAAGTACAGAATTAGCGTTTTCTAGAGAAGAGTAATTAAATATATTCGAGGCGTCATCACGACGCAAAAGTATTTCCTGATAGAGTAGGCAGCAACTTAGTTGTGCCTCTCGTATTGTCGAGGTCTGGATGGTAACGGCATCAGGTGGACCCCTTCTTGTCAGGCCATCTAGGCAATAAAGTTAGTCCTGTTTAGGACGGACGTTACTTTGTAGATTTCAATGTTTTTATTTGTATGACGTTTACGGTTTATGGAAAATCAAACTATCTCAGGCGACTTAATATTGTTTCATAATATGGATTAGATGATGTGATTAGCGTATTACGAAATCTCTGTCTTTCATCTGAGCGGGGCGCTTACTACAATATATATATTTTTTTTAATTACAAAATTATACCGACTTCAATCGCAGATCCAATGTCAATTTCAAAATCCAATTTCAAAATCGCATTAGGCGTCCCTATAAAATTTGAGAGTTGCCCTCGATTTTCTGAGCGCCCATAATCAGATCCTGACTTGGGTGCCCTGAATTGGACGGTGCCAATCGGACCACCTGGGAAGTATACCCTTTTAAATTTGATAGCATATAGCATTTTTTATATGTATCTTTGTTTGATTTTGTAGCAGACATCATCCCAAAACGTGACTCTCCACCCAGCGGTGGTGAGGTGCACCGCGACTCTCGAGCTGGCTGCGCTCTGGCGAAGCTTCCACGAGCTTGGCACTGAGATGATAGTCACCAAGGCCGGGAGGCGCATGTTCCCAGCGCTGCAGGCGAGGCTCGCCGGTCTACTGCCAAACGCAGAGTATCTACTTCTTGTGGACTTTGTACCACTAGATGATAAGAGATATCGATATGCTTTTCATAGGTTAGTAATCAATTGATTTTTATCATCACCAAATGTATTGATCTCAAACTCAATGTGCTTTCTAGGATTGATAATTGTGTAACATAGTGTACATATAGCTTTAGCATCAGCTCCACATTGTTGCAGGATTGAGTAACCTTTCTTACGTTCTCGTTTCTCTGTATATCGTAAAGAAACTCATACCTGATAATTCTCCATAAGTATTTCAAACGTATTTGAAGTCTACCAACCCGCATTAGCTAGACCAGCGTGGTGGACTAAGGCCTAACCTATGATAAATCCATCCATCGTGGGTATAAAGAACTACACAACAACTCTCTCTGACCCAAAACAAATATTTGTCTGTCACACTAACATTTGTCTCGGTGCGGGAATCGAACCCACGGCCTCTCGTCTCACAGCCGGCTACTCGCCCGCTGCGCCACGGAGGCTGTCTGTCTGTTATGTTATCTTTTTTGACCTTTAATTACAAAACAAAAATGTTACTTCTTGATTCTCTGTCCATCGTAAAGAAACCGCATACCTGATTCTCCATAAGTATATCAAAGGTAGTATTAATTTAAGTATGTTAAGTCTACTAAACCGCATTAAACCACAGTGGTGGACTAAGGTCTTATCAGTCTCTTTAATACAGAAGAATCCCTATCCAGGCAGTAAAAAAAAGAAAATACAGGACTAGTATTATTGTAACTTTTTCCAGCTGTACACCTTTTTCATTATGTCTCGCCAAAGTGACCACGCTGATGATGGTAAGCGCAATGCCGTCTAGACAGCATATAGATAGAGATATTTATGTTTTATGCTCTACATACGTAATTGTATAATAACAATAAATAGTTCTTTTAAATGACACAAAGGACTTACTGATTTAGCTCAAGTTGGGTGGTGGCCGGCAAGGCAGACCCGGTTTCTCCACCGCGGTTCCACCTGCATCCCGACTCACCCGCGCTCGGCTCCCACTGGATGCGGCAGCTCGTCTCCTTTGACAAACTCAAGCTCACCAACAACCAGCTCGACGATAATGGACACGTGAGTAACATGCTGAACTACGTTTATGATAAGAAAAATTTCAACAAATCATTCTGAAACTGTCATAATTTCTGTATTTTCATTCACACTCGAAGCCAAAGTCGAACATTCTACACGGTGTTAAACCCGCCATAGTGGCACACGCAAGTCGTGTTTCGGGATCAGCCAGTGTACATCCGGTTTTTGTCGGTCTAGAGTTGGGGTAAGATGTTTGGCCGTTTTGCGGCTTTCTGAGTACTCTGACACTAGACCCTCGACCGCTTTTTCACCTTCGTGCCCGTGGCGTATTGTAATTGGACGGCACTACGCTTACCATCAGGTGCAGTGTGGTCGCATTGCCGTGCCAGGATAAAAAAAACTATGTCCCAAAATAGTATATCCTGTCTTAGTAGCACCAGTTCGACCTATGATAGAATGAATATTACCTCTAACATTATCTTTTATTTCTCCTAGATCATCTTAAACTCAATGCACCGCTACCAGCCGCGTTTGCACGTGGTATTCTTACCTGGAGACGGGCAGACTACTGCCCCGGGAACCGTTCCCTACAGGACTTTCGTATTTCCCGAGACGGGCTTCACCGCTGTCACCGCGTACCAGAATCATAGGGTAAGATCTAATATAGTTTCACACGAAACCATCAGTGGAAAAGTGACTTACACATCAAATAGGAATGTATACTCATGGGGAAACCAAGATTTTGTGTTGAAATCCAGTATTTTATTGTGTTTTATGTTAATGTCTTCAGTTTCTTTATGTTTGAAATGAATTTCGGCCACTACTCATACCAAGATGACTTCAACTCCTAATTCTACACTAGTTTTGAAAATATTAAATATTGATTATTCTATTACACCCATTTTTACCTGAACGTCTCAGAAGAACGGCAAAGTGTTTACATTTTGTGATTCACTCTTTCACTAAGCGTCTACAAAAGTGTAAATAAGAATTGAAACTGAGGTGTCTTTTGCAGATAACGCAGTTAAAAATAGCAAGCAATCCGTTTGCGAAAGGGTTCCGAGACTGTGATCCTGACGACTGGTAAGTTCTGCTTTATATTTATCATATTCTAAAATAAAAAATAAATCTGTACCAAAAAAATATATGAACTCCACTGTCACACTGGTAGGTATGGCTCATGATTGAACCGAAAAATTACTTTTAAAACAAGTCTTTGTTCGTAAAATCTGACCTCAGTAACTAAGTTCATTTAAGGTGCCTTATAGAAATAAAAGGTCTTAAAATATGCCTTGTAAGAATTGATTACTCACATCTTAGAACGGAGAGAGGCAGAATTAGGATATAAAATTGTACAAGACTCCAATTATCTGTTCTCAATAATAATAATAATAGCCCCTATTATACACTGTCTCACTGTGTCACTCGACACGGGCCTCCTCTTCTAATTAGAGGGGTTAGGCCTTAGTCCACCACGCTGTCTCAATGCGGGTTGGTTGACTTCACATACCTTCGATATTCTTATATATATAGAATTCTCAGGTATGAAGGTTTCCTCACGATGTTTCCTTCACTGCTAAAACAAGTAGTAATTATATATAACATAATAGGTACTTCGAAAAGCCAAAGGCGTATGCCATTTCAGCTGGTTTGAACCGCGAATTTTTTTTACCTTCTGCACCACTCTTAATCACGCTTTTGCTTCTTTTTCTTGGCCTGTTCCAAATGCATGTTCTAACTATTTAATCTTTTTTATTTAACAGCGTTATATTTAACGACATCTTTGTAAAAATATCTAACATTAAAATAACGATAAAATCTTGCTTGGGTGTCGACGATTTTACGACTGGATAAACGCAACCACATTTTACCGTATCCACCCAGTGTCACAACATGGGAAACGATCGCGAATGAATCAACTTTATACGAATACAAATGTGGCCTCTTTGTTTATTGGATGTTGTATATAAATATTCAAATAATATATTAGGCAATATATTTTGGATACAATGTAAACGCATAGAATGAAACTGAAAATAAATGTACACATACATACACTCACGCCTGTAATCCCCGAAGGAGTAGGCAGAGGCTGTAGCTAGTACACCCACTTTTAGCCAAATATCGGTCCCATAATGTGATACGGGGCGAGCCTATCGCCATACTGGGCACAGTTTCCAGACTCCGGGCTAATACTGAGAATTTCAAGATAGAAAAACCCAATATCACTTTACCCGACCCGGGGATCGAACCCGAGACCTCAGCACAGCAGTCGTAACGCATGCGCAATTACAACTGCGCCACCGAGGCATGGGCAAGCCTGACATGGGTTGGTAACGTTAAGTACTAAATTGTGCAACAGTGATTATTAAATAAATCATTGATTATGTGATATGTGCCTTTTAAAATACTCACTTTATATATCGACTCAGTTATATGTTGCTAAAAATATATTTTTTTTATATCATAGTCCGACAAACGAGCCAGTGGGTCACCTGATGTTAAGTGATCTCCACCGCCAATGAACATCCACAATACCGAAAGTATCATGTATGCGCTGTCAGCCTTATAGGACAGGAATAGGGATTAGGGTAGGAATCTGGGGCGCCGGATATCTCACTTACCATACGAAACGCGACAGTGAACTATCACTTTACGTTGGTTTTCTGTGAGACAGTGGTACTACCCCGGCCGAGCCGGCCCATTCGTGCTGTAGACAAATATGTCTACAGCGTGGCTCTACCACTTTAAAATATTATAATTGAATAGTTTTTCTCATGAATGGTAATCATGAACAATCATATAATAGTCAACTAACCGAAGTAATATTGTTGGTTTGGGGTAATGCGCCCTTTATTCAGGATGCCATTTCAACAGCCGGTGACAATTTAGTTTTACGACTGCCCATACAAACGCGGTAAAGAGTTACGCTCGACGTTTATGGCGGACACGTCTCATTTCCCGTCCCACTAGACGTGGAAAAAACAAATTTATCGTTTTTGAACTTTCCACTAAATTACTTTTGAAGTGCGCTGTCGATGAGTGATGCGAGTTATAATTGTTCGTCCGCGTAAACTGTTTTTAGTCGTCTGTGAAGATTTCCAGTGAACCGTGAATACATATTATAGTTAGTTGTGGGATAAATTTAAATAACATAATTATATATATGTGTTTTTTTTTTATCCTGGCACGGCAAAGTGATCGCACTGCACCTGATGGTAAGCGCAGTGTGGTCCAATTAGAGTATCGAGTAGTGCGAGACGATCTATCCCCCGCTACACAATCATGCCGGCGTGCTTCTTCACACTACGCCATGGGCAAGAAGGTGTAGAAGCGGTCGAGGGTCTATTGTCAGAGTACTCAGAAGGCCGCAAAATGGCCAAACATTGTACTCCAACTCTAGACCCCCGAGAAAAACCGGATGTACACTGGCTGATCCCGGAACGCGACACACTTGCGTGTGCCACTATGGCGGGTTTTACACCCTGTGTACGGTGGTCGCTATCCGGGCGGATATGAATATCCTACCACCAGCGTGTATACTATCGACCCGGCCCAGCTTCGCATGGATACAATTTCCAAACGCAAAATAGGGTAGGTATATATTTTTTTCTTTTAAGCAGTTCGTAATTTTTGTCTTATCTTATCAATTTGTATTTCTTATCATACGGCGGAATACGGCGAAAAGTGGGTGTATTGGTTACACCTCTGCCTATCCCTTCGGAGATTACAGCCTTGAGCGTATTTGTATTACTTATCATTGGATTCTTTATATCACTCTTTTGTCAATACAATCACTTAATCATTACACAAAATGAACCGATTATGACACGTAACACAATTATTACACTTTGACGTGCTCTATCAGCGGTTTGTAATAGATGTCAAAAGATTATTATTACTGTAACATTTCGTCCCAAATACTACACTTCAAAGGTGTTCAACAATAATAGTAACTCCATTTTCTAAATCAATTTTAGCATCAATGAAATTGCAAAACACTCTGACCATAACGGTATGAAGCATTAAATCATACGATGTGAGTTAGTTCATTGTATTAAATATTGTATTCAAAGTATTACGCGCAGTTATGTCTTTGCTGTAAAATTTGTGTTTTGGCGTTTTATGTTAATTATGTTTAATCTCTAAGCTACAGATTTAATCTAATAAAGTAGATGTTTTACTACAACCCAATTTATATGCTTATATTTAATAAATAATAATAGAAGTGGTAGAGCCACGCTGCAGACATATTTGTCTACAGCATGAATGGGCCGGCTCGACCACCACCACTGTCTCACAGAAAACCAACGTAAAGTGACAGTTTACTGTCGCGTTTCGTATGGTAAGTGAGATATCCGGAGGCCCAGATTCCCCCTTTCCTTCCCTAATCCCTATTCCTGTCCTTTACGGCCGACAGCGCATACATGACACTTTCGGTATTGTGGATGTTTATGGGCGGTGGAGATCACTTAACATCAGGTGACCCACTGGCTCGTTTGTCGGACTATACTATATAAAAAAATAAAAAAAGAACATCTAACAGTCACACACATAATTCTGACCAGGCCAAATCTGTGTCGTGGGTATCAAGAACTATGAGAGGCTACGTTCCCATAACATCAGACCCGAAACATTAGTCTGTCACACAAACATTTTGTCTCGGCGAGGGAATCCACGGCTTCTCGTTTCACAACCGGCTACTCGCCCACTGGGCCACGGAGGTTAACAACTGTATTTCAACAAGACATTTAATATTCTTACATTGTTTATATACTATTTAAAGATAGAAAGAAAATAAATTTTATTTTGGCAACACTTTTTACAACATACAATAAAAAAAAATAAGAGGTGTTATACAACTAAGAAACAAAAATACTATTATAAACCCTAAATACACCTGTCACTCCTCAATTCGGAACCCCCGTGTGTGACCAAAAAAGCCATAGGCTCAGCATTTGCCAGGTAGTAAAATACTGCCTGACGCTCTATTCTGCCTAGGCAAGCGTAAAGCATGTAACGCGTAAAGTGCCTAGTAAAGACGACACTATAGGATGGACATAAAGAAATTCAAACACAGCACATGTTCATCGTTAACCATAAAGATACCATCTAATTTTCTTCCCAACTGTACTGTTATAAACAAACAAATGAGTATAGGAGCTATGTTTATGTTACCCGTCTTTACTACCGTTTCGGCCACTGCATTGGCTCCTAACCGCTTCACATAAATTACACGCCCGTCAAACATTATTCTTGAGATCGGCGTAAATTGCATTTAATTGTATGTATAGCTTTATATATGGTTTTATAGCTTAATGTTTGAACCAATCGAGAGAGCTATTTTTATTTACCTATGTGATTTTATGGTAAAGAGTCTGATAACGGGTTTATACCTATAATCCGTTTGGCAAAGTCGTATGTTCGAAACCCAAGTGGCATACACCTCTGACTTTTCTAAAGTTATGTGTGTATTAAATGTTAATTATCGCTTGCTTTAACGGTGAAGGAAAACATCGTGAGGAAACCTGCATATCTGAGAATTCTTATACGAATTTCGAAGGTATGTGAAGTCTACCAATCCGCATTAGGCCAGCGTGGTGGATTAAGGCCTAACCCCTCTCATTAGTAGAGGAGGCCCGTGTCCAGCAGTGGGACATTGTTTAATACAGGGCTAGTATTATTTATTATAT